>VNJQ01005526.1:0-516131 GCA_008042515.1 Drosophila truncata | reverse complement strand
TATTTACGGATTAGAAATATGTCTTAAATTACCTTAAATCTTTGTTTTTTTATCCAATTCAATTTTTGAGATGAAAAATTCAGGATAAATTTGTGTTTAGAACTCCGAAATATTAGATATTGTTTCCTGGTTGAGTTATGATATAAATTCATAATATTTAACATTTACGGATTAGAAATATGTCTTAAATTACCTTAAATCTTTGTTTTTTTATCCAATTCAATTTTTGAGATGAAAAATTCAGGATAAATTTGTGTTTAGAACTCCGAAATATTAGATATTGTTTCCTGGTTGAGTTATGATATAAATTCATAATATTTAACATTTACGGATTAGAAATATGTCTTAAATTACCTTAAATCTTTGTTTTTTTATCCAATTCAATTTTTGAGATGAAAAATTCAGGATAAATTTGTGTTTAGAACTCCGAAATATTAGATATTGTTTCCTGGTTGAGTTATGATATAAATTCATAATATTTAACATTTACGGATTAGAAATATGTCTTAAATTACCTTAAATCTTTGTTTTTTTATCCAATTCAATTTTTGAGATGAAAAATTCAGGATAAATTTGTGTTTAGAACTCCGAAATATTAGATATTGTTTCCTGGTTGAGTTATGATATAAATTCATAATATTTAACATTNATGTGTTTCAGACATCATAAATCAATTCATTGCGGGGCGGGGACGATGGGGCAATGGAAAACGAGTGGATTACGGGCAAACCGACTTTCAGTGGTAAAAGTAAAATTGCAACTCTGATTTGGGGCCAAATTTTGTGGGGGAATCGCAGAAAGCTTCCAATGAATGGAATGAGTGCACTAAGAGAAACAAAAATACAGAAAATGGGAACAGGAATGCTAGATATATCCCTAGGGTTTCTAAAATCTTAAAAAGGTGCCAGGAACTATGGTAAAAAATTTTACAAATTAAAAAATATATTCTACAGTGCAGCACCCTATAACCAGAGTTTTAAAACCCTTTAAAAATGTGTCTAAAACTATCCAATTCAATTTTTGAAATGAAAAATTCATGATAAGTTTGTGTATAGAACTCCGAAATATTAGATTTTGTTTCCTGGTTGAGTTATAATATAAACTCAAAATATTTAACATTCATCAACTAATTTACGGATTAGAAATATGTCTTAAATTACCTTAAATCTTTGTTTTTTTATCCAATTCAATTTTTGAGATGAAAAATTCAGGATAAATTTGTGTTTAGAACTCCGAAATATTAGATATTGTTTCCTGGTTGAGTTATAATATAAATTCATAATATTTAACATTAATCAACTAATTTACGGATTAGAATTATGTATTAAATTATCTTAAATCTTTTCCTTAAGTGTTCTCCTGCTGGAGGGAATTATGAAAGAGATGAATGGACAGTAAGTTGCTCAGTTAGGCAGAAGCTTCTGCTCCTTGAATGTGTTTTCTTTTCCCGCTCTCTCACTCCCGGTCCATCGACCAAACAACTTTTCCATAACTTAAACCAAGCTTTTAACTATCTCCTCACCGGCTGGCTGGCTACCTATGAAAGTTTGCCCAGAACTTGGCCATAATTTTACCTCAAAAAAAGCCACCTTAATACCCATTTACTACCTTAATCCTCGTAAACCGCAGAGCCGGCAAAACCGTTAACCGTTCATCATAATTGAGGCGAAAACCATTCTCAGCCGCGTTACAGCTCATCAGCTTTAATGTCAATCTCTGGCAGAGCGGATGCCATTTTGTTTTTATTATTCACGCTCCTGCTCTGGATTCTGCTGTGGTTCCTCAGTTTCCTCAGACTTCATTCTCGCTCTTTTGGGGCTTAACTACGAAGGCTCATCCCCCATTGATTGCCTTCGCGGTGTTGGCACTAATAAAAGTTTTTCAGTCCTTCCTGCCTTCAATCAAAAAAAAAAAAAAAGAAAAACATCCAAATTCCTGCTCTCACTCTCCTATAAATGTGTACAGGATTTTATATTGAACTCATTTGCGCTCGATTGCGTTTCAGTGATAACGTCAGCTTGTCAATTTTTTCCTCTTGTTGCTCAACGCGAAAATTGACAGCCATGAATTTACGTTGAGGAAAAGTTTTGCTTTCAAAAAGGGGCAAAGAGAGAGAAGAGAGAAAAAGAAAATGCTGGTATATGTCGGGGCCATCAGAGTCATCAATAAGCATTTGTAATGCTATCTGTGCGATTTGGGAGCCGTCATTTTCCCAGGCAAGAAGAGCTGTCTTTGTGTGATTCTTCTCTCGGTCCCTCCTACCGAATAATTGACACTTGTGTATCAAACCATCCTTTATTTTTTTTATTTTTTTGCTTTGTCACTTTGGATGGGTTTCTCTGAGAGTCGAAGACGACTTTGAGTTCATTTTGTGTCACTTTCGGCATTCCGCGCTATGATGATGATGATGATGATGATTCCTTTATCGTTTCGTGTGACATAACTCGCACTTTCATCGCTTTCTTCCTCTATTTCCTTTTGTGCCAGAGCTCCGATAAGATTCCATGTGTCTAATGCGACGTGAAATGTAACTAATTAAGTGCTAAACAAGCCCCCAGGTAGGCAGCAGCATCTCTGTTCCGGCAAGGTTGCGTGCCAAAGGAAGCCATCAGCCTCTGCCTTCCAAGACCCCGAAAAAGCTGAAGCCGAAAAAGCGGCGGCTTCTACACAATTGACTTGAAAATTTGATGGCACTCTGCGAGATTGATGGCGATAGTGGCCCTAATTAAACAGAAGCTGGGCAACATTTAATCGTGTAATGTTATTTGGGTAATTGGAAGACATTAAGGCTTAAACTTGATGAATTTCCCAATATGCCGAAAGTGTAAAATGTAATCCTGTTGAGAGCTTTAATTGGGCTAATAATGTTGAACGTTTTGGGAAATCGTGCTTAATTAAAGCTGCCGAATGAAATTAGGAATGCCGAGGCACTGAAATGAAATCGTAAATATGAAAATTTATGCAAAGAGAAAAATCTGTTCAAACATTTTCTACTAGCTAGGAAATGAATGCATAATTCACGCTTTGAAATTCCATGAAATTATTGAAGATGTGAAGGAATATAAATATGCAAATCGTGTTAACCCCGTCAGACACTTGAGCGAGCAAGTGTACTTAGCATTGAGGAGCGTTTTCTGGCCCAGTGTTTGCTTTTTTGGGAGCTCAATTTGTCAAGCGAACGACTGTCTGTCGCGTCTGTCATATTTAGAGGCCTCCTCGGCTGCTTTTGGCCAACTGTAAGTGGCTGTTGTCATCTTTTGACTGATTGCCGCCTCAGGCGGGTGTGCGTGTGTGTGGATTATTATAATTTTATCATTCAGCCGTTCAATTTGCATTCAAAATGCTAATTTTAATTGATATACGCAGTTATTTCCCAGGCAATCAAAGTAAACTGCGAGTCCGTCAGCTTTCGGTTTTAATTAATTAACGAAGATGTACATCTATGCTTCATTTATAGGTATTATTTATGTTTATTTAAGACTGAACACAAATAGCAAAACATAAACTAATAAAAGATATTTAAGGGGGTTTCCCTCGCTGTACCTGACCTCAACAAAGTATTTGTGGTATCGTCGAAAAAAGTGGTTTATTTTTGTAGGTGGAAGACACCAAAAGTCCGAAAATCAAAGTCCGTTGACATTATTATTTCTTTTTCTTTGATTGCATTGCATTTTTTTTTTCATATTATGCCACACGTTCCACGTTCTGCAAGGTGATTGTGTTTCTTTTGTGTGTATTTTTTCGTGACTTTTGTACACATGCCGGGCAAATATTTAATTAAATATTTGTATGACAAATGCGTTTTAAAATAAATTTAAATCTTATATTGCTTTCTGGGTATTTACCTTGGCTTTTCGATATTCAATGTTGAGGAATTGATAAATAAAATGATGATAAGCTTGGCCAGACGGTGTTTGTTTGGGTTTTTTTTTTTTTCAAGATTACCATGATAATTAATTGGGTAACTCCAGCCTTCGAGTGACTCATGGCTGCTTGGTTTTTATATTGAGCAAATCGGGCAAGTATATAGCCTCCAAAGTACTTGATATTCTGTTGGTAATTCAAAGAGAGAGAGGTCTTTTAAAACTGTTTTATATATAAAATCAAGAGCTAAGCTAACAGAAATATATGTACAGATAAGCTAGGTAATATGTGTTATCTGTTTAACGGATGTTTGTTGACCTAAAAGGGTTTTATTTAATGGTTCAGGTAGCGATGAGTTAAGTTTTCTGAAAAATATATATGAAGAACCCTTACTTAAATTATATTTTTTTCAATTTAATAAGCTTACTTTATTCTATAGGTTTTATTCCATAAATTCCCTATCCTTAAGTTTAAGCTGAACAACAGAAAAATATTCCATACATTCCTATACAAGTTTTTCTTGGAAGAAACCATTCAAAGTTGATTTAAAAAGATAACCAACAAAAAGATTACATTTCAAGGTCTTAAAATTCCTTGATAAGCAGACGGAGTTTATGCTGATTAAAAAATAACTCTTCCCGATCATAGTAGTTCTCATGAATATCAAGTGATTCTAAAGACTTTAATCCATAAAAATTTCCTTTAGCTAAGCAATTGTTTCTTATCAAGCCACCTTACCGTCTGTGGCTGCTTCTGACGGAATGTCAAAACACAAATGTGATTTGTTCCACTTTGGTGATATCTTATCATCTAACAAATTGGCAACCACCGTCAGTGGCCTTTGAGATAGGGACATGTACGATATGATTCGTTGTACGAGAGTATCTTAGATTAACATTGTTCCGAGAATAATTGACGCCGTTTCCTTTGTTGACTGAGGTTCGGTTCAATGGAGGTGTTTTTTAACTGGGGTATTACCCGATAAAAGGTATGAGCAGGTTTTTCCGCTATATATGGTACATATATAATAAAGGAGTCTTTAATAACACAGTATTTCTATAAAAATGTAGGGAAGCAAGCTGAAAATCTTCTGACTTTTTCCTTATTCTTTCATTTACAAAAAGTCACTTCATAATCCCCCAATTAAAGAACATAATTCCCCTTTTGTGCGAACATTAAGTGCATGTTGATGACATTTTTACTTGGTCACCAAAGAACTTATCAGATGTCGGACTATATAAGTGGATACTTGTGCACCCTTTTAACTTTGGGTTGAATTCCCACTGCCAACTGCCGTGAGCCAACTCAGAGAAGCTTATTAATTTTGTAGACTCTGTGCGCTGCTGAAAATTCAATTAATTTCAAATGCAATTTGAAGTGCACTTGTGCAAAGCGTTTCACTTAGTAGGCACTTCCGCTGTGGCAGACCGGCTGCGTCCGGACTCTTCCGTTTCAGTTGGGGTTCTTTTTTTCTTACTTTTCGTGGGTTCCCATTTCCCATTTGCCATTCGAAAAAGTTTATTAATTATGCAAATTTTAATTAGCTTTCTCGGTTTCACTGACCGATCTCATTGGACAATCCAATTTCGTCCTCCCTCCTTGTTGTGCAAACATGTCTGCTTGGCCAGGACTGGGCATTATCTATGGCTCCCTGGATATCGACTAGTGGTCGCACTACATTCAATTAGCCAAGTGAACGCCTCCCTGGGGAACCACACGATTTATTTGTGCCTTTAATTAAAATTACGAACTCTGGGAAAATGTGTCTCCGATGTTTATATTGTACGTTGTGGGCTTGTCAGAGTAAAAGTGGATTTGTTAGTCTTTGGGCTCATTTGATGTTTGTTAAATAGTACATTTGTTTGGTCAATTTCGACCAGACATGTTGACTTTTACTTGTGGGCTAATATTAAGCGTTGTCTAGAGGATACTAAAGCTGAAGTATACGAAATGAGATGTAAATATAAGACTTGACCAATGAAATAATAATTAATTGAAAATTTAATTAAAAATCAACACAATATAGATATATAGATAGAGCTATACTCATTGTACTTATTACATTTTCTCTTAGCTCTTACCGCACAATATATTTAAATTTTAGTGTCGCAAATCGTTTTCCATTTTATTGCCAACTATTTGAGCTGCCAAAAAAAAGGGAAAAGAACAGATAGAAGACTAGGTAAACTGTTTGGATTGCGACCTCGCTTGAAGATATTGTATCTACACTGGCTCAGCACCACAATATACGACTGTGCCTGCCCGAAATCTAGGCTTTTGCTGGTCTTTTATTATGGGTTCGGGCCATGCCAGCTAGGACCTCGTCAGGACCCGCAGATACAGAATGGAAAGACCCAAAAAAGTAGGCAAAACACAATTGGGAGCAACTCGCCTGCAGTTGTTACTGTTTGCCATTTGCTTTGCTTAGCGCTGCACTGACGTTGTTGGAGCTCTGTTGCTCTTCCAAGCCAGCCTCAGGCTACATTTTTGGTACCCTAGCAAAAGGAGCATTCATTTTGGGACTAGAAATGTATAAAATTTAATTTCTATATATTGTATTTTCATATGACTCATACA
The DNA here is from genome assembly GCA_008042515.1 of Drosophila truncata. Taxonomy (NCBI): domain Eukaryota; kingdom Metazoa; phylum Arthropoda; class Insecta; order Diptera; family Drosophilidae; genus Drosophila; species Drosophila truncata. The sequence continues at coordinate 509,690 of VNJQ01005526.1, read as the reverse complement.
TTTTGCTTCAAAACGACTGGCATAATCATTTAAATTTATAATAATAATACTTATTCTTTATTAAATTGTTCGGTTTCCCTGTGCATGTTTAGGGTATCTCAGCTCCAGGCTCCTGGCTTCCATTTTGCTTACCGTCGGTGTCTTCCTTTGCCAAAACTAATAAATTTTGCATTGTGCGCGGCGTTTGCTCGAACGCCACACATTTACCTGAGCTGGGGATATTGCCTTGTGGGCATACCACGTGGCTGCTGCTGAACTGAACCCCAATCCCCAAACCCCAAGAACCAAGACCCGAGTCCATCCTCTTCCCTGGCTGGCTGACCCGGCGTATGCGCGTTATTTTATGCGGAATATTTCATGTTTTATTGGCAGGTTTGTGCTGCAGTGCAATCTCTCTGGCTGGTTCAACCCTCTTTTAAATTTTGTAAGGGAAAAATGTTTGGTTTCTGGTTTAAATTTCCATGAAAATATGTATATTTGTAAATCAAAGCTTAAAATATTTAAGGCAATCCCTCACGCCAACTTTCATGCCTCATCTCGCCTCATCCATGCTTACGACAGCTGCTGCTGTTAGTGTTATTTTTTTGCTAATTTGCTGGCACAAACTTTTGTTGTTTTTACAGCGCAACTAAACAAAAGTTTATTGTTGTCATAAAAATAAAAAACTAACGCTGGACGAGCTGGAGCGATTTCTGAGGCGGAGAAAAGGGTAGAAACAAGCCCACCATAGTTTCGTTACATAAATTCCTGTGTAATCATGTGCAAATCTTTTAAGTTTTTCCAGTGCAAGTTCCTTAAGGTTGAAGACGGTGATATTTTGTGGGAATAAATTACAGCCAAGGTTTTTTTTCGGGGAAAATGATGAGGATATGACATTGACTAAGGAAGGTGTCGTATTTATACTCATTTCCATGGTGTCACAGATTACAGAGCAGAAAGTTTCCTAAATATTTAACGCATTCAGTGCACAAACCATGTTAAAAAGGTTAAAAAGCAAACCCAACACATTAGACAAATGCCTTAAACAGCCTGCTTTTGCTGCTGCTCTGTGACAACTTGAAATATTCATGTAATTTGATGTTAAATATTTGCACAAAATCCACACACAGAAACAGAGCAGCAATGTGAATAAACTGGCATTCTGGGTTGTAACATAACTGACGGGACATTCCGCAATACATATGTCCTGTCACTTTCTGGGCGTGTCCTTCAATTTGTCTTTTGTGAATGTGAACACATGATTCTATGGTATTGTTGCCTTCCATTTCAGGCCGTGTAATTATTATTATTTTTAGTTTAATTACCAAACATAAATAATAACTTGCACATCCGCTCTACTTGGCTTGCTCGTAAATTTTCCCATTTTCCCAGGCACAGGCTTTTTCCCGGGAGGCCTGTCGTCATAATTGATATAATAAAGCAAGTTTGCCCGGCACAGATTTTGCAGGAAAGAAGGAAAAAAAAATGTGTAAATTAATTTTCAACTATTAATGATGGGGTTATTTATAATTTAGTTATTAATAGCAATAGTTACTGAAGGAGACAGGGTTTTTATTTAGTATACAAACATTTTTTAAATCATTTTAAATGAATTGGCTATTATAATTTGCTTTTTGGTTCTGATTATCATTTATTAAAGCTAATTTAGCAAATTTTAAATAATTCTTTGCCACTTACAGGGCTTTTATTAAGTTATCGCTTTTAATAATAATTAATTTACTACTGTACAAGCTTTGTTAACTCTTTAAATTACCATTAAGTAATAACTAACTTGAACGAATTTTTAATTACAGACAGCTTTTTTGTTTAACTTCAAAAGAAATCAAATTTTTATAAAGAAAACTTGAATTTTGCTTAAGTTTTCTAAACATTTTCGTTCTTTAATGTTTATAAAGTTCCTCTTCGCCTCATCCTTTGGACCTTGAAGTGGAAATAGCTTGGTGCACATGTCGCCTGATTAACATTTAATGTCATCATCGTTCCACACAGTTGGCGTTATTACGCGCAACCAACGAGACAATTTCGATCCCATTCGGGGTGGTTACCCCCACTCAATTACGACCCGTGTCTGGAATTATCTTTATTGATAATTAACCAATTTTATACTGACTAAACACGAGCGAGTGATATCTTTCAATTTAAATGGTATGTTAATTTAAACGTTTATTTGTATAATTGAACTAAGAGTTCATATTCATGTTTCAAAACTAATTGAATGGAATTGCAGAGGAATATTTGTAAAGGAATTGTACAACCTTTTGCTTGGCTTTGTGCTGAGCCTAACAAACTTTTACCATTTCAATTTTACACAAGCATTAATTTTTAAACTTTTCTAAATTTCTTGATGTTAGCAACCTGCTGGAAAAGCTTTCTCGGCTCATGTTTCCATGTTTTTTGTGTCTGACAAATTTCATTTTTGTGTTTCATCGCACACACACACACACACACCCAACCCAGCCACCGCACACCACACTCAACACACACCCACCACAGGGGAGACAACGCCCATCGAGAATAAACTTTCAATGAGCACTTCCTGAGTAGAGGCGCAGGAAGAGACCGAAACACTTCCTTAGCCCAGGGAGTCAAACTCTCAACTTCCTCTACAACGCCGCACGAGTTGCGTTTTTTTTGCTAAAGGATGCTTCGTTTTAAAAAATGTTCTGCCAGTTATGGAAACCTTGAATATACATATATAGAATTGCCTTTACAATTGTATCTTTAAAATAATATAATAAACTTGAAAGTTACCTTAAATATCCTATCAAAAAATCATAACAACTTCTATCACAGTTTTATTTATAGGTATTCATGGTATTCAAGGATTTAGACCCTAAAAAACAGTCTTGCTGTTCGTTTTGACTGTTTTCCAAGTTCTCTACCTTTAAGAGGAAAAATATATATTCAGGACTTGATCTTTTCGCAGCTTTTTATTTAGTGCAAGCCTAATTAAATTGCAAACGTTGCCATAAACAAACACACATCACACACACCCACCCTCAGGGAGCACTCTTTGAGGTCGTTTTTTCTTTTTCCCAAAAAATTCTCTTGGACTTTATGCCTACGTTTTTCTCACCAAACTTTGCTGGCCACATTTTTGTTTTTTCTTGGGCTTACAAAACACTCCCTATAAGGCGACTTGTTTTTGGGTGGAACATGAGTTTTAAATATTTCATGAGCCCCTCGCCATGTGACTGAAAGAACTGCCAGTGTGGATGTTTGAAGGCTGTTGCAGTTGTTTGGCAGTTGGCATTTTGGCAGTTGTCCTTTGGGGGGTCCTGCAAAGAGTTATGTGCTTGGGTTGTGCAAGCTGCATTCATGGAGGCCTCTGTGCTGGGCTAGTGGAGTGCCTTTACTCACAAAACTTTTCGAAATGCTGACAGTTATTTTGGGTATTTGAAAAAAGAAACAAAATATATATTTTTAGGTAGTTTTTATAGGATAAAGAATGAGAATTTGTGAAGCTTTATATGATATATAATTTGTATATTGGTAAAGTTATAGTCTTGTATATAAAGTACATTTTCCCTATTTTCCTTATTAACATTTAATAATACAAATAATCTTCATGTTCTTGTACAACATAAAAGTTTCTCAGAAAGAACCCTTTCCCCATTTAAGGATCACAATAATCCTCTTTATATTGGCCATGTACACCTCCTCTTATTACATTTTCCTTCTCCTATATGCACCCACAATCCCTTGAGTCCAATCTCCTCATCTTCCTTTATTCACACTTTAAGAAAATCTTATTATTCAACGTTATTGCTCTTGACCCAACGTCGCCCTATGGCCACACATCCTTGGCTTATCCATCGCCTCCAGTCCTGCCTCTCCCTCCACAACCAAATAAATGACTTTGTTTGCCGAGTTTGGAGCACATCCCAGGCCACCACCCTTCCACCCTTCCCTCGTTCACTCGAAGAGTCAAGTGGCAAGCGGCAACTGAGCTGAGCTCGGGATGAGCCCTTGTATGGGTTCAATGGTGGTGCGCAAGGAGTCTGTCGAGCGGTTTTATAAGAAAACACTCGTCGTACTTCGTGAATGAATGAAATCGCTGCACAATTTAAAAACTTCCGCATCGCCCGGCAACAACAAAACGCACAGGCACAGGCAGCGAACAAAAATAATGCGCCCCCATCTGTCGTCAGCTGGCTGGTTGACATTTTCTTTTATTTTTTTTTTATTTCTCTGGTTTTTCCCTCAATTTTTTCATTCTACTGCATTTCGCCGGGATTTTCGTGTTGGCACATATTGCTTTTTTGAGCGGAGTTACTATAGCCAGAGTATTGGTATTCAGCAAGAGATTTATTTTAAATCCAATTTATAAACATTGTATAATCAATTCTATTCCTGATTCCCTTGATTTTGAAGTAGATTAAATGTTAGAAATAAGACAGAATGATCTTATAGTTAGATGTTTATTATAATACAAACTAAAAAGTATACAAAGATTTTCTTTTCCATCCCAAAATTTCCTCTTCTTTGCTTTCCTTTGTGCCAACATTGCCTGCCTGCCTGCCGGTGATTTTGTAGAGTACACACACCTGACTAAGGGTTAACTTGCTGCTTGGGGGCGGCTGGCTGGCTGGCTGGCTGGCTTAGTCGGAGTACGTCCTTGGGGCATCATTTATGCAGCAGACGAGGACAGAGGCGAGGCAGAGAAAGGCACTCCTTTGCTGTATTCTTCCTGCGCCGCCCTTTTCCTTTGTTTTCCTCTGCAACGCGCATTAATTTTTGAATAGTGTAAATGCAGCTAAAATTGCAGGCACTCTGAAGTTAACTTCAGCGCACTCTCCTTCTGCATTGCGTAGATGACTGACTGACTGACTTCCTGAGGAATGGAGGAGCAGCCAATCCAGACGGTTGTGTGTGCCTTTCATGCGGGCAGTTTGTAGTCCTTTAATTGTACGTGGAAATGTGTCAAGGGGGCGCAGTAAGAAAAAAGAGGAAAAGTTATAAGATAAATATTTTCAAGAATATGACAAACATGAAGCACATAATTTGTCAACATTTTAGCTAAGGAAAAGGAGGAGGAATTGCTTGGAAACTGGGAGACTCTTTCGGTTTCTGTGTAGGAAAAGAATCCTTTATGAGTCCGAACCTCTGAAATTATCTTTAATAATTATTTTTACGTTCCCACACTTATAATGCTCCCTATTAATTCTAATTTATTTTTGTATTTTTCAGCAATTAGCAGCATAAACCAGGTAAGTGTTTATTTACTTCATTTAAAGCCAACTCAACCTTTCAACCGTTTAATTGGCTGAAAGGCTCCCCTGCCCAAATGAGTTTCTTAATGGGACGACGACATCTGGGGGAAAAACTTCAAAGATCTCTGTCGGAAATGAAATGACTCATTTAGTTTTTTGGGGAAAGACACTACAGAGTTACGTGCCAAAATAAAATTAAAACAGAAAGGGAAATCATTTGACGCCGTCGTCTCTCCCTTTCGCAATGCAAATGAGGCGAGCACAGACAGAGGGTATCGCCCATATTTACATTAACTGGCCATAAATATGAAGCCATTACTTATAACCTATAACAATTTAAGTCAGCCTGTCCTCGTTAATCATCGTCATCCTCATCGGTTTGTTGTCGCACTTTATATACATACATTTTTCTTTCTGAGCTTCGGTTTGTCGTTTTCATTAACCTTAATTAGCGTGTGTGCCGTTGACATTCGTAGCTAGCCGCATAAATGCAATTGGCCAAGTTAGTTATCCCCTTCTCCATCGCACTCATCATTATCATTATCATCATCGCCGAATGAGAGTGACATTTTGTGGCACACGTTTTTCTCCGCTCGTTCTCTCTGTTTTATACATTTTTCCTGACATTCTGCTACGGCCCGGAGAAGAGTCTGATATTGACCATGGCATGGAAGTCGTTACCAGCCACCATCATTCGTACTCCCCCGCCTGTGGCCACCATGTGCCATGCTGCACCCCCCATTCCCATTCGGAATCCCATCCTCATCCCCATTCCGCCGTGTTGGTTATTGCAACTGGCTGACTGCCATCGCTGTTGGTGTCAGCTGCAAATGAGTTTCTGGGCCGTAAACGCAAAGTGGACGAGTTGGAAATGGGATACATGGTTGACATCCAGCAGCAACTTTCAAATGCTCTGGTTTTGGGTTTTTTAGCAGTAATAGAATAATTAATTATTAAAATATTAAAGAAGTTTTTCTTTGGGTTTTTAATTTATATTATAAGCTATATATTGACAAGTAAAAATTTAAATTAACTCTATGGAATTTCCCTTAAATAAATTCTTATGTCTAAAGATTAATAACAAGTATTATCTAGAGTAATTTTATTGAGAATTGATCTAAATATTACCTTAATATCTAAAATAATTTTATTAAAAATGGTTCTATTTATAATATTTAATATAATATTTAATATTGGTCCTTAAAGTAAGAAGCCCTTTAATTTGTTTCACATTTTATTTTATATATTTCTCCCCCTTTTCTAATTAGTGAAAAAGGGAAATGCATTTCGTCTATCATTAGTTGCAACTTAGTTGCACTAGCATTTCCACATTTCCTCAACGATGATCCACATTAATTACGCCTTGTGGCTTTGGTCGCACCACCCCGAATGCCACCGCTGCCTGACCAAGTGGATCTTGCCTTATAAGCGTTGTCTGGCGGTGTCTGCTCTTGCTCCATTTACTTGCCAATGACAGTGAGTTCGGAAAGTATGTCGACCTATCGCTTACTTCACTGCCCACACCACGGCTACAGCTTGGCTAAACTAGTTTTGTGCAAAAATGGCATTCGCCAGTAGCACTCGCATTCGAGATGCATGACTTTGAACGTAATAGGTGTTAATCGAACCCTGCCGAGTTCTGAGTTCTGAGTTCATTTAGACTAAAACAAAAAAATGATTTGAAAAACTTTCGCGTAGAAAATACTGATTTGCGCTTATTTGTTGTCCTCTGCTTGTCACGTATTAGGTTTGTTTTGTTTTATTTTTTATTTTTTTTTTGCTTGGAGATCTCAGTTCTTGTTTTCTCATCATCTCAACTGGCAGCTTGGGGCCTGCCTGCCTGTCAATAAAGTTCTTGACACCTTTTCTTCATTTGCTCAGATTTCTCCCGACATGACTTTCGGTTTGCTTTTCTCCTCCGGATAAGTACATATTCTTTAGCCCAAACACACAGCCCATGTAAATTCGTTTACTCTTTTTGCGCCAAGTGGGCGAAAGGTATACTCTCAAGATATTGGAATGAAGATAATAAATATATATGGCAAAAGATTTTGCCAGAATTTCTTGGCAGAGAGTTCGTGGTATGCGTCCCACATACGAGATTTATTATTAGTACTTTGAGTGTCGAGTATTTCTTCATAAAATTAGGAATTTTTACTGGGAAATTGTGAATAAAAAAATGCAGATTTATGCTTTAACTGAACTCTGGATATTTCTCCATAAAATGAGGAGTTTTTTCTGTATAAGAAATACAGATTTATTCCTTAACTAAACTTTGGATATTTCTCCATAAAATTAGGAATTTCTACTGGGAAATTGTGAATAAAAAATGCAGATTTATGCTTTAACTGAACTCCAAAAAATGTAGTTTTTTCTGTATAAAAAATACAGATTCTTTAACTAAACTCTGCTTATTTCTCCATAAAATTTGGAGTGGTTACTGGGAAATTGTGTATAAAAAAAGGTCCTTAACTAAACTCTGCTGTAATAAAAAAAAATAAATCCCTAAATCTTACATCAAAAGCCTGTAATTCAATTAAACTTTAAACAAAAGACTTTTATGCCATTGATGTATTCCAAAAGGCTTAAATATTGATAACATTAAAACCATTTCCAAATGCAGTAAGCAAACAAAGGCCACAGAATGATTTAATATGTATATAATAGTCATATAACCGACTTATTGTTTTTGTTTACTGATAAAACCAACGCTTAATGAAAATCATTTGCCTTCAATTTGCTGCAACTAATTGCAAATGTCTAGGCAAACAAAGGCCCCAGCAACGACCTTTGCAAATACGCACATATAGACGTGATTATTTCTTTTTTTTCTTGGCTTCTTCAGTAAAATTTAATTGTGCAAACAAAAGCTGGCCCGGACCAGTGGCTACTGGCCACCACCACCTCTTCCTGACCTCCGTTTCGGGTTTTTGTGTTGCGCACGCTTAATTGCTTCTGACTTTTGTGCCGGCCTGCTGCCTGCCTGCTGCCTGCTGACTGGTGTTGGTGTTGGTGTTGGTGCTGCTTCCTTGTCTTGGCCTGGCTTTGGCTTGTTGAACTTTCAAGGTAACAACAGGCAGTGGTGGCAGTAGCTCTCGTGTTTAATTTCCACGAAATAAAGAGAAAAAAAGAGGCAAATAAAATGTCTAAGATTGCGATTATCTTTTTAATAACATCTCCGGGTAACAGCGAACATTCCCACCGAGAAGGCGGCAAAGTGGAAATAAAAAGGAATTACCAAAACCACGAATTTAATTACGCTCGCACCCAGATAACGCCCCAAATGAAGCGATAAAATCCCAGGGCCTAGCTCAGTGCCCCCGGATAAATCACAGAGAGAGAGAGAATTGTAACTAAGAAAATCAGTCCTATCCATTTTCTTCTTGATTGTTTTGACTTTTGGCTGTCCAAAAAAATAAGAGAATAAATTCAATTTCTGCCATTGGTTTCTTTTTGCATAGTTCTTTCCGCATGCCAGGGGATCAAGAAGCATGTCTGACCCACAGAGGCACGCTCTAAATGTTTTCATGGTCCCTGCGATGATGACGGGCAAGTTATTTGTTTCAACATCGTGATGTTACACTTCTCTCAGGCAAAGCACACTACTAAAAACTACTAAAAATAAACTGCAAATATCTAAATGAAATCAAATTCATTTTACTTTATGTATATATAGTAAGCTCAACCGAAGCAGAAACCACAATGGCATAAAGAAAACAATAATGTCAACAAGAATGCCAGCATACATATAGGAGAATGGTTTCAAGTAAATTAAAATGTCCCAGCAAATAACTACATCTCTTTCACACTGCAATTTATTAGGCTTCTAAAAATATGCATAAAACGGTGATAATTTTTAAGAAAATAATATATCCATTGAAAGTGGAGGTAATTTAAATTAAATTACCTAACGTTTCGTAATGGTTTTTGAATAGTTTATAATATATAATTAATTATTAACATTTGTGGGAGGAGGTTTTAATTGTAACAACAGAATCTTTGTGCGTCTTGTTTATTCAACTCTCTAATACAGAATGGATCGTGCTTTACATACGTTCTGTTAACTTAGCTTTAACATCGTCTTACTATCGATTACTTAGCTTTAACATAGGTTTACTATCGATCACTTAGGTTTACTATCGATCACTTAGGTTTAACATAGGTTTACTTAGCTTAATGTGTAGTACCCTGTACTAGCCTACTACACATTTATTATTAGATCTATGCCTTTAAAACCTTCTTTATTTAACTTGCCTAATAACTAATCTAGTTAAAAAATCTAAAACATAATTGTTTTTATTTCCAGTTCCTGATTTCCTTGACATATTTATTGTTTACTCGTAAAATTCGATTATCTGCTATTTACATATCATGAATCCTATATAGAAGTATCCAAAAATCTTGAATGAATGGGGGGCAGTGGTAATATTGTGCTTCTGTTGGATTATCGGTCCCACATGGCTGTCGGAATGCTTACATTTAAAGTGATTACTGTAGATTTACAAAAGTCCTTTAAAACATTAATTTAATTGAGAAGGAATTATGTCTGGCATATCGATTTTCATACCTATATTATTTCGTTACATCATGCCTCCTCCCTCGGATGTATGGACAAAAGGGATTGGCTCCTGGCCCTCTTCCTGTCTCATTTGTTTCACTGGATGGTTCTGAATGCTTGGTGGTGGTGGCGGGGTTTCCTGCTCTGGTTCCTCGTGTTGCTTCACCTGTTCCTGTGGCTGGCTCATGGGGCTCTCATGGGGCTGCTCGGATGATACCTCACTGGACTCAACATCGTCATCGTTGCTAATCAGAGCACAGCTCGGCTTCTTGAGGAGATAGCGTGTGTTGGGGTTTTGCTTTGTCTCGAGCTCAAGGCGGTCGATTAGCCAGCCCTTCTGCTGGGTATTGGTGGCCCAAAAGTAGACAGTGCCCTTGTCCTTGGAGCCCTGCACCGAAACCTGCATCTGGGCCTTGTCCCCGTCACAGCGATTCTTCTCGTTGGACGGACTAAAGCCTGCATCCTTTATGGGCTCGCCCAGGAGGTCCACGGCACCGCTATGCTGGCGTAGCTGCTGAATGGCCATCTGGTAGTACTCCGTCTGGCGGATCTGATCTTCAAGTTGCCAGCGCATGTAAGCCAGACCCGTGATGGAGGCCAGGGCTCCAATTATGCAAAAGCCTCCAAATGTCCGCCGGGAGGGTAGGCCAATCGTCAGCTTTAGAGTGGGCATTGTGTGGGCATTCGATGGAGTAGTAGGAATCAATCTGAGAATTTTGTTATTGGCTTTTAAATTTCGAATGCTTAGGAGAAATGTAATACCAAATAACACATAAACTTTGACAATAATCTCAAATTTCTGATTGCTGATTGTGAGCGATTTGGAGTTATTCCCACAGTTCCACCACAGTTCCCAGTTGGTGATCAACGGAACCTTGAAATCATCTTTCTGCTGGCCAGGATCGGCAGGCGTTGCCTCCAGATAATTGCGCCGAAGCTTCCTTCTCGAGAGCGAAGCAAGTTCAATTTCCAAGTCGCCGCCCAAAAGGCGTGGACCACAAAACGCTCGCCCCAGTGGAATCTTGAAGAAAGAACATAAACTCGTTTGGTTTCGCGGCCTAGCTGTACATAGTAGTTGGCTTTTTTTTTTTGTGGGCCAAACAAGCAGCGGCGCCATTAATGACAGCCCCCAAAGAGTGACCCGTCCGGTGGATAGACCACGAAACGTAAGATTCTTTATGGGAATTTCCACTTGGAGGAGGAAGCGAGTGCATTATCAAAAGTTGTGCTCCAAAAAGAAAAAAAACATTGAAAGATAATTGAGAGCCCTCGGTTAGTTGTCGTTCAGGAATCGAAGAAGGAGTCCAGGAATCAAAGAACGAGTCCAGTTTTTCTAAAGAAGCGTAAAAAAGTGAAGGAGTTAGATGAGTTTTATGTGAGTTAAAGCGAATTAAAGAGTTTAAAAAGTGGCGTAGATTATTTTAAATGTATATTAGGTTATAATTGCATTTGATTTGAGAGAAATATATAGCAAAATTTTGATTCACTTGTAGTTTAAGTAAGGCTAAGTTAAGATATTTATTGTATGTTTATATTCTGTATATACTGTGCCTGTGAGCAAAGATCTTCGATGGTTTGCTGGTCCAGGCTTTGGGCAGCATTGAATATTATCTACCTCTCAGTTCTTCATTCCTTGCTAATTATATCTTCATAAACTTAACGTAAATGCCTTTTAAATATACAATCTAAAAGAGTATAAAAAATTCCTTTCTTTAAAATAATTATTATTAATTTATACCAACTTTTTCTACAATCACTGGCTCCCCTAATGCCATAGAGCACTCTCCAGTCGGCCTTTACCAAGTGACTCTCTCATCTCATTATAGCACTTGGGCTATTTTTACTTGCCTGGGCCCCATGGAGGAGCCGAGGAGCCTGACCAAACCCAATGAGTGTCCATTTAGGGAGCACATAGTTATTTAAAAATAGTTTCCCAAGAACGCCGGGCATGAGGAATGCGCACATCTCGGCGGTAATCGATAGCCTTTGCAACGCCTGTCACGGACGGGAACGGAATATTGCATCTGATGATACATCCGATACACCAGCCAGCCAAGAGCTAGCTTGGCTTGGCTTGGCTTGGTCCTCGTAATCTATCAATGCATCTCCCATGGTTGGTCGTCTCATCTTCGCGTTTGAATATATCTTCAGCGACGCGCTGATGTTACATTTTTGGCCTAAGTAGCCTCTTGCGTGTCAGGCCTTTTATCGCAGGAGGGGATCGTGAGTGACTCTGGATGGAGGATGCGACAATTTCTGTGTTCGTTTTTTAGCCTCATTAAGGCCTCTCTCTCTCTCTCTCTCTCTCTCTTTAAACACTGTCACTTGAAGACCATTTTGGTGAGCTTATCTTTACGGCCACGCCAGGTCCCCATCCGACGTCTTCATCTTTAAGTGCGCCATGTGTTTAACATGATTTTGATGTACTCAGCGTGGCGGCCAGAGCAAGGTCTTCAATAAATCAAATTGCTTGAGACGAGCTCGAAACTGTTTTTAGCCGCTTAAGTATTTCTTTGGAAGTGTAGTTCTGTGTGAGTTTTAATAGTCGTTCTGCAGGTGTTACAGGTGTTCGTTGGTACGTCTAAGCCCGCATCCCATAAATATGCTTAAAGCTGCCTATTAACGCTTTAACGGGAATTGAGATATAAATTTTGGTTAAGTGCGAGCCGTGACTTTACACAATTGGTAACTATAAACCAGAAGAAGACTTTTTTAATGAATGTGAGTCATTTCTATATATGTATTTTTGGAAGATTTACTAATTTCCTAAAGTATAGCTCCTAGAACTAGCTGTGACTAATATAACCCCTTGATTTTTAATGATTATTTAATCCCCCCTTATTACAATTAACTTTATAACTTCCCTTCGATGTAAGCTCACATGACGCATGAGCGTAGAAGAAACAATATATCAACTTTTTAATGACAATAAACGTCTTTGTTGTTTTCGTTTCTTCTTCTGCTTTTTTTTTTTATTAATAAAGAAGCGTCAAGGCTTTTTAATTAGTTTTATGCTGAAAACGAGTAAATGAAGCCCAGCATAAATTAAGCAAGACGTAGGAGTAGGGGTTGGACCCTGGGAGTAATCATAAAACTGGTTACTGAGAAATGCAATTGGGGACATCATCAGTGCAATTGCCGGCTTTGTGTTGTCTCTCTTCGAGCCTTACTCATCGCTGATTATTTTATTTGATTTATTCAAATGATTTAACTATTGCGTCATGCCTTAGAACCCATTGCCACTGCTGGGTTATCTCTCTCTCAATAGGTTCGATTTGGTCAGCCAGCGGCGCTTCCTCAACCTTCATTAACCCAGAGAGACCTTCAAGGCTCGCCAACTAAATTAACCATTTGCCTAAAACGTTAAAAGACCATAAATTATGTTTCTATATACTGAAAAGCATAAGCAAAAGAGGCCAAAGCAGTCAGTCACACGGAAAAAAAATGCAGTCTGATAATAAGTAATTATTGGTTATAAAATTATATGCGGATAGCCTCTGGTTAATATATTTTCTCTCTCTGTGCAGTCGCTCACTCAAGCGTTCAGTCTCACTTAGCTATTATTTTCAATAAAAGGCAAAATAAATATGGCAAATTGAAGTGGCCGCCGCCGGCCACAAAAAAAAAAGGAAAAAAACAAATCGAGGTACAAAAATCAAGAAAAAATCAAGAAAAATTGTGGAAAACGCAGTGCGCATGCGCGCAGCACGCAATGCCAAAAGAGATGATGCCGCTGCTGCTGCCAAAGGCAAACTTGGTTTGCCACGTCGAACTCGAGACGAAGCCGATGCCGATGCCGAAGTTGAAGCCAAAGCCAAGGTTGCTGTTTTTGTAATTGCTTGTCTCCGCTCGGCTTCAAGTACAACCAACAACACCGACATGCGTCTGAGTAATGTTAGCGCCATAAATAGAGAAGACAGACGAGGAGCTGGAGACTGAGACTGCGACTGGGACTGAGCCAGAGACTGGGCCTGAAACGCAGACGGTTTGGATTGTCGGCTTGGAGGAGGAGCCGCGCTGCCTGGAACGAACCTCTGTTTAATTGCAAGTTGTAAAAATCTTTTAGGGTGGAGCTAATCACCAAGACAGGGGAACAAAAAAAACAGAAACACAAACTTACAGGAAAGTCAAATGAAGGCCAGAGCCGCAGCGGTGGGAAATATTTTTTTCAGAGCTCAAAAGGAGCCCTCAAGGGAATATGTGAACATGAATATACTTTGACCATAAATTCTATGAATTGTAAAAATATTTTAAAATATTAATAGTGTGGTTATAAGTCAAGAAAGCTAAGATTATATGCTTTATATTGCTTGAACTTAATTTTTTATATAAATTTTGGGCTCAAATCATTGATTTATTTAGTTTTTATTCCAATTTTAAATATGAACTGTAACCTTATCAATTTTTAAATAATTTAATTGAATGAATGAAATTCTTATTGAACGATTTACAAATGCCACAAGACTGGCTGCCATGTGGTCTTTCCCTGCTCGAATCCGACCTCTTCCGCTCTGCTCCCAGCATAGGGGATCTTATCGCATACTCAGGCAGCTGCTATGTACTTCTGCTTCTGCTGCTGCTTTTGCTGCTGCTGCTGCTACTCCTGCTTCTGCTGCTGCTACTTCTGCTTCGGTGGCTGCCACTTCAGCGGCGGCTGTTTGGAGCTCGGTTTTCATTTGGGAAATGGTCGAACAATGGGCACTGATAAAGGCCAGCGAAAGAGTAGGAGCCACAAGCTATAGCTCTGCGAGGCAGAGCCAGTCGTCTGTGAAATGAAAGTAGCCGGGACAAAACACACCACCAGCAGCACCAGCAGCAGACTGTAAGTCGACATTGCCCTGTTACAAGCTGCACTGCATCCGCGCCAGCTTATGTGCGTCTGCGTCTGGGTCTGGGCCTGGGCCTGGGTCTGGGTCTGGGGATTTCTTTTCTTTTATCATCGGCTGTCAGACAGGCGGTGCGACAAGCGAATCGAAACTGCCTTCAAGAGTTTTCTAGTTGGAAAAATGTAACTATTACGTTTCCTACAGCAAAAGCGGCTGACTTTTGTTGTTTGAATTTATGGCAACAAGTTAATTGTTTATATTATGTTTATGTAATTGCAAACGAAAGACAAGGTTGGCTTTACACTTGAAGAATAAGTGATATTTCCGGTGGGAGAAGCTCCTACCTTTGTAGAAGTTTTATCTGTATTAATTGATAATAAGAGTGTGTTAAATACAAATTTATAACTATTTTTTTTTAATTTAAAACCAATACGATCTTCTTTTATTTCCCTGCCTTTTTAAAACACTTCTCTAATGGGTTTAATTGAGATAAAACTACATTTTATCTTGGTTCCATTAATCAAAATGTATTAAATTAAAAAAAAACCTATAGTTTGCCTTATAAATACCTTTTCCAACTAGCTTTCTGTTCCTCTAAAATCGTATTTAACCGCAGTGCAGCTAAAGACAGAGCCATGGAAGTCTTGGCATTAAGGCTCCTTGAGCTCTGCGAGATGCTGCCGTGGATTAGATGACAGATTAGTTAAATGCGCATGAAATGAGGAGCCGTCCGGTGCTGTAGTTCTCGCCTCCTGCAGAATGCTTCCTACTTGGCCCCCATGACCATGTAGAGGAGGCCGGCAGGCAGGCGTGGCCATAATGTCTTTATTCCATAATCAGGCGTCGGTTTAAACGCGCTCCCGCAAATTGCCTCTATTAATAGGCGTTGTAATTGTCAGGTGCTGCATGCAGGTGATTATCTAATGGCCCCTTGGCCCCCGGGGTCAGGTTAGCAGCGATGCAGGAGATGCCGAATTGAGATGCATCATCAACACTGTTGGAACTCTCCGAAGGGGCTAGCGTGTTGCTGAATATTAAATCCAAAGTGACAGTTTCAGCGATGACAGCCGCAATTAATGAGCTCATGAATTAACGCACTTAAGGGTCATTAAAGTTTTGGGCCTCACACTGACTTTACTTTAAAAAGCCTCAAAAAAGCCTCAAAATGGATTGTAATACGACTGATTCTATGTGTGTGGTGTGTGTAAAGGTGACCTCTGCCCGTCCTTGAACTAGTTGGTAATGACTTCTGGCACATAAATTTATTATAATGAGTGTCGGGGGCCCATTATTGGTCAACCCATGGGGGCCATAATCGCCCAATCACATCGACAGAAGGCATTCTGTAATCGACTTCCTGGTTCGGCTTGGTTCATTTACCCAACCGCAAGAAATTCGAGAAACCCCTGGAATTTGCTAGAAAGAAATTACAATAATTTTCCCAACTGATTCAAGATCGAAGTGCCAATTGAATTGCATTTTTATTCGTATTACTCTTTGTGAGATGAGAATTTTCACAGCCAACGCGGTGTGCATCTCACGCATGGTCTGCTCTTGAAGCTATTTCGAGACCCAAAGAGATTCTTTTGTGAAAATAAGACTGGAAATAGTTTAAAGAATTAGTTTGTGGATTACAGAAACTAAAATGTAATTTTATTATAAGAAAAAGGTTATAAAATTATTATAGTTCCAGCCTTTTTTTGCCTCTGCAGTTACTATCATCACATTAACGCCTTTACCATATTTTTCCATAACAATGGAACGCCTACAAATATATTTATCTATCTCTTAATGCGATTTCTTTACATTTCATTACCTTCGAATGATCATAAAGCAGGCTTTGAGCCCAATTCCAGGCAAATATTTGTACACAAACTACACAAACTGCTGAAAGGTTGTGAAAGATGTGGAGCAGCTCCCTCCCGTTGATTCCACTTCATTGAATTGGCCTCTATTCCCTCTACTATTATTTGCCTTTCTGTCTAGCGTGTGTTCTGCGCGCTGAAATCCTTGCTGATAGGATTAATACCCCACCGCCGCATGCACACACGACAATATACATTGGAAATGCAAACCAAAAACCAAATCCGCAACAAAATGAAATGAAAGAATGCCGAAACACATAAAAATGTTTTACTCCCGCACACTTTTCCCTGCCAGAAAGTACCAGAGAGAGTGGGCAGAGAGGGCAGAGGACAAGGAGTAAACAGGACGAACAATGGGCACACCAAAATGTTATACAAATATGGTACAAGCGACTTGAATACTTGAACACCAGGCTCTTGTTTCGTTTTGTTTGTTTGTGTATTTGGTTTTATGGGTATGCCGATGCGGTGCGGGTTATATATGTATATGTACAATATATAAAAAAATCACAACAGTTTCAGCGAAATTGCGCTACAAAAATGTAAAGTTCAATGGCCACTTGAACTTCTTCAAGTTCAGTTCAGACCGTTTTACGCCGAGGTTATTCGGGAAATCAAAGTTTTATTTAGAAATTGCATTTAATGGAGTCTAATATACTGAGAACTTTGAAGAAAGGGTTTGTAAAGATGATTTTTGGGGATTATAAATTATAGACTTTTTTTTTTCAGCTTCAAAAGATTTAATAGCTCATTTAACCATTGAAAAGTAAAATATAATAGACGATTTTAAAGAACCCACTTAAGTAAGGGCCAGAAAATTCCATTATCAAGCTTAAAATGAGTATTTATTTATTTATATAAACCCAACAATTGGTTAAAACTAACAGCCAATTAATTAAAAGCAAATAGTTAAATTTCCGATTACTAAACAGTTTCCATATGGTAAAAGCGAAACAAACTGCACAAACCACCTGCTGTCTTCAACTTTTCCTCTAAATAAACAATCTGTTTTCAATCTGCCATACAGTCAACTCTCGATTTATGTATGTACATATTTTCAATCAAACAGATTAAACTTAAAGTTTGAAAACTCCCTCAACTATGATCTAAAAAGTTTAGCTTCTCCATTGTTTTCATTATAATCAACATGTGAGATAAACTGCTTTATAAAAGTGTGGCTCTCCGCAACCGTAAAGTTTTCACTTATTCCAGACAACTCTTGGACTGGGAAAGCTCACCTCCTACCACCACAAAGAGATATTAAATGTAGATATTTAAGGAGCAGATTCTCTGCCTCTCCGCATCCATATTTTCCACTCGTAATTTCACTGCAGTTCAGCGAGTGGGAGTGAAGGTGGATGAGCATAAGGAAAACCCGAAGATGGGGAAAATGTTGAACTCGCTTTTTGCACGTGCTGCTGCCATTTGCCATTTGGCTTGCCGTCCGCATAAATAAATAAAGTGCGTCGGTGTGCTTAGCTGTATCTGTAGATGGGAAGAAAAACTATAGGTTCTTATAAGAAAATGTAAGAAATTGAATTATTTTTAACAGAAATATGGCATAACTTAAACCTAACTGCAAAATTGGTAATTTTTAACGTCTAATAAATGCTTTTAAATTTTGTTTTTTAAGTCGAAAAATATACAACCTAATGCTTATTAAATCAAAAGTTTTTATTAACCGAAATATCTCAAAATGTATCCTACTTTTCTTCAGTGTATCAATGTTTCTGGTTGTCTGCTTGTAGCGCTCCTGTTCTTACTGCTGTTGCCTACTTAAAGGCGCTTTCCTGCGTCAGCCTTCGGGCTTTCACGCTTTCCACGTTTTTCACATCTTCCGGCTCATCCTTTGCCCGTACCCGTTCCCCATACCCCTCTCTACCGTCCATTGCCATCGTGACACTGTTGCGGAAACGCACTTACTTTTTACATCTCATATTATATTCATGCCGCGTGTGCAGGAGGACGGAACGAAAATTGTTTTTACTCCTTTGCCAGAAGGTAATGCCTTTGCCGAGTCCATCAAAGGCAAGCTCTGTTGTTGTGCTTCCCCCGCCCCAAGAAGCACCTGCTAATTAGCTCTCACTGAGTGCTAATCATGTAAGTCAACAATTGAATGCGAACAATGCCAGTACGTACGTACGTACGTACATTTTCTCCCCTTCGAAGCCTTGGATCACCCCGGCCTTTCGATAGCGGCGTCACTTGCAGCACACCGCGCCCGCTCGGACCAATCAATTAGTCGGGGGGAAAATCACATAATGCATGTAAACGATAATGAAAATGACATTAGTCCGGGCCACACGCAAAACGTCACACAGCGAAACGGGGCAATAACAGCGGCCAGAAGAACCTCAGAGATGCAGATACATTCCGCATTCCCAAGAGGCGAAAAAAAAAAAAATGGGAAACAACACAGCTTTGGCAAGCTGAAGTTTTTGTACTCTTATCAAAATCGGTGAAAATATATCGAATACTGACAGTTATAATTTATTTTCGAAAAATTTACCGATTGTTCCTATGGCAGCTATATGATATAGTCGTCCGATCCGGCATATGTACGAGTGAGAGTATATAGAAGACTTACTGCAAAGTTTCATTCAGATAGCTTTAAAACTCAGGGACTAGTTTGCGTAGAAACGGACAGACGGACAGACGGACAAACGGACAGACGGAAATGGCTAGATCGACTCGGCTGTTGATGCTGATCAAGAATATACATACTTTATAGGGTCGGAGAAGTCTCCTTCACTGCGTTGCAAACTTCTGACTGAAATTATAATACCCTGCAAGGGTATAAAAATTGTATTAAGAATTTAGGACTTGTCATTTAGGCTTTAGAAAATTAAGAATTTAATTTAAGCCTTTACTTTAATACTTAAAAAAAAACCTTAAAACCAAACTCATATACCCTTTGTAAGGGCATAAAAATAAGCAAACAAGGCAACGAGCGAACGTAATTAATGAAATTAAGCTGACAAACTGCGAGCGTGCTTTGAGCCTGTGCCTGTGACTGTGCCTGTGCCACCCAGTCTGCGTGCGAATGTATCTACGGTGGATTGGTTGGCTTTGCGTGGGGCTGCCAACGCATATCGCGTTAAGTTTTTCAGCTCAATTTTTCCGCCACAACTACAATTTCCCCCCCGTCACGACCTCTCACCACAAATACAAATGATAATCGATCCGAGCGGCACCTGCGCTGAAGGGGTGTAGGGTGCTCCGCCAACTGTCGCTCATTATGCGCATTAATGTCACGCATTTGCATTCGGCATTTGCTATGGTCTACCCCTCCGATGACCCTTTCCCCCGGACAAAAAGCTTTGAAAACGACCAGCCACAATTAAATTGATGGCAACTGGAGGAAGGGTCGAACAATGAGGGCATATTAGTTGGGGGCTGGCTGGATCTAATGACATATAATTGGGCGCTTGTCTCGTCGGAGGCTGTCAAGAGACTGTTGGCATTTGACCCAGAAGCTAAGAGTAGTTGGAGGCGAAATTACTTTGTTGGGAAATTTAATACGAAATCACAAAAGGAGTGTGTTTGAGATTATTGAGGTATCCTAGAAAGTTGCTAGAGATTTTAAGGTATTTCCAATGTATGTTTAAAGGTATTTTAAAAATAATTTAATTGTCAAAGAATATTTATAATGTATTGGATTAAATATAGAAAATAATTCAAGTTTAAGTTGGTGTTAAAGAAGTCGCTAGGATTTTATAAGACCCTAGAAAAGCGGTTTTAAAATATCAAAGAAAAAGTGTTTTGAAAAACATTAGAAAAGGGTTTTAAAAAATCCTAGAAATGGGTTTTTAATCCAAATAATTATGCTGAATCGTTAAAGAAATAGAATTGCACTCATTGTTCCTTAAAATTTTGCATTGCATTATTTGGATAATATTTTTTAAGTTTTAAAACCTTGTAATAAAAAAAAAAATCAATCAATTTATGCCAAAGCATAATCAATATCTATGTCACCCAGACAAAACCCCATTATCTTAAAAGCAATATAAATAATTAATGACATCATAAAGGACAGCCTTTTACCAACTCTGGCCTTGCCTCTCGATAACGAATAAAATTTGCTTTCGAAAGGTTTTAATAAACCCAAAATCCGCTGTATGTCAAAGTTCTATCTGGACTTTATTATCATTTGCTATGCTGCTCTCCATTTTTCTTTCTTTTTTCTGGGCGTTGTGCGAATTTATTGGTTTTTGCTTCATAACTTTAGTTTTTATATTTTGGTCGCGTGATACATGCGCCCTGCTAAATAGGCAAAACAAGAAAAAAAACACAAAAAAAAGTAATACAAACATACACTAGGACGTGGTTCTGTCTGGGTCGAAATCGGTGGTATATATAGCAGCTATATATGTATATATATATATGGATGCACACACCCACATAACCACAAGCACCCTCGACTTCGACTGCGGCTTGTGGCGTGTTTGTTTGCCTTTCGCTTTCGCGCTGCGTCTTTCCTTTTGCCGCTCTCTTTTGGCCAAAAGTGTCATTAGTGCCAATGCACTCCTCGGCGTTGACGCTGTCGCCGGCTCTTGGCTGTTGGCTGTTGGCTGTTGGCACTTGGGTAGCTCCGAATTGTGTTACGCGTCTATGAGGTCAAAACCAATCGATTTTTTCTCGCCTGTTTCTTTCATTTTATTTTATTTTCCTGTTTTCCCATTTTCCTCATTTCCCACATTTCCCCTTTCTATATTGGCCGAGCACTCTCACGTGCTGCTGCTGCTGCCGATAATGGCTTGCATGTGTGAAGGCATTCGCAGTGGCCCCAAAATGTTGTTATTCCGGGCATACGCTGCGTATGAGCAATGCTTCTTGCCGAAGTCGCAACTTCTGTCACTCGAGATGCACTCTTTTTTATTTATTTATTTTGGTTTTTAAGCTCTTTGGGAATTTCGTAGTGACATAACAAGTTTTATATCTTGTGATGAAATGCTTTTAATGGCTAACGGAGAAATGAGGGGGTTTAAAAGTGAAAGAAGGATACTTTTATAATAAAAAATGTAAATTTAATTTAAGTTGGTATAAGCAGATTTTATTTTATAATTAAAAAAGTGTAGTTCCGGGCTTTATATATTATTTTAAGGTAATTTAGGGAATTTTATTATACCAAAAGAAAACTAAAACGCACACATTAAATCCTAAAATTATTTAAAACAACAAGTTAACATTTTGAATTACCTTTAATTAATTCCAAATAAATTTCTTCGACAAAATCTACAAATTTCCTTCCCCTTTTGAAACGTAATAAAGTCTCCAATGAGCTTATTTTCACAAATATATCTAATACAGTCTTACAAAAGATGAAAAGTAAGCTTGATTAGATATTTCCGTGACCGTTGTCATTATATCTATGTGGTCACAGTAATTGCCTTAAGTATGGGCTTTTTTTTTGTACTCTACAGAGCCTTGACAAATAATTATCGTTGTAAATATAACAATAAAACGTGATATGGAATGATATATTGATGAATTAGTAGAGCCATGTGCAACTAATAGACCCATAATTTACCCGGAGAGAAAAAAAAACACTACAAACAACTTAAAATCGATATGCTCTATTTGAAGCTTTAGTTTCTGGCCCTGTCATTTATATTTAAGGACCGCAACTAGTTTATTGCTTAGTTGCATCGCAATTACCATTTCTAAGTTCGTTTTGTGCTTTTTTGTGGCGTGAGGATTGTTGGTCAACCTGACCTATTTTTGTTTTAAACTTTACCTATTAAAGAGGGTTTCGTTTTAACCTATTTTATTCATGACATTGACCAATTTGTGATACATGAAACAAGCTAACTTTGTATTATTATAAATTTTATAATATATGGGAACATATAAAATAAAACTAATACATTTTTTACTTGTTTTTAATTATTTCCTGGACTTATAATACATTAAAGTTTGGCTAAACCTTTAAAAACGAAGAATAAAAGCTTAAACTAAGTTTCATAAAATAAATCTCATTAAAGTTATTGAGGAACACTTACAAAATCAGCAAAAGCAGCTTAAATAAATAATTTTTAATGTGTTGCTTTTATGTTTAACGTTTTGCTGTCCAAATACCTGTTCTATAAAACACTGTTTGCTCTAAGATGAAGTATTTACGACTTAAAGCCTTCGCAGTTCGATCACTTCGATGGATTTTACTGCTACCAAAGACTTGGAGATTGATGGGCCTAATTAAGATTCAAGAAAATTTAAGCACGTTCTGTACGGTAGTTTAATCTCTGGCTTGGTATTCCTTAACTCTCTATTTTTAGCACCCAATTGGCAATGCTAATGAAACAACACACTGTCTTGCTTCTTGGCCGAGTGCCGTTAGGGAGATAAAAAGTCGCGGGGAAGTTGAGTTTTTTGTACGAGGCGGCATAAATTCTGCGGGAAAGGGAACCAAAAACCTAAACCCACAGAATGGAGCGTCTCTAATTTCCGCTGCAACGCCAGGCCACGCCCAGCTCTCCTTGGTTATAACTCATTTCAGTGTCGTTTCCGCTGTCCCAGGGAATGAACTAATATAAATTGAATATTTTATGGGTTTGTGTGTGTGTGTCCTGTGCCATTATGATTCTTCTTCTTCTTCTTTGGGCAAACACGGCGTGACAGGTATTTTGGGCATTCATCAACTGGCAGGTGACAGCCTGGAGAGTATCCACTCATCTTGCCCCCTAAATCCCTGAGCACTCCACTCCTCCTGATTATATATTTTGGTATCATCATTAAATGCACATAAAACTCTTGGCACTCTTGGCTATCCAAGCTCTTGAATTTCTTCTGGCTGAATTTATTAATGCGCAATTATCGATAATTATCTGTTTATCTATCGACTGACTACGCTCTGGGTGGGGCCTCCCTTCCGTTTATGTCATGTATTGTGTTGATTTTTTCCGGGCAAATTGCCAATTTAATAGGAATTTATGGGTAATTAGTTAATGGGGCAGGTGATGGCCTACAACATTTCATTAAATCTTTAATTATTAATACCCTAAAAACTATTAAAATAAAATCAATGAGTTTAAGGACCTGAAAAATGCGAATTTATGGAACATGTTCTAGAAAGGTTGTATGCTGATTGTATGGGGGTCAATGTAATAATTTCCTTTTCGATTATAAATTTTCATATCGATTATTTTTCCGATTATATTCCGATTATTTTATTAATCTCTTCCTTTCCCTAAAAGGCTTTCAATGTCAAATATATATCGTTCCTGTCCGTTTTAGATATCGTTTATAAATGATGCACTGTATTTCAAAGCTACTGCAAATCAACCGTATAAATTGCCCCACTGAGTCTCACCCACAATTCGGTTAATTCGCATTAACCCCAACAACATCCAGCAGATGGCAGCCAGTAAACCAATCACTTCATAAACTTCCTCGCCAAAAATAACCAAGGGGAAAAAGAGCAAAAGAAACCCAACCAGAGGTAGAGTAGAGTAGAGTAGGGCAGAGCAGGGCAGAGAAACAAACAACGTTTTCATAAACGATTCTTCGCCCGGGCCCGCGTCAAAGAAATTTTCTGAAAGAGGCAAAACACGAAAACGGAAAATAATAAGACATTCCATTCCTCAGTGCCTGGGTACTGGGTACTGGGTACTGGGTGCTCTGTGCTCTCTCTCTGACCAGTGCTCGGTGGTGCTCCCATCCAGCTGGAAATACTCAGCGACGGGCCAGCGCAATCTAATTAGACATAATAAGGCAAACAGCCGGCGGAGAGAGAAAGAGAGAGCGGGGAGAGGGGGCTTTTGGGGGCATCGAATTTGACCAGGGAGTTTCGGTTTGTCAGCCTCAGCTCCAGCACTGTTGCCAGGCGATGGTAACAACTGGTAACTGGTTACTGACCAAACGACCCAGCGAAACGAAGCCTCCTCCGACGGACTGACTAACGAGTATGGAGTCGAGATCGCCAGCCCGGACTTTTCCGGCCATGCTCTGTGCTATTAAAATATATTACAGCAGCAATTTCACCCGACTTTATTTTTGCGCTTTAGTTGCTAGTTGCTGTTTGCTGTTTGCTGTTTGCTGTTCGCTTCAGCGTTCTCCTCCTCGGTGTATATAACTTAATTTTTATGGTCATGCAAGTCAATTGCAGTTTGGCATTTCTTCGATGGATTTTTCTTTGGTTGCCCCATTGGAATCGCCATCCTTGCCGCTGCCGCCATCATCTTCGTCATCGCCTCCGTCATCATCATCATCATCTGTTCTTTGGTTTGGAGTTGCGATTGCTAAGGTTACGCTTAGAAAAATAAACTAAACTTACTTAAAAGTGGTAAAAATAATGTATAACTTTGGTAAATTTAGAAATATTGAATTTCTTTTGATTTCTTTAATTTTTTACTTTAATGAGTAATATTTGATTTTAACTCATTCATTTAATTTAATTTCTTAAGTTAATCCTTTTATTAATTCTTGATTTATACCTCATAATTCGATACTCGAATATATGGAAGATCACATCTCTATTGGAATGTTTTGATAAAAACACAAAAGTGTCATCAGTACAGTTTCCCTTTCTCTATAATAAATCATGATTTTGTTGTTGTTTTAAATTCTATTCATTAACAAATGAATTTGTTCCTAACATAATATATCGGTTTCATATTTATAATTTTATTTGTTGTCTAAATATTCACAATTACTTGCTAATTCGATTTCCAAGTGTAGGCTAGAAAAGTCGTAACTTAAGACGCAGCACAAATTGTTTGCTCAAATGGCAAATGACTGTGAGTCCAGGCAAAAGTCGCACCCGGACGGCATAGGAAGCTACTATTCACATTGGCTATGGATATGGAGCTCTCTAACAAAAAGCTTGTAATAGTTGTAAAAGTCAATAAGCAGCTCGAATCTGTACAATAATAAACAAGGTTCAATGTAGATATTGCTAAGGAAAGATGGTAACTCAAAATCAAGGTTAATTTTAAATTCTATGAGTATATTTTCAATAAATATCAAACTATTCAATTAAAATGCTAACATGTACTCATTTTAACCTCATCTCATAAACAAAAATTATCAGAGATCAGAGTGAGATCAATCTTGATGGAGCAGCCCACATTCATTGTGGGTTTCAAGCTCATTGTTGCCAACGAAACGTGTGTCGCACTTCAGGTTGCCTTATTCTTGTTTGGCAAATTGGAAACTCGTAAAAATTCTCACGTTTTGCTCCAAATTTTGTACGTCAGACTGCTTTTCTGGTCTTCTGTTTTGCATAATCACCATAGCCGCCACAAGTCACACAGCCAACACACGCCTCACAGCCAGCCAAATCAGAAACAAAGCCGGGACAAAACCAAAAAATAAAAAAAAAAACGAAAATATATAGAAAAAGAACCCACAAAAATCATAAAAACATAGCAAACTGTCAGCCGTCGAAGCAGCTCGTAGACACGATTATGATGCCAAATGTGATCGTAAAAAAGAACTGAAGCCCAGACTTGTTGCTGAGCAGTGTTTCTCCAGTGGGCCTTAGTTTTTGGTACCCAGTAATTGTACGTTAAAAGAGAGTATTGGGTTGTACATAGAAGGAATTTTTATTCTGAAAGCACACTCCAAAAATACAGATCTACAAATAGAGGGTACTCCATGGTCAAGACTTTCGCCGGCTCAGCGTTCATTCTTGTTTCTACTTTTATCAAATTGCCCGCCGGCCAGACCGCAGATTGTGATGCTGTTTTGCTGTTTTGCTGTTTGTTGTTGTTCGGTGGGTCGGTCGCCGGTTGTTTCGGTGGTTGTTCAGCCAGAGAGTAGTGGTCGTAGTTGCTATTCCCTGGCGGGAACACACAGTTTCCTGTGTGCGTGGTGTGCGGATTACTATTACTCTTGGGGTCTCTTGGAGCCACCGCTGCCGCGGGCTATGCAAATTCATCATCCAACAATGCCCTAGAAACACACAAAACCGGTGGCTGTTTTTGTTACCCTCCAGGAGGGAGGTCCACTCGTCCGATCCATACATCCATCCATCTATCCACTTGTCGATGGTGCAATGAACCCAAACTCGGCCCAATCCATTGGATGGCTTGAAAATTCGGCGCTCGTGTGGACCCCCAAAGGTGAGCTGTTCGCTAATGAATGAATCCGTCATCTCCAGAAGCTGCCCCATGAATTTGTATTCAAAAGATCTGTACACTTAACGATCACTTCGACGTGGACCCAGCCTAATTGGATACTCTCTGGGAAGACATGAAGTGACATGAACAAAGGCTTTATATGGATGCTTCGTGCGTGGAAACATTATTCTTGAAATGATTTTTTAAACAAATTTGGCACACGATTTTATGAACCTTAAATGGGGGAAAGTTTCTCTGAAAGTGGGTTGGTGCTAGAAGCAAAAGAAGCTAAAAAATCCCCAGTAATTCAGAATCTTTATGCGAATTATATTGAACTTATTCCCTTATTTATAATCCCTGCCTCCTGTGACTAATGCTCATGATATTGTCCGCTGCCAAATGTCGTTGCACTTTCGCAAAATTTAATTCCGGGAGACAGCACGCAAAATTTATGGCGAAACCCGTTCTCCAGCTCACCTCGTTGTTGGGTGATGCTTAGTAATTTTTAAGTGGCATTTAACAACAAGAAAAATAAAAATAAAAAATAAAAAAAACTGCGTCTGGGGTAAACAAAAAACATGTATATTTACAGTGGTAGGTACATACGGAGCAGCCACTTCCTGTGCGACACTTTGTTTGGTTAATTGCGCTGAATGATAACTAATCATGGAAATTAGATAACGCTTTGCAAACAAACACTCTACGTAAGTGGAAAAGTAAAGGGAAAAATTACTTCAAATGTAGGAGAAACTCTGCCAGAGAATTACCAGCTGAAGCAGTCTCACTCGCAAGGTCCGACACTTCGGACTTTCCGCTCGGAAATGGAGTCTGCGAAAAGGCAAGAGCTAAAGAAACAGAATCTTAATTAATTTTAAAGCAATAACAAATTTAAAAAAGTAATATAAAACATAAATATTTGTGAGTTAATTAAGTGTTTAAATTGTGTTTTTGCACTTGCATTCAAGTAAATAGATCCTCAAAGAGTTTAAATTTAATAGAAAGTTCCGGTTGTACCTAACTTAATTGCTCATAAATTTGTCTGTTTATTGTTTAAATTACAGTAAGTGTTTTATGGTTAAAACAAATCTGCTCAAAATTATATTTGATTTAAACTCAATCCATTAAGTTAAAAAAAATACATAGTTCCGGT
This sequence comes from Drosophila truncata, assembly GCA_008042515.1. Taxonomy (NCBI): domain Eukaryota; kingdom Metazoa; phylum Arthropoda; class Insecta; order Diptera; family Drosophilidae; genus Drosophila; species Drosophila truncata. Next base: position 482,020 of record VNJQ01005526.1, on the reverse strand, counting down.
TGTGATAATAAAATATCCCCTAATTGTTTGAGGGAAATGAGTGTTTAATGACAAAAAAAAAAGTGTAAAAAAGTTGGAAACTCCGTCTGATAGGCAAGCGGCATTTATGGTCTTTATAAATCTATGGAACTTGGAGCTTGACTAGCGATAATTTGTGAAACGTAATCAAGGTGGTAGGAATCGGGAATTTACAAAAAATTCATAATTTTTAGTTATCTGAATTGTTATTTGTAGTTTCTTTTAGATAGATAATAAGTTATTATTATTAATAACTAATAAAAATGGCGTCTAATAGTTTAATGATTTCTAGGTAGTTTTAATATTTTAATATTTTAATAATAATAAAAACATAATAATATCAAAATATAATATATCTTTTAATCGATGTTTTTCAATGTAATATTTATGAGAAAACAAAAGTTAAAACCAATTCATTACTAAGTTAAAAGCTTTTCTACATTGGTTTTTATAAGGTCTATAAATCTGCGTGTAAAGATTTGTAAAGATAATTTGTCTTACATTTTTTTAAATTTTAATACAAATAAATAAAAATAAATAAAACACATTTTATTTTTAAATAAAATAATCCATTGCCTCCAAAACTTAAGGAATGAACTGGCGCCTTCTATCATTCTGTTAGCAGACTTGCGCTGTTACTGTTAGCACAGTCTCTTTCGGATTTCGCCGCTAGGTGGCGCCTTTTGTAATTACATTTAGAATGTAAACTAAAATTGAAAAATGATTAAATGCTAGTTTCTAGCTTAAGTAATAACCAATTCTCTTAAACTTTATATTACGAAAAAAATAAATAAATAAATAACCTATTTCCTTATTATTTATTGCAGCTACAACATGCGCTTTGAGCCCTTGGGCCAGAAAATGTTCACCCGCCGCAACTGGCTGCTGCGATGCAGCATCCTGATCAACGTGGCGGTAATCCTGTACATTGGCAGCCAGCTGATGATTGGTGGCGGCAATAATTTCACAAATGGCGGTGGCTTTATGCTGCAGGACCAACAGCCAGTTCAGGCCATGCTGCAGGTGAATGGAGCCATGTCGGCGTCACAAGTGCAGCAGCAATCGCAGCCGCAACAACCGCCGACGCCCAAGAATCCACCAAATGTAAGTTCTCTCGTTTTTCTTCCCTAAAAACTCCTACTAAACAAACAAGCGTGTTTTAACTTCCAGCAGGTGGGCGAAGTCTTCGAGTCCGAGGAGAAGCTGCAGGTCAATGCTGTCGACTCTCCTGCGGCTGCTGCTGCGGCAGCGGCAGCGGCGGTGGCTGCTCAAGCGCCCGAAGCCGCCGCAGCAGCTCCACCAGCCGTGGCCAATGAGAGTGGCAACGGTGGCAGTGATCCCTCCCAAGTTATTGGCAACATTGGAGCCGGCGGCATAGGCCTGCCTGCGGAGGTGAACAACACCCAGGCGGAGGGTTACATTGTCACCGGCGACGAAAAGGAGCTGGAGGAGCGAGTGCGCTCGCTGATAAACTGCTTCGACCATGACTACCACCAGCAGACGCTGCAGCGCGGCGACTTCTGGGTGCTCCAGAACTACGTACGAGCAGAGCACGGCGAGATCAAGTGCCACGAATCCATTACGTACACAACGCACGCGGATTACACCTTTCTCGATAATCTGGTACCGCTGCTGGAGCGCTGGAATGCCCCCGTGAGCATTGCTATGCATGCGCCGGGCACGGATTTCCAGCCCACGCTGGACTCCATTAGGTATCTGCGGGAATGCCTGCCAGGCAGTCACCTAGTGAGGGCCTACACCACCTTCCACATCTACTTTGGCACCAAGCACATACCCAAATCGGTGCCCAAGCCGCATGATGTCTTCAAAACCGGCTACAACTGCTCCCTGCCTGCCCCGTATTTTAATGTTAGTTCGGGTCACCTATACAAGGCGCAAAAGAAGCTGCTGTATCCGGTTAATGTGGGACGCAACATAGCCCGCGATGCGGCGCTAACCCACTTTATTCTGGCCTCCGACATTGAGCTGTATCCCAATCCGGGTCTGGTCAAGAAGTTTCTGGAGATGATAGCCCGCAACGAACAGTATTTACGACGCAAGGCGCCCAGGTAAATCAGGTTATTTCTTCTCCTTTTCTCCTTACTAAACACTATCCCTATTTTTAGAGTTTTTCCTCTGGCCATTTTCGAGGTGGAGGAGAATTCACCAGTGCCGCACGACAAAACCGAGCTGCAGGAGTTCCTACGCAGCGGCAAGGCCATACCCTTCCACAAGCGCGTCTGTGCCAGCTGCCATGGAGTGCCCAAGTCCAAGGAATGGATGTCTGCCAATGAAACGGACGAGCTGAGCGTGTTTCACATAGGTAAGGAAACTAATTCAAAATGTTAAATTAAGTTCTAAAGCAATATACTCCCCCCACAGGCAAGCGGACAGGTTACTATGTCCACTGGGAGCCCATCTATATAGGCACACATGCAGATCCCCACTACGATGAGCGGCTGAGCTGGGAGGGCAAGAGCGACAAGATGCCACAGGTGAGTTTCGCTTGCCTGAAGTATCAGAAATCCATATTATTTTGTGAATTTCTTCCTTAGGGCTATGCGCTGTGCGTTTTGGACTACGAGTTCCACATACTGGACAACGCCTTCCTTGTCCACAAGCCGGGCATCAAGGTGCTGAAAAAGGACAACCGGCGAGCCATGCTCTCCGGGAAAACGAATCAGCTGATACGAAAGATCATCTATCCGGAACTGAAGATCATGTATGGCATGCGCAAGGGCTGTGCGATATAGTAACTAATTCTGAGACCGAGCTGAGCTCAGCCAGACGACTTGGACGACTTGGCGCAGGCGAAAAGACTACAACCAACAACACTATTACTATTTGCAATGCTGTAGACCGGAGGGAACACCTCTATGGCATTGGATGCGCACTGCAAGTGTGTGTGTGTTTTACGATTAGCTAGAGAGAGAGAGAGAGAGAGCGAAAGAGTTAGCTTAGCCCTAGGTTTTAAATAGAGCCTTACGTAGGTAGTTAGGCTTAGCGATAGCGATCAGGTTATGAGTGTGTGACGTCGTCAGGTAGGCCTGCTGTTGGTCAGGATATTTCCTTCTTCGTAAGAAGAGGCTTTAGCTCTCCGAAACCAAGTCTAGGTGGAAATTACTTCCAAAAGCTTCCTGTAAATACATATATAAACACACAAATGATTTTGTCACTACTTCCCTTCCTCTGCTCTCGGCTCAAGTGAAGAGCCGGGTTTCCACTACTCATAGGCAGTCATTATCAGTTACTCTTAGTCCTAGCCATTAACTTAAGTTTATTGTTTAGTTAGCTGAATTCTCTTTCCATACACATCCATTCACGAGAGTTGAATCTGTTGGTTTTTATGCCTTGCTTATCGAAATACTCAAACCGAGTAGGTACCCGATTGTCTAACCATTTTATGTGTTTTCGTATTTGCCATAGATTAACACAAACACACACACACACACTCCTTTCCTTGGGCAATGTAGACTTACTGCAGAGACCAAAACGTAGACTAGACCGATGCCGGGCCAAAACAAACAACAAGTTTCGCGTTGAATTGCTACGTATTACATAGACTTTGAGAGTTAAATCGTAATAGAGTTAAGTAGAGAAGGCTAAAGACAAGTTTCAACCGAAAAACAACAAACCACAATTAATATTATACACAATTTATACACACACACACAGAACACTCTGAGAATTGATTTGTTCAGGCAAAGCAATTATGGCGAATGAAGCTTGCGATTTCGATGGGCCTAAAAAAACGCAAGTAAACCGTGATATTTGTACTAGTAAAGCGAGGCGGAGTGAGGAGATGTTAAACCTAATTAGTAAGGAGTAAGAGGCAGAGACCCGTATGCATTAAACCTAACCGTAACATTAGTTTTGTATATGTTTTTTATTAGTGTTATTGGATATTAAGTCAGACTTGTGCACATATAAATGTTAAAAACATATTTGTGAAATCGAATCCGCGATTCGGTTCCGAGGAGTGAAATGCTGAAGGTTTTTGTTGAGTAGGCCTTATCGATATATATAGTATATAAATATTATATAAAAGTATGAGAGTAGTGTCTAAGCGAGTTTTAGGAATAGTACTTAGCTGAGAAACAGCAGATTTTGCATATGTTGTTGAACATTAAACACACAAACCAACAAAAACAAAAACAAAAACACAAACACAAAACAGAAAGTGACTTGGGAACAACATGCAACAACAACAACAACAACAACAACCATTGGTGTTTGTATTTATTTGTCATGGGTATTGGTTTAGCTAGAAACCCCCCTTTGGCTGATCAACTCTTAGTTAGATTTATTCGCTCAACAAATTTACGTAGAACTTCGACTTTATACTTTCACCTAGTAAGACTTAAATATCACTAAACCTAAATAATGTTGTTACAGCAGAGTAGCCAAGAGCAGGAATAACAAAAACACGAATAGAATAAACAATTTGAAGTACATTTGTATGAATTAAAGTGTAAAAGTGCCTTAGACCAAACGAAGAATATGAAATATGATATATAAAAAATGAGAAATGAATTGAATTGAATGAAATCTAAAATATTTATATGAACCCAGCTGGTAACCGAGTTTCCCTTTTTCAAATTGGCAACGTTTTGTGTTTGCAAGAGAGCATATTTTTGTATGTACATAAACGGAACGGAATAATGTATTAAACTATATATTTGTACATAGATAGTAAATCAAAATGGTTTATTTTTTTAATATATATATGCCTATCTTCGAGTCGCTGTCAGTTGAAGTATTTGTATTCCTACTTAATGAGTCTTCTTAACGATGATGCCCAGCCTGCCAATTGTTTAATTACTTTTAGTTCTTAGTCCTTAGTTTATCTTTTGTCTTTGATCGCAGCATTTCGACATATATATAGTAGATATATATATTATATATTTTTCAAGTACGAAAATACGCATACACATGTCTATAGATATACGTATGTACATGTATGTATATTTTTTGTAAGAGTTAAGTGCAAATCTGCTGAGCAAGGACTACTAGCTAAAATCTAAGGAAAAGCTACACAAACACAAAAAATAAATAAATAAAAACCAGACAACTGATGGAAGTATACATATAAAAATGTCAAAATAAAGAGAACTAATTTAAAATTGAAACAGAAACGTGTATTTATCTATCAAAGCGACGCTGAATAAATTATAAACATTTGCGTAAGCCAAGAATTTCGCCAAAAAAGAGTCACACACATAGGTAACCATAAATCTTTAATTCGGACTTGGACCTGTTTTTCCAGCTCATGACATTTGCTGCAGCTTTCGTCATTACTTAATTTAAGGTATTCAGGTTCTTTTGAAAATCCTAAACCCAAGATCATTGTCAGATTTGTCGTGATTGGTACGGCCTCCCTCAGGGGCGCAGTCGGCCTTGACTTTAAGTTGGATTTTCTGGTTTCTTTTGATTTTGTGATTTTTCGTTCGACGAAAACAAAAGTGCGAAATATGCAAATCAAATCAAAGGTGGCGGCCGTATTAACATAAATACAAACTAAGTTACTTTGATTAATATTTAAGACAGTTGCTAGCTGAGAAACCGAGAGCAGAACTCGCTGGGCTCTTCAACTGACTCATCCCTCAGAGGAGACTGAAGCTTTTTTCCACTGAAATTTATGCCATCTGATCTGGCTTCGTTATTTATTGACATGTTTGCTTTTATTGCAACTGAGATGGAGACGGAGACCGAGACTGAGACTGTGGCAAAAGCTGTTGCGAATCCCCCAAACCGCTTGAGGAAGATCAGAGCAAGCTCCCGGGCTCGTCTCGGCTCATCTTGTGAAGCTTCGGCTGAGGCTGTCGCTTGCCATTTTACCAGTTAATATCTGCGTTGCGTTTCTAGCGCAAAACAGTCGAAATTGTCAGCTCGTTGGCAGAGCATCGCGCCAGCTCTCCCTCACATTTGTTTGAATTTAAGTGACCAAAAGGATATATACACACACATCGAAAATGGCCAAAACATTTATCAGTGCTTTCCTGTGCCTAGCCATGTTTGGCTCTATGGGTTAGTACTACTTGAAATTTACTAAAACAAAAGACTTTGGTCACAAACTTTTGCACATTCAAAACGGTTGTGGAGCAATATATAGTATAAGTTGAAATGCCAAGGGGTGTACGAAAATATATGGTATATGCAATTAAAAACAGTGTAAAATTGAGCAATGATCTGACTTAACAGGTTTAACTTTTTTATTTCGAACAATTAAACCGCAAGTGTGAATTATTTAGGAGATGTGAAGTAATAAAACATCAAATTTCAAGCTGTTAACTCTATTAAAAATTAAGCTTAATATTTGTAAACCTTAGAAGGATTTTATTGACCAATTTAGTGACCCAACTTTAATTACCTTTGAGTTAGGCGCCGCTTCTAAAATTAAAATCAGACACTGCACCCACTAGGAGAATCTAATAGAAACCCCACAATGACATCAATGACACCGATGTATTCCCACACTTATTTTACATAATCTTCAATTACACACATGGCTGGCTTACTCGATCGAGCAACGTCATGGTGCCATTAGGCAACTGTCGGAGATTGTGCTATATTCATCCAGTTCACAAAATATTTCCCCACAATACCAGGAAATCTCACGAATGCGAAAGAGCATTGCTCGTAATTAATGCGGAAAGGAAAACGAATCACTAAATTAATAAACATTTTTAACAAAAAAAACCCTACCTCCCTCTGAAATTTCTTGAATATTTCAAGGTCAGACAGGCAGTAATTTCCAAAATTTAATTCACACGCTTTGGAGGCAGCAGCCAGGGAGAAACAAAAATCAATATTGCATAACCTTTGGATGTCGCTGCTGTTGGCGCATTGTTTGAAGAAACGGGTTTATCCGGCGGATAGCGGTCAGACATGTTAAGGGGGGGAGCCAAGACGAGCCGGAGGCGACACATCATCGCTCTCGATGCGTGCCCAGCCGGTTGTTGTGACCTTTAAGCGCCTCTGCGTTTTTAGGGGAAACTCTTTGAATTCAGTTCACCATCTTCAGCAGCGCCAGCAGCAGAAGATGCTGGAAGTTTTGAAGAACTAGCGAACTTGTGCACAAATTTAGATATTTAAATGCATGGGAAAACAATTTTGAAATACTTAAAATTAGACTATTTGTACCTTGAGTTGGTTTAATCCAGCGAATAATTAAATTAGTTAATCACAAGAAGTCTTTGTAAATATAGTAGAAAATACAAGGATAAAAAATTTAGTCTTCTCTACACTTACACTTTATACATTTTTCTAAGAGAATTAATTTAGGAGGGTGTATCAAATTTTTTCTATGGGATCTATGTGATCAAATTAGACATTTTTTAAAAAAGATCGCAAATATGCATTTGTTTTAATTTGGAAGGTGTTTCGGTGTTAGTTTTTATCAGGTTAAAGCCTAGAATATTGTATAAATAATTTATTTTGAAATTTAAACAAAAATTTAGTACTTTTTTCCACGGATTTTCTTTTATAATTTTTGTTTTTAATTTAGATTTTAATGGAAAATGTATATGCATATAATTTTAAACATTTTAAACATTTAATTTAAACATTTTTTAAACAGAAAACAATTCTAAATCTAGATAATTATATTATTTTATTGCAAATCACATTTTTGGTAGAGATTTGAAATTTAGCCAAAGTTTTGGCATAATTTTCAGTAGCACCTAGAGATCATAAGAAAAGCACCACTTAAATAAATTATACCAAAATATTTAGCTATTTAATTAAATTATAAAACTACTTCCTCATTAATACTACAATTAAGCACCGCAAACCACCCATTTTATTAGTGTTATTATTCATAACAAGCTCAAACAAATCCCCGCACTAGTAATCATAGTTTGTAGTAATCCCATTAAAAGCACTAAAAACGTAATTAACATTTTGCGTACAATTCGCGTGGGTTCAACAATCGGGGTGTGAACCGTGCGATTCATTAAAATTTCAAGAGCCGCGTCTGTAATCCCGAGAGGTGAGCCATTGTCAAGTCGGGTGTTGCCCCATGACGACGACCAGTCAGCCTCTCACACAGTTAAATGCAAAATATATCGAATAGATAACGAAAAAAAAGGCAGTTTCTCATCATATAAATCATTAGAGGTAAGCTCGTCACCCTCGCCTCCAAATTAAACCGCATTAACCATCATCTGTTGTATCTTACAGCCGCCGCTGCAGGTGCAGCATGCCGTGAGGCCAATGGCACTGCCCCCGTGTCGGGATCCTGCGATGCCTACATCGAGTGCAAGAACGGCGTGGCCGAGGAGAAGCTCTGCCCCGACGGTCTGCTGTACAATGAGAAGTCCACCGGCTATCCCTGCGGCTATCCCATCGATGTGGAGTGCACCCAGGGACAGGCCCGCCTGCAGGCTGCCCAGCCCACGGAGGATTGCCCCCATCAGTTCGGTTACTATCGCATGGGCGACGCTAGCCACTGCGGCCAGTTCATGAACTGTGCGGCCGGCCGAGGCTTCGTCTTCGACTGCCCCGAGGGTCTGGCCTGGAACCCGGCCACCTACAAGTGCGATTGGCCCGATCAGGTCGAGGACTGCGATGCCGAGGCCTTCCTGGGCTTCAGCTGCCCGGCTCCGGCACCCAAGTCGGAGCTGCTAGGCGAGCAGGAGGCGGACTACACCTTCCATCCCTCGCAGGACAACTGCCAGGTGTACTTCATCTGCATTGAGGGACGTCCACGCCGCATTGGCTGTGGCGAAGACCAGGCCTTCAACCAGGAGCTGAAGCAGTGCGACGACATCGACAATGTGCCTAACTGCAGCAGTGCCATCCGAGAGAAGGGTGCCCAGATCAAGGCCGCCCGTCAGCATGCCAAGAAGAACTAAGTCCCGCAAAGGCAACACCGAAGTCGAGTTGTGATTTTCCCACGAAAAGGCCATATATGTACATATATATGCGGCAATAGGTTGCTCGAGTTTTCTAGTCTGTAGTTAAAGATCTTGGCAAAAATTTGATTGTTCACATTTTGCTTGTCACAAGAATAAAAAAAAAATCGTTTTATCAAAAAGAAAAATATAGAATATTTTATACAAGGGGTTGAGTAATACTTTATGAACCAAGATCTCATTATTATAATTACCAACTTCTTATCTTTACAGTTCTTGCCTCACCCGAGTGTCCCACACCCAATGGAAGATTCGCTTCGGGCGATCAGTGTGATGCCTACACAGAATGCCAGGATGATGTGCCAGTGGCCAAGCTTTGTCCCGATGGCCTGCTCTTCCATCAACGCACCAAGGCCACCGGAGAATGCACATACGCCCCGTATTCCACCTGCAAGGAGAGGGCGCGCCTGCAGCCTGCCAATGGCACCGACGAGTGCCCACGCCAGTTTGGCTTCTATCCCAATGGAGATAACACCAAGTGCGGTGTCTACCGCAACTGTGCCCATGGTGTGGCCAGTCTGACCAAGTGCCCTGAGGGATTGGCCTTCAACGAGGAGACCTATCAGTGCGACTGGCCTGATCTTGTGGCCAACTGCAATGCCGAGGCCTTCTTGGGCTTCAACTGCCCCGCTGCTGATCCCGCCGATGGCAGTGCTCCCGAGGTGGATGTCAGTCCGGAGGGAGAGCTCCGCTACTACCGTCACCCGCAGACCTGCAAGAAGTACTTTGTGTGCGTGAATGGACACCCGCGTCTGTACAACTGCGGCAAGTACCTGGCCTTCAACTCGGAGTCCAAGCTGTGTGACTTCTACAACAAGGTCCCCGAATGCTATGCCCTGCTCAAGGAGAAGCAGCGACTCAAGGCGGAGAAGCAGCAGCCGCAGGTCTAGGATTTGGGAGAACTTCCGCTGAATTCCCAAAGGCGTCACAGAGGCTGCAAGCTCAACACACACTTCCTGTGCAATAATTATTATTATTTTGTAAATATATAACTACTTGTTGTTTGTGGTTGGAATAAATGAGTAAAGTATGTATGAGGAACTTGGGATGTGTGTGTATAATTAGAGGGTGGAATTCTTCGGTAAATTAGGCTTTAAAAAAGAGCTTTCAAATATGTGGATATAGATAATATATGTAGATTTTTTTTAGGTATTCTAGCAGCTCCTAGAAGACTGAAAGAAAATTGCAAAACATGTTCCCATGAATCTAAATTTTCCTAAAAATAAAGTACTTCCTTTTCCTGTTTAGTTGTAGAATTAAAAACTCTCCATTACTTCGGTTTTTTGTTTTGTTTTAATTTGTAATTTATCATCAGTTTCAGAGTTTTTTTTTTTTTGGTTTTCGAAATTGAGTGTGTGAGTTTAATAATAGTTTGCTTATCAGTTAATTGGTAGATTAATTTTAAATTAAACTTAGTTCCATTTTACATATATGTTTGATGGCCAACCACTGACCAGCATTTAAAGATTGCATCGTAAACACATTTATCCTGCTCATCCTGTCCCCACTACTGATCCTCAATTCAATATCAATTTTTACAAAGTTTTTCCTTTTGTTGTTTTTTTTAAAGAAAACAATTTTGAGAACCAATGTTTTGTTTTGTTTTTTCTTTTGGAAATAATTTAAGCTCGAATTTCGTATTGTGTTGATTTAAAAACATTCTCTTCTGTATCTCTGGGTATTTATCACTAAGTAACCAATTAATTTCGCACAGAACTGCATAGAGTTGCTTAAGAACTAAATCCTCTCTCCGTTGATCCAATCCCCTTCTTTGGCTATAAAAATTAAATTACATTTAGGTTATATGCTTTTTTGAACTTTTGCACTATTTTGTTGTAGATGTTTTTTTGTTTTTTTCTTTTGTTCTTTTCTGTGTTTCTTTGTTTTATCCTTTTGCTGCTGCTGTGTGTGAGTTTCGCTTTGTTGTTCGTTACATTAAATTACAACAAATAATTGGTAGTTAAGATTAGTGTTTTGTTTGGTTTTACAAATTTTAGTTTCACTTCGATTCGTATCGTTTCATTTTTTTTTGCTTTGTGGTGCTTGGCTAAGGCGACTTTTGTTCGGTTGCTTTCACTTTGTTGTTTTTGTTGTCTTTACATTTTGCAATATATTTAACTTTTGTATCTGTCCGTTTTCCGCTTTTCACATTTTCATTTAATACGTACACAAAAAAAAAGGGGAACAATTTGAATGGAAATCGTAATGCGAACAAAATATTTTTATATATTTTTTAAACCGAAGAGAACAAAAGGATCATTGATCATTTTTGGTCAGAAAATAAACAAGGAACAAAGGACAAACGAAAATACACTTTAGTCGTTTTAAAATTTGTGCTAGAAATTCGGCTATTAAAATTATTTAAGTTCGTACATACACTTGGAGAAAAAGTACACATCGTCGCTTCGTTTCATTGTTCTCTTTTCGTTACATTTTGGTTTTCACTTTAACATATTCAGTCTTTCAGCTTTCAACATAAATAAATTAATTAAATTAATTTATTTGATTACATTTAAAAACATCTTGTTGCTTGTTGGTTGCTGCCTGTAAATAATTTCGAGTTCTATTGCATTTATGTGGTAATTTCTCGCTTGTTGTCAGCCCTATACGCTTGCTTGTCTTTAAAATTTATAGCCAAAAAGTTGTTTCAAGAAAATTTTGAAAAAATTTCACATCCCGGTCAAAGTTGGTTGTAAAAGCCAAAAGTTTGCTTGTTTGCTTTGCTGCCTTACTTAACTTACTGCTACGCTTTCTTGTATTTATCATTTACATTTAGTTGTAGTAATTATTATATATTTTGTAATATAGTTTTCCGTTTTCTCAATACTCTTCATCCCCATTCATTCCTCCGTAAACTGCTTTCGTTTTGGGTTTTTGCTTTTCTTCAATTTAAAATCTTTTCACGTGGACGTAGCATCTATTCGATCTCCAAAATGGTTTGCTTAACCTTAATTTAATCGTTATATATATATAAGAAATATATAAAATTTTGTGTCTAAATTCAGTTGTTTTTAGGAGTTTTCATTTTTGGTTGAAACTAAAACCACTTTCCGCATTTTCACATTTCGTCTGAAAGCTTTCTCAAATATCGTTCGTTCTCCGTTTGTCTCTCAATTTGTATTTCGTTTTGTTTAGTTTTGGGTGGGGCTTACGTTATCGTAGTTCTATATAGTCTTTATTGCGATCATTGCTTTTATATACGCCAACTGAAAGATTGTTGTCTAAATTGTTTCTCATTTCGCTCGTTTCTTACTGTATAAACCGGTCTCTTGTTAAGGCATCTGCTTTTTGTCACTGAAGTGGTAGGTTTTTGTTTTGTTTTTAGTTTTGGTTTTGGTTTCTTGGATTTTTCTTTCAATTTGGTTTTAGCTGCATGGGAATTTGGATTAATTTCTATTTCAACATAACATTTTCCGTATAATATAAAGACTCCGAAAGTTGATTTTATATTTGCCCAAACGTTCTCTTTTAGATTTGACTCCTAAAAACAACGAAATACATTTGTTATTCATTAGTGAATAATTTTGCTGTGCCTTAAGTTACAATTTTAATTTGAAATGTGTTTCGTTCGCTTTTTTTCGCGTTGTAATATATAGTTTCTAGACAAAGTTTCTCGATTTAAATTCAATTTAGAATTTAGAATTTCGATTTTTATATTTGGGGATGTCTTAATTTAGGTCCTCCTCGCATATATCTTCCACTCAACTTAAATTTGCATTACTGTTCGACCTAAAATTGTATGCAGTTTACAATGCGCATTCGTTATTCTGTTTGTTTTTTATAGATTATTTGGAATATTAATTATTTTTACGCATATAATAGCCTTGCTGGATACGGCTTTTAATTGGTAAGCTGAAAAATCAAAAAAAACCTAAATACTATTCCTAAAAAAGTTATTAAATAAATAAAAACACGTGTTTAAATTTAAAAATTAAAGAAAAGTTTAATTTGAATTGAAAAACTTAACATTGTACAATGAAATATCAACCCAGGTTTGTTTTTTTATACAAATAATATAAAAAAAGGATAATTATTCAAACAAATCGCTTGCAATATATTACTAAAGCATTAAATCTGTTATATTTCTGTTGTAAACTAAAACTCTTTGACACTATATTCAGTGGCTGCTCGCGATTAATGGAACTTTCGCTTTTTGCCGCCACGCTGCTTCTTGCCCTTTCCCTTGCCCTTCTTGGCCAGTTTTCGCTTTTTGCTGCCGTCGCCACGCATCGCCGATTCCCTGCTGATCTCCCCGAGAATTTCATCGCCCAGTGTTCCTGTGAAAAAGAAAGTAACCCAAGTTATTGCTGCTCAGCTAAAGGAAGCTCATAACACTTACCCAACGTGGTTAGCTTGCGTTGGCGATGCTTCTCCGCCTTGGTCACCGGCAGGCGCATCAAGTAAGTCTCCTCGTACTCCTGCTTCTCCTTTTGCGCATGGGAAAGAATCTGTTGAGCCCGCGAGCCGGATGATATCTCAGTGGGGGCATCCAAGTACTCCTCCTTGAGGTCTTGCAGCATGGAGGAACTAAGGAAAGAATCGAACATGAGAACAACTGAACAACTACTCAAGGAATACCAATCAAACTTACGTGATGGCCCGCTTCTTGGCTCGCTCCAGGGCCTTCTTCTCCTTGTCCGCATCACGTTCATCGCCATCGTAGTAGACCGGCTTGATGCGCGGCGGCACATAGACACCAGATTTGCCAGCAGTGGCCGCCTTGCGTGGCTTTTTCGCTGGCCCTGCCTCATCCTCGTCCTCCTCATCTTCATCTTCATCCTCATCACTGTCGCTGCCTGCTTCCGCCTCATCCTCATCGTCATCGTCTCCATCACGACCTGCTCCAGCCGCACTGCTCATCATGTCGTCCGGATTCGGCTTGTAGAGTATGGGATCTGTACTGCTCGACACTCCGGTGGTGGCTGTCTTTACCAGCTTGTCGATCTGATAGCGCAGCTTGTGGTCTATGGGCCGGATCTTCTCCAGCACGGTGCGTATCTCGATGAGTCGCTCAATGGAGGGATCACCCTCAATGGTCTCGCCAGAGCACTTGCGCAGCACCACGTAGGTCAGGTTAATCAAGTAGTCGAGCAGCATGTGGTATTTCACCTCGAGGAAGCTCAGGCCATACTCCGTGGTCAGTTCACCGCGCTTCACCCGCTGCAGCATGCCCTCCACGAGATCTGTCACCTGTTTTACATTGCTGTTCATTTCACCCAGCAACTGAATGGCCTGCGGTATGTCCTGTTGGCCCTGAACTTCGCAATCGTAGTCGAGTGCCTGGAGAAAAGAAATTGAAAAAAATATATAATTAAGTTTATAACAATGTAGAATGAATTAAAGAGCTCACCATGCTGTTGCTCAGATATTTTATACGCAACTAAATCTAAGGTCTGCCATTTTGGCTTATACAAAATGCACTTGTTCTGGACCCTGAACAGAGCCCTCATCAAGAGTGTGGTAGTATTATATCATACAAAACCATCCCACATGCAGCCACACCCCTTCGGTTATGTGTCGCGAAACTCATTTGCATATTTTATTGGTTGCCATTTAATTATTTGCATTTTACAACATTTTTGGCCACACACTCTGTGTATGGCCCAGTCACTCCCCGTCCTCCCTAGACCCCATTCCCACCCCATTCCCACATCGAGGGCAGCTGCTCTTTGACCGACCCGGCTTATGCTGCATTTATTTTCAATTAATATTAATAAAGCAGGCGACGCAGGACTGGGCAGGGTTCAGTGGGGGATTTGTCTATTTTAGAGATTAATTGCAAAATAGCATGGATCGCGCATATTTTGTTTTTTTTTTTTTTGTTTTTTTCGTTCGTTTGTTTTTGTCATTCGTGGTCTGTGAATTTTGTCTGCAGTTTACAAAGCAATTTACCAAATAATTATTTTGATAGCAAAATTGCTGGTTGAGTGCAGAGCAGCCCGCAGGTTTTATGGCACTTTTTGCCTCGAATTTGCATATTATTATTGGCAAATTATTTTAATTGCATTTTGTGGCCAGGCATATATGTATGTACATGCATAAAACAAAGTGAATTCCTCTCAAAAATGTGGCTAAAATGGAAAATGGAATTTATTTACATGCAGCCCCCGCATGTCAATTTTCATACATATTACACAATCAGTGGTACAGTTGATTCAAAAGGCGAGCGTTATATGGTGAAAATAACAATTGGAATTCATTTGAAGTATGAGAAATATAATGTATTAAACATTTTAAATGATATTTAAATGGATAATAGGAAGCCTGCGGCGGGGCTTAAAAGTAACAGCCGCCTTGATTTGATTAATTCCGATATTTTCAGGTCGCAGATCTAGAGTTCTTCCATTGCACCAATAACTTTCTTGAATTTAAATTATTTATAGTATATTAAATGAATCATAAACATTTTTTTTTATGAAAATAATAGCCAGCCTCTGGCACTTTTTAAAATGTACAAGAATCTGGAATCGATCCTAAGATATCCAGCTCGCAGAGTTCTGCCTTTGCACCAAGGACACCCTTGAGATATGCTGGGATATGCTGATTTTTTCGACCTTTAAGGAAAATATAAACAATTCGCATTTTAACATGTCTCTTTGATATAAAATTCAACCAAAAATCACGAAGGTATAAAAGGAAAAAGCGTTAAAAAAACCATACACCTTTATTAACTTATTTAGATTAAATTTATAAATATTGTATGATAAATAAAGAAACGAAATAAAATAATTTAAATATTTAAACATTTATTTTCGAATATAAGTTCACCCGGATAAGCATTAAATTTCTCTAAAAATTTAAGACTAAGCAGTCACCTTGTTTATTTACTTTTTAGACTAATTTTAAACCAAACTCATATATTTTCAAATATATTCATTTATTTTAAAGCCTATACAAACCTCAAAAATGCCGACATTGCATTTAAAATTCCGTAAATACTTGCTATTTGACATCGGACTGGCTGGTAAGCCTGTAAGGCTGACAGTATAAACGTAATTACGCCTGTGACACGCACTTGACTAGCGTGGAAAATAGCTAACCCTTCGGTCCGTTGAATAAAACGCGAGCATATTTTAGGAGCAACAGCCAATTGCAGTAACGATGCCTTCCCATCCCTATCCTGGAACCTCCCTCCGTTCCCCCAACCGAAATAACCGAAATGAGATGAGGATGGGGGCATAACGAGGCCTCCATTAAAAACACCAGCAATAACACAACCAAGGGGAGGGGGCAACAACATGGTCCCGGGACCTGCCAAAGGCAATTACAACAAAATGGCAAACTATAGTTTTTGGAACCAAAACCCCCAGCCTACCATACCCCAAAATCCTGAACTTCTCACTGCACTCCCTCTGCGTGGCGAAATGATTTAAAATTCGACGGGCTTTTTGTGTAATTTTCGAATGGGGGAACAACAACAAACAATGCAATTGTTGTTAATGTTGTTGTAGTTGGTGTTGCTGTTGCAGTTGCAGTTGGAGTCACAGCTGTTGCAGCATTAACCGTTATTTAGCAATGGATTTTATGTGTGTTGAGGGAGCCTGAAATGCGCCAGTAAGTAGGCAATGCAAATGCAATTGAATGCATTTTTGGGTGGCCAGGGACATGTCACCACCCTCTCGGGTTGTACGTACATATGTACACAGGCGCTGTTCGTGCTGTCAACACTATATATATATATAGTTATATACATATATATCAGGATATATATAAATGTACATGAGCATCTCTGTCCGCAGAATGCGAATAAACAAAAAATTTTTCCCTGGTATTTTTGCCAGCGCATGAATAAAATATAAAATGCAATTTCTGTTTGTTTGCCTGGCCAGGTTATAAGGCTCCTCTCCCTCTCCCTCACCCTCGCCCACCAATCGCAGGATTTAATGACAGCATTTGATGGCGTCTGACTGCCATGGCTCTTTTCCTCATTCCCTCTGCTCGGGTGCAGAGTGCATCTGCCCAGTTTCCGACGCGTCAGGAATTATCATGGTCTGAATTTTGGTATCCAATTTATTTTTATATTATTTTATGCATTAATGTCATAAATAAATGTCGGTGTGTGTGTGTGTGTGCGGTTCGGAATGGCGTCTGCGATAATTGCGTAAATCCCTTGCATATTTATAGGCTGCTCTCAAATTGGCATTGCGTGCATAATTTTTGACAGACGGCAGACGATAATATGCAATTGTGTTGTTTGTTGAGGGAAAGGGTTTTGGTTTGCCAGCAATTTTCACCATCAAATGAGTTGGGAATAAGTAGCAGGTCGATACTTGAACTTATATTACTAAAAAATGGTTTATTTTACATAAATAATAACCCGAAATACAAGGGAAATTTATTTTAAAACATATATTCAAAGCAGTTAAGGAAGCTAACTAAAAAGCAGACTTTAAAGGATTTTCATTTAGGATTATATTCCTTAAAAAGCTTTGATAATGTTTATTTAACCTTAAATGTTAAAAAAAAACATTTTACTAATAATAAAATTAATAATTTTTTGCATTCTGGCAGACTTTTCTTATGACAGAAAGATATGTCAGCATATATTAACCTTTCAACGCACTCTATTATGTCAAAATCGACCCCAAAAAATTATTTATAAATACATTTTAATTTATAAATAATTTTATTGAGTAAAATGTTGAAAATATAATATACTAAATGTTTTCCCCGCTTAAACTTTTCTTTTTTCTGATGGATAATACACTTTGTTGTTATTTATTATATTAAACTTATCCCAAAGTCTTCGCCTGAGCAGTTTATACTTCATTATAAACCCCCCGAGAACCCCAACAAGCCCATCCACGCACCAAAGATAATAATGCCACCTTGACATATCCCAAATCACAGGCTCAAAGCCCAAGTACTTGGCACCGATTTGATGTCTGCAGTCGAGAAGGTACACAGGCAGCGGCAGGATCACTCGTTTCAATTAGAAGCCTTCCAAATTGGGAGGACACCCTCGAAATTCTAACCACGTTGCGAGGCATGCTGCTGGGTGACGCCCATTAGAAATCGATTGACATAACTCAAAAATTGTGCAAATTAACGTTAAACCAGCGGGCCAACGACGACAATATGGGCGTTGGAGTGGGCCTGGGACTCCACCATAAATAACGGTGGTTCGGGTCAGAGCCAGAAATATGACCTGGCAGTGGGGCGAGAGCGGAGAGCGGACAGTGTTTGGCGGCTGGCTGATGAAATACGCGCAGGCTGGCGCCTAACCGCATTGAGCCACCCAACCACATGGTCATCCTAGCTCCGCGGCGTGAAATTTCCCCCCAGCCCCAAAAAACGGGACATCAAAATTTATGCAACGTTTCGTGCTACGTGTCGCCTGTGTCTTTGTTGCCACCGCAGTTGTTGCTATTGCTATCGTTGTTGCTGCCATGTCCTGGGTCCTTGCATTGCCAATATCCGAAATATTGATTGGAGTTTATGGGGAGAGAGTGCTGCGAATGCAGAGCTTAGCCAGCTTTTTGGTTAGTTCGACCCCTCAGCGACCAGCGGAGAGTAGAGAGCCACTTGCTAATAAAATGAAACCACAGCAAAATCGAGCAGCGAAAATAGTGTTCCCAGAAAGGATTTCAACTGAAAATATTTGATTATAGCTTAAGTATGAGATTATGATATCTTTAAGGTATTAGGATGTCATTATAACTTAAACTAGGATTTTCTTAAATATTAATATTCAAAATCAGCTGACCAAGAGGATATCTATGATGTTGGTTTTTTGTACGCCTTTCTAAGAGTTTTAAAAACTCTACAAACTTCTCTTGCATCCCCGATAAATTAATTACATTAATTGTAAGCACTCACAGAGCAAAAATATATATTTTTTCCATGATATTTTCAACCCCTCGAGCCAAAATTGTCTGCTAACAAAAATGGCTGACATTTGACGCCGTTTTATGTCATTATATTTGTTGCGGTTCTGATGTTTGTTGGATTTTCGGGCCGATGCATTGGTTTAGGTCTGTGGGGGATGAGTTGATGGGAGGTTCGGGAAATGAAACTTTTGCGGTGCAGCAGCAATGCAAATGTGAATATCCCTAAATGTACAGACACTTTTGCATATGCGGGGATTTGCATTGTAGCCTCCACTATATGTGTATATAGAGTCAGCTTATATAAACGCGATGCGCCACTCATATATGCGAGTGCCCAATAAATAATTGCATATTTTATGCTGCATTGCACACTCGCCCAGACAGACACACGGAGAGGAGGAAGCACCGCCATTTGCCGCCTCAATTGGCATTTGGCAATTTTCAATTTCGGTTTTTTATTCATTTCGCCTAACGATTCAGCGATCCATTATTTATTTAAATAATTGGCAAACCCAAAAAAAAATTAAATTAAATACAAAATGTACCAAACAAACACGAAATGGGGAGCGAGAAGGTTTGTGGTTGGCTGGGATTTGAATATGGACAGACAAATTGATGGCAGCCCACAAAATGGTCGTTTCCCGTGAAAATAATTGAAATGTAAATTATAAAACATGTTTTTCGCTATTCTATTTCCTATTCAATTTAAGGGAAAACTGAATTGGATTTCGATTTTAGAAATAGTAATCAAGAAACCTAAGCAAATATCTTTGTAAAAAATATAATACAACAAATTTTTACAACTCTTTCTGACGAAAAAGAAACTAAGTTAACATAAAAAAATTATTTAGAGGATATATACGAGTTCTCTTAGGGTTTCCCTTAAATTTTGAAATAAAAAAACCTCAACAGACATAAATATGGAACATATTTCCACAGATTTTATGCTGAAAACAAAAAAAAAGAAGGAGTAACAAGACAGACATGAGTCCTGCAAACACAAACATGGACCAATTTTGCTAGAAAAAAAAAACCTCTGACAAAGCAAATTCATCGTCGCAGGCTCCTGATGATACGAGCTGCAGAAACAGAGGACAGGCAAGTCAAACAGGCTGAGCAATTTTTTTGCAAAACTGTTTATCCTTTTGACCGGAGGCTGGCAGCTCACACGTTGCTTATACGACGCGTGGTCAACGTTGATACACCATTTTCGCATCGGGGTTTCATTTTTTTTTTACCCTAAAGAGGCAACAAAGTGCCACACACGCACACACCCAGGGCGGAGGCGTCGTCAATGGTCAAATGTCGCGCTGGAAAAGCAATTTCCATTGAAAGGGCGGGCCAAGGATCGTGGGTTTACAAATCAAAAGAGCAAACAAGGTTAACACGTTTTACTTGGGGTAAAAAAAACAAAGAAGGAGGAAAATTAAGGACTTGGTTTCAAAGTGTGTGGCTAATTTTATAAATATATTGAATTAGGGGACATGAAAAATTAGGACCTTGAATAAACGATCAAATTGCTAATTAAAACTTGAATTATAATGTATAAAGATCTTGAAAAATATTTAAATCCATATAAAAACAACGACATAACTCGATTTTCCTTTCAAAACATATTCTACTTTTTGAATAAGTCTCAAGTTAGTGAGATATCCCTTCTATAAAAGGTCTGCAAGGCTAAATTCTTGGCACCTAAAATATATAATAGATATTCAGAAAGCTATAAAATTAAATTATTAAATCAGTCTCAAAAGTTCCATTTCACAATCTAGTATATCCCCAGCAGACTTTACGTTTCTATTCCGATTTTAGACCCCCTTTTCTTCCTGCACTCTCTATATAGGAATATTCTATTTCCAAACATCCCACCCAGTCCTGGCTGTTCGTTATTATTTAAAAAATGCAAATATACCAGGCACACACACAAACACAGCGGACAGAGATGGTAGAAACACACAAGAACAAAAAGAAAAAATAAAGCCAGAACGCGCAGCCAGGAACAAAAAAGGAACGACATTGCTATGAAATATTGCCAATCAGAAATGAAACCGAAAATAAATCGATTGTTTCAACAAACGCACATAGCTCTCACAACAACAGGACCAACTAAGAAAAAAAAGGATACAGAGCAACAACCATATGTCGATGCTGCGGATCGAAAAGAGTCCGAGAGAGAGAGAGGCAGCCTGGCAGCAGTGGCTTCGTCTCTTTCCCCAGAAATTCTGCGTTACGCGAAAAAATTGGGTGGTCGAACGGTTGGGAATGGGTGGTGAGTGGGCGGTGGTTCATCGTGGTGCGAGTGCAGTGGGTCGGCTGAGTGATTGCTGCGTCTATGTGTGGGTGCAAATTGAAACAGAGTTGAGAGCCCCGGATCCCCCGAAACATTCGCCCGAGGCCTGTCCAGTTGGAACAACCGCAGACACTGACGAAAAAAAATCAGGAGAATATTTATTAAAGATTTATTAAAGTTCTACTTGATTTCTTTTTCTGTACTCTATTTAGAGAACCGAATAATCTTGGAAAAGAGAAGTAATTATGGTTTATAGACTTTGTGATGATATCTAAATGTTATGTTAATATTTGGTAGTGCAAAAGCTCAATTAAAATGAATATACTTCTTTTATAAAGAAGAATAAGACCCTTTTAGACTTCATAGGATGGAAAATACTCCAAAAGTAATGATTATTATTGCCTAAACATCTTTAAAATAACAAAATAATAACCCTTTTTCTACAATTTTCTCTCCATGCACAGATTCGGCCAGCCCCTGGACACGTTATGCCAGCCATGTGTCGTTTGCTCGTTGGTCGTTTGGGCCTGGTTCGTGTCGCTTTGCCGCTTCTGGCCAAAAAAGCCTCGCGGGCCCCAACAAGCGCGTCGAGTGATTGGGTGGTGATGGTGGTCAGAGAAGGAGGAAGAGATGGCTGTAGAGCCAGCGGAGGCGGGTTCTGGGATCTAGGCTGGGGGAATGGTGCCGAAGCTGGAGAGTTGTATGGATTCCGCTGCTGCACGTTGCATTTGCATGTGTGAGGCATAATTGGACGGCACGGAACGTGAACGTGAGCAGGCCCAGAGACGCATTGAATGGCAGCCACAGGGACAGCGAGAGAGAGAGAGAGAGAGAGAGCTGCTGCTCCTCTCGTCTTCTCTAGCTGCACTCTCCTCTTCCTCCTGCTCCACCGACCAGGCCTTTGCATATTGATGATGTTGCTGGAGGATTCCGCTTCCCTGTCCTTCTGGCCAGTTATTGTTGGTTGCCTTTATGCCAACGAACAGTCAAAGGTTTCGGTTGGCAAGGCACGGAGAAGACCAAGCCAAGGGCTTTAAAAAGGCCAGAGCTCTTGGAATTGGGACAACATGTGATTGAGGATTCTTGGGCAAGAGGAGTGAGCAGCAGGCAAAGGAATTGTAGGTCCTAATTAATTGAAAAATCATTTTATTGCAGTTAGTCTTTTGTCCTTTTGATTGTACTTCAAGGCATTTATTTGTTGATTCTTAAAGAAAGTCCCGAAAAAGTATGCTATCAATAGGATATTTAGGATATTCTTAACCATAAATATAAATTGTTTAAGGATTTTCATTTATTTTTCTTGGTTATCTTTTAAAAATAGTACTTTAAGTTTTATATCTGAAAAATAACACCAAAAAGATATGTCAAACCCTTCTATAACCCTGCATTTATATCATTGCCATATTTTATCACAAATAAAGTCCATCTGGTTGAGCTCTTCCTTATCGGAAAAAACAACCTAGGCATACCTATGTACCAATCCCATATGCGCTGTATATTCCCCGGTTCATTTTTCTGGGTGTGTCCATATTTTTGCACGTTGAACAAAAATTATTTATAAAATACACAAAACACAATTGTGTACATACAATATATATATATATATATATAAAGTGCAGGAAAGCGACGCTTTCTCTCTCTCTCTTTCTGTGTTGCTCCCTCACATAAATTTACGTGCCAATAAAATAAACAAGCGCAGAGTTTTTGGTGATTCGCCGCCACATGGTAGAGGCAAAGAGGGAAGGATCTGGCGGCACAGGAAGAGGCAGCGACAGTAGAGAGGCTTTTTGCCATTTATACAGGCTGCAAACCAGCACCAGTTCCAGCTCCAACAGCTCCTTTCCCCGCATTTCTCCATGCATGCATAAATCGCGCGAATTTTTAACGTTGATTGTAGTACGAGGCCGGAATAACCGTGTGCCGAGGCAGCCACCCAACCAGCCAGCCAGCCAGCCAGTCGGACACACACAGACGTTGTCACAACAAATGCCTCGCGAATTTTATATAAATTTTAAATACAATTTGCTATTGAGCCTGCGCCACCCCCGAAAAGCGACTAAAAACAACAGAAAATGGCAAACAAAGCTTCGAACGGGCGGATATGGATTTTCCAAATGGGGGGAAAGGGTTAGACAGTCCGCGGATGGGCACAAACGCGAATACCATATATAACATTTTGGGGGAAGTGGACAAACTGTCGCGTAATTGGAAATTGTGTATTGTTTTGAGAGAGGTACGAACAGCACAGATAGCACAAGCGATGTTTTTTGTCGACTGTTTTATTTTTTATTTCTCTCTCTCTTTTTTTTTATTTTTGGTTGGCAAAATATTTGTGTACATGTCCGTTGGAGATAAGGAAAACAGGCAGCATGGAATAGGATTAGCAATTGTAGCAAATATTGGAAATCAGTATTGTGAGGGATATTGTGAGAGTTTTATAAAAATATTAAGTATTTAAGGGGTAATCTTAGAGAAGAGAAATTTGAAAGGTTTTTATAAAATAAATCTTAGCTCCCAGGACTTATAGGTATCCTCTATGCAATAGGGTTTCTAAAGCTCTTAAATTTATTTCTAAAATGAAGCTACAAACAATTTTACAACATCATTAAATTACATTGCTTTCTTTAAGACATATCTTTTAGCGGTTCAAAAATCCTTATTCATTTCTGAAGCGTTTTAAATATCTTTATTATTTATTTCCTATATAAATTTATTGTTAATTTCTTTACCAAAATGAAGAGTCACAGAGTTAAATACATTTACCACCAGCACACAATTAACGCAATTACCTTCTGTCACCCACCAACCAAGCTGCTTAGCAGAGAAATCCATTTGCGGCAGACAGATCCTGCTCCACACTCACACCCAAAAACCCCAGGAAATCCACTCACGCATCCTTCTGGATCCAAGACCCGTTTATGAACTGGATGGATGAATGAGAATGGACCTCAGCCCCTGTTTCAACGGGAAAGAAACGCGTCTAATCTATTAAAAACCCGCACAAAAACAAAAATAGCTGAGGAAAAAAATGTTAACCGAAAACGGGACAGAAAGGACTTCAACACAGACACGGATACGGTTAAGGATAAGGAAAGGGGGCGATACAGGACAGACTGCCAACTTAGTTTCGAGTGATGAATGAGAGCGAGTGCATTTTCCGCAGTTATACAACTTGACAACCGCAATTCGTGGGCTGAAAGTATATACAGCTGCTTCCCGTCCTGATGCGAGTCGCAGATAAATTTCATAAATTAAATAGACAAACATACATGCTCAGAGAGCATATTACCGGAAAATTGCTGGGCAACCCTTCGAAAAAAATGTGCACACACATAAAAAAAAATCTACCCGAAAACAGAAAATCTCATTACAATTTCAACGCGATCAGACAAAGCAGCATCAGCAGCAGCAGCAGCAGCATCAGCAGGAAGGCGGCGAACGGCGGAAACCCTGATGATGAAATGGATTTTTATCCCAAAACTGGACACAGCGAATGCAAGAAGTATGAAAAGGACGAAAAGAAGAAGGGAATTATGGAAAAAAATCAGGAAGACCCATAACAAAATCTCACACAATAGAAGAAAGCTTATTATAGAGACTTGTGGATACCTATTAATGGTGGATAATATTTTTTAAAGAATGCATTGTGCGTTATGCATCTTATGCCTACATATACCATGATTATCCTTTCCTTTTCTCTTTTTTAAAGGAGCTAAAAGTAAAAACTTTAATTCCAGCCAATCTTAAACATTTATTTGCTCTGAGAACCCATTTATACTTTTACATTTCGACTCTAAAAACAAAATCAAGACTTTACTTAGGTTACTCGGAGTTCATCACAATTGTCCTTCAGAGGGTATAAAAAGGCAAAAAAAAAAAAATCACGGCATCAGCAAAAGTGGAAACCATTGCTCGCTCCACCGGACAACCGACCAACACCACCAACATCACCACCGCCGCCAACAACAAACAAGGGGCATGGAGCGAGAGGTGGTCCTCAGCGCGTAAAAAATGCAAATCCCAAGTCAAAGCTTAGCGCCGTAGTAGCCCGTACGTGGCAACCTGGCAACATACGTGCCACCGTGCCACCCCACACACACACATGGAAAATGGGTAAAAAAAAAAAAAATCCTACGCAGGAATGGAATTTCAAAACGTATGTCCCAGCATAATGCAACACACTCCGGCAGGGCGAGCGGGTTAGCTGGGATTCGCCTGGATCTGTGGTGCATGGGGGAGAGGCTGGGGGAAAATTCAATAAAAATGAAAAAATAAAGCGCAGAAAAAATAAAACTTTGCTCTTTGCATCGTCTGTCGCTGTTAGCACGGGTTTCGAATTGGAGGCCAGGACTCAAAAAAGGGCCGGGGGTCCTCCTCCGGTTTTCCCCGAGTCTTTGGATCAATGACGAGAGTGCGTTGAAGTGTAGGGCAAACAATGGCGAAATGGCATAAGCAAATGCTGCACGAGAGATGATTCTCATATGGATGGGTTAAGGAAGAACCAAAAAAAAAGGATGTATTTGAAATCCATATTATTTGCTCAAGAGATGCTGTATATAAGAGCATAAGATAAGTAATTCTTTAGGCTATATAAATAAATATTTTAAATATTTAAAAAACCTCAAGAAGTAGTGAAAAAACACAGCTACTAATGGCAGACATTAGTCACATTCTTAAACCAATAATTTACTTAAATTTCCCCCTTAAACTTCCTAAAAATTATGGTTTAACCCTTCGATTCCGATATATCCCCCTCGTAGACATTTACACCCAGCCAATCCCCTGTCCCATCGACCTGTCGATGGCATGAGGCCTCTTTCCCACTAGATGTCCCGCAAAACCTGTCAGTTTTCATTGCCACGAAGCGCTGATTAAAAGACGCTTCCGTTGCCTCCAAAAACAAACGCACCGGGAGACGCATCTTCCGCAGAGGAAGCTGGCGGATTCCTCGAATCCTCGCCTTTCCTGCCAGCAGATGGCCATTAGCCTTCGCGTTGGCCCAAAGGACCCGGCCAAAGGACCAACTAAACAGACGTCAAAATCATTGCCATTACGTGGGGGGGGGAGGACCTAGGAGTTGGATTTGCAGTGGGTACGAAGCTTCCAGCTAACAATGAAACGGCACCCCCTTGTTCCTGTCACAGTCGACTGTCCCTGTGCCTGTGCCTGCCCCTGTCCAGTCCAGTCCCGTCCAGACCCTTCTCCTTTTGCCGGCCAGGCGTGGTGGTCAACTGTCCCGCCTTAACCCGTCAGCCGCATGCCTGGGCGCGGAAAAAAATACCAGAAAATGGAATGGCTGCTTCGGTGGGAATGTGAAAAGCGTCGCCGGTTCAAGCTCAAGTAGCTTGTGTGCCATTTTTTCCATTTCTCGCTCCTCGTTTTTCACGTTTTTGTTTGGAAACTTTTGCTCTATTTCCGCCATCGCCTCGCCGTCTGGCTGACGTTTTAGCGCGGCTCGTTAGCGGTGCTGGATGGCGGAGGTCTAGGGACCAGGAGGATGTTGGATGCAGGATCCTGGGTTCCGGTGGAGTTAGGATGTCCTGGAGTGGGGCCCATGCGGTTGTCCACCGCTTTATGAGTCGCCTCCGCCGGTTCGTCCATGTCCTTCCTGGCCCTTTGTGTCGGCATTCTGCATGCAAAGCGAAAATGTTGTCGCTGTTTAATGTCAAACGCTGACTCTTTTTTTTTTCTTTTTTTGGCGCGCTAGGACCTCTTCCAAGGACCATTGTTGACCAATCCAAACCCTCACTAAATATCCTCAGCCTCTTGGCCAGTCGCAGACATTTTCTGGCCGATACAACTTGGTGGCGCTGTGTTGATGGATTTGTCGGCATAAGCCCCCAATTGGTGGTCAGCAGAAGGGCATGTCTCCGGCATAGTGGTCTCCAGTTGAAATTACAGGATTATATTTGTGATAGGATAAGGCTATAGACACTTTAGGGACAGTAAGGCACTCGTCTTAATGTATTTATAAACACTGGTTGGTTTTTTTTTTATGAAAATGTCTTATTTTCCTGAAAACTGAATTTTTCCAAGACATCCTTTAAATATATTTATATAATTTAGGGGAAAATAATTAAAGAAATCACTAAATAATATAATAACTTGGCTTTATTATAATTGTTCAAGAAGTTTTGGAAAAGGTCTCCTTTATTTTACAATAATTCAGCTAATTCAGCATTAATGTTAGTATTTCCAAATCGTTCCAAAAATTTCGACAAAAAATGGTTACTTTGATTTCAATTTCTCAAAACTACCATTTACTTCATAGCATATCGGTGTTGGTCGAGGGTTTCCAAGTTTGTCTGTTGCAGTAAATAAATAGGTTGTCCGGTACCTTCCAGGTCTCAGCGGTACATTAAAGTCATATATTAATGACAAAACGAATGTGTCGTAAAACAGCTTAGTCTGCTCAAAATTAAATTGAAAATGAGTTTGCGAGTATACATCATAAGGGGTTACATGGTCTCCACAAAATATTTATGACCAAAATTGTAGAACTCATACTTTTAATTGTTAAATATAAACTGGTTGCCATGGAACCCCTTTATAGAGTAAAAGCCAAAAACTTACTCCTGCCACATTAAAACAGTTTCTTTTCGCTTCATCAAAGTTCAGGATATGTGACATATATGGGTAAAATGTACTCTTTGGATCTAACCAAACGCGGCAAATATCAGTATATTTTATGTTTAGCACAGTTGGCTGCCAAATTCCACGGTCGAAGTAAGTAACGCTAAAAGAACCCTTTAATTAAAATAGAAAAATATTTTTTAATAATTTTCTTTCGTATAATTTTGAAATTCGACCTGCATAACATCCGTGGGTTCGTTATCCCAAAGCGTAGTTATAAATCCAGCCACTTCAATTCCGCCTTCTACGAAGGTGAATGTAGCGTTTGAAAAATCCAGAAATTTATTTATACCAAAATATCCCTCGGGTTTATTGTGACACTCCGAAAATATAGAATCATCTTCCAATATGTATTCGTATTTCCATGCCACCGAATATTTTCCCAAGCTTAGTAGGATAAGAACTATTATTGACACTTTGCGGCACATTTTCGAGTTTAAAATGAAACCAATTGTGTGAGTGGATGCTCTTATATAGCATGAGGTGCTAGTAATTAATATTTTTGATAAAATCATAATCTACAATTTAAAATTGTCAATTTTAATAGTATGTTTTTATACCATATCATGCTTTTGCATTTCACTAATATTGGGGGAATTTATAATTACTAGTGTGAAACCTACACTGATGCCAATAATGATAAATAATCATTATAAGCTTCCACAATTAATTAATTAAATATGCCCATAGTTGTAGATAAATTTATTGCTTATATAATTTCTCAAAGCTGTCATTTACTTCAACGCAAATCGGTGTAGATCGAGGGTTTCCAAGTTTGTTCTTTGCAGTTTCTAGATAAGTTGCCCGGTACCGACCAGGTCTCAGGGGTACATCCAAGTTATATGTTAAAGACACTCTGAAGAATCATCCTCCAATATGTATTCGTATTTCGATGTCAATGAATATTTTTCCAAGCTTAGTAGAATAAGAACTATTATTGACACTTCGCGGCACATTTTCGGGTTCTATTTAAAACCAACTGTATGAGTGGATGCCCTTTTATAGCACGAAAATAGTAATTAATGTGTAGATAAAATCAGATTTTATCATGTATTTTGATTTGATATATTTTTCATTGATTTTAAAAAAAGATTATATATAACTGTTGGTGTAAAATCTTACACTGATGACATAATGAAAAATAATAATGATGAACTCCCTCAATGATGGTATATATGATATAATCTGAAGATATTTGTTATATTTGAAGAGAGAGAAAATCATTGCATATATACTAAAAGTAAACCCATTTATTTGTTGGCAATAATTGTATATCTAAGCAATCATTCTCCAGCTTGTTTTTTCGGTCTATGCATATCTTTGGTTTTTGGTTGCCCCTTTCCGAGGACTGGCTTTATTTTTATTTTTTTCTATCAGGGCTGGCAGGAGCTAATGCTCTCGTTTGGGTTAATCAAGGCTAGAGATTTTTTAATTTTATTTATCTTCGCCGAGTGTCGTTCGGTTGTTTGGGCTTTCATTTGGGTTATTTGTTTAGCATCCCCCCAAAAAATAAAAACGCATATTTTTCAAAACGGGACAGTTTCGCAAAATGTTTAAATATGTAATGGGTATATACACACATTTGTAGATATATGCAAGAGGAATATATATCAACTGTGTGGACCTGGCCCAGCCCAGTAAAAAAAACTTCTACTTTATTATTACTTTCTTTTTTTCTTTTTTGGCGGCCACGTGTGGTTCGTGTGAGTATTTGCATGTGTGTCTGGTTGTGCTACGCCCTTTTCGGACAGTGCATTTTTAATATAATTTTTACAACCCCATTTCTCCAACCCAATTCCTGTTCGTACTGTCCCCCCGCAGTCGCAATTTTTTACCATTTTTTTCGCAATTTGGTTGTTGTTCTTATTGCTCCACACCCCGCTCGCCTGCCAGCCTTGTTTGCAGTGGGCGTGTGTGTGTCTATATATGTACATTTTATCCCATTTTTTTCTCTTTTTGATTTTTTTGATATTTTTTTTTTTGTATATTTGCTGTGCTGTTTTTCATATGTGTCCGGGATCGGATTCTTTTGGGGGTTGCTCTCCGCCCATTGGCAACTGTCCGGTTTGCAGGTGGCCCTCCCGCTGCATATGCGGGAAATGTGAACGCGCGTTGCCTTGCTTTTATTTTTGTTTTTTTGTATTATTTTTTATATATATTAATTTCTGCATTTGTGGTGGGTTGGAGGGAATGTAATAAGCAGGCAACGTTGTCACGCGTAGTGGTGAAAGAGTGGTAGAGGGGCGGCGAGAGGAAGGTGTTTGCTGTAAGCCGGAAAAAATATTCTTTCGCAGGATAAGCAAAAAGTATTTTAATGAATTTTTATACCGGACGGTAGGAGGGCTGGTATTGTTTTTTAGTGTTTTTTAATTAATTAAAAATATAAATTAAAAATTGCATAATATTATAATTGAAAAGAAGGCGGGGCCAGGGAGAAGGAGAAGAGCCAAAGTACTGGGCGGGGAGAAGGAGATTGATTGCAAGGCGAAGACAGGAGATAACTTGGCATGTACCAGTTGAAGTTTTAAAACAAGACTGGGTGTTTTAAGTACAATTGGATAATATATAATATATATAATATAATATAATATAATATAATATAATATAATATAATATAATATAATATAATATATAATATATATAATATTTACCTCCAACATTTTTCTAGACTATTGTTTCTTTAGCAACATTTAGATGTATTTGTCCATATTTTATTTTGTCTGCCATTTATTATATTTTATTAAATATTAAAATATTAATTTTATTTATTTATTTAATGAAATACCCTAAACAGTACTGGTTCTTACGCTTAAAGTTATATTACTTCCAAAGTTTGTTGAATTCGGTGCTCTAAACCAGACAAACTCACAGTTTTCCACATTGGTAAGCCCTTAATTAATATATTTTCATATATTTTCAAATAAATACACCCTGCCATCTTGCAGATATTCTATATATAATTCATAATTTTTTATCACCGTAATCTACCAGTCCTTTTTGCTTAACCTACACGCTTTTAACAATTTTTTCCCGTGTATTTCCCCCTCTTAAAAGGTAACCTAACCCGCCTGCCGACCTTCAACTGGGCCTCACCACAAAGAAGGGCTGCTCCCGACTGGGACAGACGAGCTGCTCGAACAGCTCCGGCACCTTGGAAGGTCGCGGCTTGAGGGCGTCGGGCAGGAACATGCTATTCCAAAGCATATTCGCCAGAATCGCATGTCCGCGTTGGCTAAAGTGGAAGCAATCGTGTGAGAAGAGCCGCCAATCAGTGCCGCCGCCAGGCAGCTTGGGAGCTGTGATATTGGCCAGCAGCGGATGGGCCACAATGGCAAAGTCATCGCGATGAAACTCGGGCAGGCGGGCCACCTCCAAGTCCAGCTGCTGCCACCGGAGCAGCGTCTGCTGGCGCTCACGCAGCTGGGTGCTGTTCAGGCGATCATCTATCAGGCAGTGACAGCCAATGCGATGCACCACAAAGCACTGCAGCGGCAACTGGGTCATGGTGGACAGCACGGCCTGGATGTTGGGCACCACAATCAGGTTGATCAGCAGACGAGGAACATGATCTCTCAGCAAACGGAAGGCCTGGCGCATATCGGCGGCATGCTGTTCCAAAAAAGACTCCGGCTTATCCCAGTGACACAAATCGGAGCAGACATCATTGTTGCCCACATACACCGTCAAGAGCTTCCAGTGGCGTTTCATGTCCACGTTGGGATCACGGCGCAACAGGTCAATGAAGACGCGTGCCTGGAAGGGCAGGTCCCGCGACATGACCATCGGTTCGGCAATGTTCAGTCGGGAGTGACGATGGTTGACCACCAAACTGTTGCTCACCGAGAAGCCATATAGCTTGGGGTTAAAGACCTTCAGGATGTTGGGCAGCGTCACGAAGCGTCGCCAGTCAGCCATGCCACCGCCAGAGAATGTGAGGCCGCGAAATTCATTTATCATATCGATGGCATTGTTGGAGAGGACACCATTTCCCGCTGAAAGCGAATCCCCGAAGGCAGCTATAATGTCTATGTCCCCGGGACGTAGTTGCTCTATCGAAGTGGGTGGACTTTGAGATCGCGTGTTGTTCGTGGGACAGGGAAAGGGCACCTTCTTGGATACCCTTTCCTGGATCTTGCCCTCGCGGCGTGCACGGTTTTTCAAAGCGTCTATGTTGTCCAGGGCCCAGCCCAGCGTGAACTGCCGGGTGCCCAGGAAGAGATGCCGCAGATTACGATCAATATAAGTATACTGCTGGATGCCATTCTCCCAGGCTCGAGGATTCCAGGACTGTGGGCGTACGCCTATGTCAGCCAGCAGCTGATGGGAGCGATTCTGCCGCCGAATTCGACGATTTGCAGAGGCAACTAGCACCATTATAAACAGGCAGAGGATGTGGGTGAGATTAGCCATTTTCTCGGATGATTCTTCAACTCATTTAACACTCTGATATTCCTATTTTGCGTTGATCCGTTTCGCAAGCTCACGACCGCCGAACTTCTGAACGCGTTCTCAGCCAAGAGGCGAATGCGTCGAGCGTTTTTAATGCCCGCCACACAAACACCATATATGAACTGCTTTGCCTCGAGCAATTATGGGCCGGATTCACTCATAGCCCGCCATCTGCTCAAAACTCGCACTCCAACTCATTTCTTTCCATTAAAGCCAGTTAACAACAACCACAGGCGATCGTTGGGGCCCAGAACTTGACTTAAAAGCGTTGACCGAGACATCATACCCATCATAAAAATGACAGAGCGGCCTGATAGCAGCACCAGCCTCTGTTGTAAAATTAAATACAAAAAAAAAAGAAGATATATATAAATAAAGACACACGCACAACCTATAGAGTGCCCTGGGTTCAAAGATGTTGGCAGAAACAACGAAACGAGAAACCCTAAAAACAGAATACAAAATTCAAAATTCAAAATACAGAATACAGTTTAGTGTGCGACATAATTACCTTGTGGCAAAACATGGATACGAAGCTACTGAAACATGCCACATTTGTTTTTCGGACTAATAAAACAATAAATATATATGTATGAATATAAAATCTGGAATCAGAGGCGTAGACTTTGAATCAGGGGGTCGTAAACCCTTATAGGTCATTCGGTCATAGCTTTTTGGGGATTTTTTTTAGACCTACCAAAAAATAAACAAAGTGGTGAAAGCACTTAACAATTCTCGACCTTTAGGCTTAATCAGAGGAGCTATTTAGTCATCCCCCAGGTGGTGGTTCCCAGACAGCATTATTATTATTTAATAAAAAATTTAATGGCAACTGCCAGTCTGTAAATATTTTTATTAAAAGGTGCCAGGTGTATAGTAGTTTTAAAAAACTAATGATGTCTGGTCTGGTAGTAAGAATAAACATACGATAGGTGTATATTGCCGTTTAATTTAATATAATTCTTGCTTGAAATGCAACTTTGGCAAATTGATTTTCTGCTTAAAGTTCTGTCTAAACTTCAACCTCAAAACACCCCACGTCACTGTCTAAAGTCATAGTTTGGATAGCAAACTCTTAGATGTCGATCTCTGATTTCAAACAAGAAAATAACTATAAGCAACGAGCACAAAAAGATCTCAAAATATTTGCACATTAAGCTTAAGTAAGTTTGTAATGTAATTGTTGCTCAAACGCTTGAAATGTTAATAGCTAATTGTTTGCTTAGATCTCCCGCCAAGAGTCTTGAGACTCTTGAGTGCTATGCGAAAACACATCCGTTTTGTCGAACTTGATAGCGGTTATTGCCCACACGGCGGAGATAATTTAAATAAAATATTATAAAGTAAGTGATCTATAAATATATATGGAGAGCTGACTCACGTCGGGTCTTGTTTTCTTTTTATTTTTTTTCGAGGCGTGTCGTCTGAAGGCTGTAAACTCAGCCTGCGGCTATACTGAGGACAGAGAGGGGCCTGAACGTGTTGGAATTTTACGCTGCAAACTGATCAACTTCCGCTGGATCCCCTCCCCTTATACCCCCCTTAACGGCTTCTGGGAAGCGGTCCCAGATTGTTGGGACAGATCAAGATCAAGGATGGGCGTGGAGATCGATCTTAAAGGTACTTTAAACTGTTCCGCCCGTTTAAAAGGGGAAAATAAATTGCTTCTTATTGAAAATTTTCACAACTAGGGTTCTTTGAAGGTATAATTTATGTACTATATCTTTCAGTTACAAGCCTCAAGGGATTTGCTTTATTTATAAAGTGTGTGACATATAATTGTTGCTTTTAATATGCAATTAGCTATATGAACTTCAGTCACACAATGAGAACCAAACTGTTTGGGTTCATTTAAAAATCTCAATATGAGTGTTAAACTTTTAGTGGTTACCTTTAAACCGGGAAGTCATTCTAATACTTCCGTTGACAAAGACTAAAAACATTTATGTTTACACAATATTTCAAGATGTTTGTCTAACTTGAACTAATTTTAGCGAACACTTCTAAGCAGGGTTTAGATCTTTGTATAAATGTTTTAAGAATAATTTATGTGAGACAAAAAGTAAAGAGTTTTATTTAGAACATTTAGTTATTATTTAGTTAATTTATTTAATGATACTTTAAGGCATTTTAATTAGTACTTATATGTTGCTTCCTTTAGGAAAAATAAGCTTATTTTAGTACTTGAGAAATCCCTTCACACAAGCAGCAATCGAAGTAAACCCTATTTTTTTAAGGAATTGAAATACAAATTCCAAATAATTAGCAAATACAAAGCTTAAGTTAGAAAATTCAAAAGTATACGCGGATATGATATGAAATTGATTTCGCAAAAGTGTTTCCAGCTAAAGACTGCTTTCTAGTTAGTAATAAACCCGTGCAACCAGTTAATTTACCACAATTAGCACCGCTAAATACCGTATTGGCATTTTATAATGAATCAATTTAGAATACATTTTTATATGCAGCCCTTCTAAGAAGTTTATCTATAAAATTTAATTGCCCTTCAATTAAAACTATAGTTTATGTAAGCACACAAAGATCTCTGAACGGAATGGTTCTGGTAATATCGGTTTAATAGCTCCGAGAGCCCTTCGACTGGATTTTATTCGCACATTCCGAATCCCCCTCTTTATGACAAATGAATCTCAATTAGATAAATACTGCTCGGTTGGAGCTGTTCGTTGATCTGCCCTGTCTACGATGTCGATCAAAATGCCGCAGCTTCATTTCATTTAAACTAATTGAGGCTCATTAAGTGTTGCCGGGCGAAGTTTTTGCTTTTTTGTTGCTGTTTTAGCAACATTTTGCAGATACATTGTTGCTCAGCTTTTTTTATGTTAATTAAGACTAATTTGTAAACAAGATTATATTGCTGGCAGAGCTTCTGTTAAGCTTATCCGTGTTTACGGAAAAATCAACAACGTTTTTGGGCCAGGTTACGTTCGCTTAAGAGAGTTTTTTGTAAGAGATTTTTTTAAGAGTGACTTAAAAGCAGCAAAAGCTCGAGTTAAAAATATTTATTTAAGTTAAAAAAGCTTTAAAGAGTTGCCAGATTTTTTAAAAGTAAATATTAAACTTTTGATCATTTAAAAATTAATAACAACGTAATTTTTAATTTTTATTTAATAAATCATCTAAAGATTAATCAAGAAATAAAAGCAGTTACTTAAAAATAAAAACTATCAATCAACTTTGTTTTGAAAATTTTTTTAACCAAAAAACTTTAAAACCTGGGAATAAACCCACTTCTTTTTGGAAATGAAACCCAGTTCCCAGTTAAAGCTCAACCTTGAACCACACTAATGTCAACCATAAAATATTTTCGAAATTTAACCCGAACAACAACAGTTTGTCATTGTTGGAAGCCTGAATGGCTGCCTATTATCCATTTATTTAGCAACGCTTTTAATTGTAGCTTAATTATATTGTAATACCCGATTTATATCGCTGGCAATTAAAACAGTGTCGGCTTATCTAAGGGAATTATTTTATTGTTATTCTTTGCTTTATCATTGTTTTTTTTTCTTCAGTTTTAACGGCAAATTCTGTTGCGAAGGTGGAGCGCAATTATTATTTATTTGCTTAAATAATGCAGTTAATTGAAATACCTCAATGGGCACCACGAATTCATAAATATTACAAAACTCTTTAACCTCGCTGCAATTGCCAAGAGAGCTTTGCAGAGAGAAAAAAATGTAAATGGTATCAGAGAAAAACTGAGAGCGAGAAGAGGGAATACTAAGAGAACTAACTTACATTTTCATTTTGCAGGAAAATGTTTCAGTATTAAACAACCTAATCACTAAAAACTATTAGCCATAAACTACACTACAAATTAATATAAATAAAATAATTCTTATTATCATTTTATTCACAATGTCTTGAGTATTCAAAGACCTTAAATAAATAAGAAGAAACAAGAGATTTCTTTGATTACAGTTTATTATATGATAATAGTTAGATTATGGAATATTATTAAATCTTTCAATCGCCACAAATAAAAACAATAAAAAAATACTCCAATAATAAAACCCCGTCACATAATGTTTTATAAAAATAATTAAACTCTAGAGAGGGAATATTGAAAAGACCCTAAACTGATATTTAGACGCTCTACGAAGGCGTGCGGGGGAACTAGTTAACAATTGCACAATCAACAATAATAACAAAGTTTGCGACATTTTTGTTCGGTTCGTCGTTTAAGCTGAAAAATTACAAGTCGGAGGCTAAACGTTGCCATTTGCCCGCCCTGATCAATAACCCGATCGAGCGAAGAGCAAAAAGTGGGAACTGATGGCAGGTGAGTGAGCGAGGGAGCAGGTGAGCTGGGCAGCAGGTGAGCATCCGAGCAGTGGCGCGTTCAACACACCCTAAGTGGGTTAATTTGTCGACTGACCGACTGCCTCTCTCTCTCTCTCTGTGATAACAAACCTCTGCACGACCACGGCAAGGCAACTGCAGAGCCACCGAAAACCATCCCAGGCACTGAGAGAAATGGGTTTTTATGTTTAAAATATAATTTTTTTAGCATTTTTTCTGTTTTATAGATGTCTAGAAATTCTTAAAATATTCAAATAAGTTTGCAAAGGATTAAAAGGCTTCAGGACAATACTTGCTTTAATGATCTACAGATTTATAGATGAGTTTCAAATGATGTATAAGAAATCAAACCAAACTAGACTTAAAATACTCAATAAAGCCAAAAAATATTAAAAGAAATATGTTGATAACATCTAAACAATTCCTTAAAATGTTTATTTCTAGCTAGAACGTTAATTACTTTGTCAATAATGATGTAATTTTATGTTTTTAAATTCACACAATTTTATTTTCTTAATTTTTGTTATATAAAAAAGCCAATTAAGAGCTTTCGTCTTTCTCAGTGTATTCCCTCCAGGCAATGAGCGAGTGCCAAGCGCGCTTGCGCAGTCGTCGCCGCCGCCGCCGCCGAAGTCGAAGCCGCGGCTTCAAGGTCGCCTATTGTAAAAGAAAGCGCCAGCGCATGGCCTTGAACACGAAAAAATATGTTAAAAGCCAATGGCTGGGACTTGGGGACGGAGGAGCATGCGCTAGATAAGAGATGAGTCGGGATGCGGTGAAGACTTGAACTTTGGTTTGCTCTCTTTTGTTTTGCATGGAAACAAATGTTTCAAACGAAGAAAAAACTATACGAAATGTGAGCAAACAAGCCAGTTTTGAGTGCCATAAAGTTTATGCTTGAGTAAGACAATGGACAAAGCCCAGCAGTGCTTCGAACCAATTTATACTCCTATATACTTGTTACTATTTTTGTTAGTTTTATATTTTTTTTTTGCGAACTTGTGCAAGATAGCGAACGAATCAGCCAGAAAGCGAAAACCAGCATCTTGAAAAGCAAAACTGTGATAAATTGGGGTTAAATGGTTAGCAAATGGGTTAATGGTATGTAGATTGAATCGAAAAGTGAGGAAATTGCTTGCGAATTGGCCAAATTGAGTGTTACATTTCGATAATCAGCAGGAGGGATTATTGTAAAATTGAATAAACTATTAATAAATAGGCATAATGACGGATCTAATATTTTAAGAAACTGTGGAGTCATAGCCTTTCCCAATGCTAACTATTTCTATATATAATATAATAAATTAACCTTTGCTTGACGCGTTGACTGGCTTTCTGAACTTTGTTTACTTTTGCTTGTTTTTCTAAGCCATTTAGCTTTTATGTTCTGTCATTACTATTTTTGCGAGACAACTTAAAAGTATACTTTTACATTAAGCTAATATAACTTAACTTAAATTTGGCTTGTGTCTCTTATGAAACTTTTTAGTTTTCAATTTCGTTAGAACAGAGTTTATGGGACTTTTATGTGCAAATGTCCAAAGGTTGGTGTGGTGCGTGTACGAAATAAACATTATAATTCATTTTAATGAATCTTCGTGAGAAATATGCAGACTGCAATTAATATTCCTACTCAAATTAACACGATAACGTCAGAGAATATACAACTATTTGAAGCTGAACAAAAATCTCGATAAGACAACAAGCAATGATAATATAAAAAAACACAGTTTTTAGTCATGAAACGAGGAAATGGATTGCAAATATTTGTACTCTCATTTAAATTCATAGATTTTCTCTATATTTATAGAAAAATTATATAATTTTAAAACATAAATGATATAGAATTGAGAATATACAAGGAACCCTGAATCAATTAAACCAAATATACCAATTTTAATGCGCAATTATCTGACATATTTAAGCTTGAACTCACCGCAGAATAATAATTGTTATAGAAGTCTGGTTTCTAAGCAACGATTACATACCTGCAATTAAATAGAAGATATAATTAGATTTGTCAAGAGTCAATTGAAAGGTAATCAGATTGTGGTAATAAACTATAAAACCCTTTGAATAATTCAGTAAGTCCAAAGCCACATGTGAACCTTTGGCATTATAACAAGAAAACGAAAGTCATCAACACTAAATATAGGAATTTTCATACAGATAGTTTTCCAAGTGACTTTTATGAACCCAAGAGAGGAAAGCTTTATAATTAAGTCATGGTTTTGTAAGATAGATTGTTTCAAGTTACAAGTTATTTCCCTTATAAAACAAAGACGAATAAAGTCCGTAGAAAAATTAAATTCCTTATATTTTTATAGATTTAAAAAAGCCGGCACATAGGCAGAAAAAAATCCAGCAGACAGAAAAAAGTGCTGTGTTGTGCTGCATTAATAATTTTGTTTCAAGCAATCTATCTTCATTTTTTCATACACTTATTTGCCAAGGAAGCGGCACAAAAAAAAAATTCGCATACATTTAAACTCTTTTTTTTATATTCATACATTTCTGTACCGCTTCAAAAGCCTCGCTGCCGCCGCCAAAAGCTGAGAGCTGAGCTGAGCGGCGAGCCAAGCCGAGCTGGGCTGGGCTTGGGATTGGTATTGGGTTGAGCTTGCGAGTACGCGATCTGGCACTTGCTGGGCTCAGTCGACAAACGGAGCTCGCAAGCGACACTTGGGGCCAGCGGAGAGATACAGCCGAGCGCGAGAGACCGCCGAAAAGAAAAACGGAAAAAGCCACTCTTCAAAATCGGCGAAAAGCAAAGAAAAACGAAACGGCAGCAGGTCACAACAAAAATTGCAACACCGAAAGCGCGCGTGCGCAACACGATAAGCTAGAAGAGAGTTGCAGCAGCAACGGAAAAATCAAGGAAAAATCACACAGTGAATACGGTACGGTACGGTTAAGGAGCTTCAAATAATATAAATAAAGTGCCAGTGAGAATATACATATATATCCGAGTTTCCGCATTTCTTGTGAACTATAAAAAATAATAAATTCGGTTTTCATTTTACCCATTATCGTATGGGGGAAAATACACATACAATTAAAGCGAAATGAAAAAGGAAAACGAAAGACTTAAGACACAAACTTGAGCGGACTGCCGCCAAGCATGACCACATGTGTGCCTTATGCCTTAAATGTGTGCGTGAATTTCGGGTTGTGTTTTTTTAAAATAATATTCAAGAAAATCAATTTAAACACAAAAAGCTCTTAAGACACAAACAAAAATATTAACGAAAAACAGTTCAAAAAATAGAGAAAAGTGTGACATATAAAATAAATACAAGCCCCTAACCGGCAGCCAACATTATTTTGTATATTTTTATGTTTTGTTAGCTTTTCCCTACCCCCCAAACTTCCAAAGAAAGAAAAATTTATGTGTGTAAAAAGCATACACCTGAAACAAGACTTGAACTGAGTCGAGAGCTGAGGTTAAGCAATGCAAAATATTGCAACAGTTTCCCTCCATTTTATCTCTGTCTCTCAATGATTTCTGCTTATTTTCGGTATCCACTAGTGGGAGTTGGGAAAGCGAAATCAAATTGATTTAGCCAGGTGCATTGGTAAGACTTGGAGTTGCATCTCACGATATTTGGTATATATATACATATATTTGGTGTGCATTTATTTCCCCTCTGTGTCTCGCTTTACATAACTCACTTATTTTTAACACTCCTAACATTGGCACAATAATATCCCACAAAACGGCTAATATTATCCAATGACCGGGTACAAAATGGTTACAAAAAGTACTCCGTGACACACAAAACTGCATTGGGAGAGAGACAGAGGTAAAAGCAAAGCCCGCTTAACTGTCTGTCTATAAACACAAACGACTAGGACCAGGCGCATATAATGAAAAGTACAAAAATTATAATCAAGCGCGTGCAATGAGCTAACGAAAATTAGCAGCAGCAAAAAAAAAACAAGAAAGGAAGCTAACTTCGGCGTATCGAAGTTTATATACCCTTGCAGATTCTAATTGAGCTATGTTATTAAAAACGAAATTCTAAAATAACTTTAAATGCCCGAATCTCAAATTGGATGAAAATATGTTAAGAAACAACCGAGTTATGATTTTTTCTATTATTTCGGTGATGTTCCTATGGCAGCATCAGAATATAATCTTCCGATTTTCATGAAATTTAAATCAAAACTCTGGAATAATATTAAGTGGCCAAATCTAAAGTTTGATGAAAATATGTTGAGAAACAGCGAAGTTATAGCTTTTCCGATCAATCAGTTATATGGCAGCTATAGGATATAGTCGGCCGATCCTTATGAAATTTGGTATGTCGTATTATGTTTCCAACAATAGCATTCGTACAAAATCTGAATTCTCTAACTCTAAAAACACCGAAGTTATACCATTTCCGATCAATCAGTTATATGGCAGCTATAGGATATAGTCGGCCGATCCTTATGAAATTTGGTATGTCGTATTATGTTTCCAACAATAGCATTCGTACAAAATCTGAATTCTCTAACTCTAAAAACACCGAAGTTATACCATTTCCGATCAATCAGTTATATGGCAGCTATAGGATATAGTCGGCCGATCCCGGCCGTTCCGACTTATATACTGCGTGCAAAGGAAAGAAGGGTGTGTGCAAAGTTTCAAGTCGATAGCTTTAAAACTGAGAGACTAGTTTGCGTAGAAACAGACAGACGGACAGACGGACAGACGGACAGACGGACAGACGGACAGACGGACATGCTTATATCAACTCAGGAGGTGATCCTGACCAAGAATATATATACTTTATAGGGTCGGAGATGTCTCCTTCACTGCGTTGCACACTTTTGACCAAAATTATAATACCCTCTGCAAGGGTATAAAAACAACAAAAATCATAAAACAACACAGACGAGATGAGTTATGCTTAATCATTCAACAAGTGTCGTAAAGAAAATGCAATTAAATATAATGTAATATGCAGATTTTAGCTTGTCATTGGGTTATAAGTAATGCTTAATTATTCAACAAATTTCTTAAAGAAAATGTAATTAAAAATAATATAATATTAGTTTTATAATTAAAGTTCTGCAAATAGTTGCGTGCAAAGAAAGATATTTCCTTGCCTTTAAACCTTTAAAATTTAGAACTTATAAAGACTTCCTTAAACTCGTATTTAAATCTTATATCGAATGTAAACTGAAGACTCTGTCCCGGAGTGAATGATGTAAACACAGTGCACACAAACTGAGGCAGACAGCTGTTGTGGATATATGCTGCTGCTGCTTGTGCTGCTGCACTGTTGCTGATGCCGTTGCAGTTTGACCGAAATGATTGTCGTGGCATTATATAAGAAGTGGCCATGCCACAAAAACGATGAAGGAGAAAGAAGAAAACCGAATAAGAGTCGGCGGCAAAAATGAGAAGGAAGTTGGCAGGCTAGCCACTACCAGAGCTACCACCAACTCTCGCTCTCTCTCGGAGCTGCAACATGTTGCACGATCTAAATACCCACTAACGCTGCGATGAGCGATCGTTTGGGGTCTCGGTGCTACCTAGTTTGTTAGCTTTTTATTGCAGGCCTCTTAAATAAGCCGTTAAACTGCACCAAGGCGGCGACAACAAAACTTGTTGCCCGCCGAGAGGCGGTCTCGTTGGTGGTAATAATTGCCCATTGGCCATGCTCGCTGAGCGGTGTTCTTGGCGCTGAGAAAGCAATTTGGGGGTCTGTCGTCGCTCTTTTCTAAGCGGCTCATGGTCATCGGCTCAATTGCAAACATTGCAAAACATTGGCAAATAAACTGCGACTGCATACATGAGGGCAGCAGCATTGGCGACGCCAACAAGACATCGATAAACCATTAAGCCACTGATTTTTGGAACCGCTCGCAATTGAGTTACAACGTCAGCAGCGGGTCCCCCGTTAACCAGTTGGCAACCTTGATGCTTGTTGTTTTGCCGCTTCTCAGTTTATTTTATTATTTTTGTGTTTTGTTAATCATTTTTTGGGTTTTTTTCATATCTTTTATGGCAGGTGTTGGCCGCGGGAATCGACTAAGATATGGTCCGATATCTGCAAGGGGAATTTTTCCTGCTAATCGTTACGTTTTTGTAAAATTTATTAAATATATGAGAGGTTTAATAATTAAATTGAATACTTCTTTTATTTAATATATATAAATTGAGTCTCGACTATTACAGAAGATAAGTGCAGCAGGGTTTTTAGCAATTCTTCGATTTAAACTTAAAAACTAAAACACAGAATTCCAAATTATGAATTATTCTGCTTTTTGATCAAGTTTTTTGTTTTAGAATTTTTCTTGAAAAATTCCCAAGATATTTTGCACAATTTTTGTAATATAATTTGCATATTAAAAACCTTTTGAAATATAAATTATATGCTCAAGAAACCGAACGAATCGGGCACTGTTTAAACGCGTTGTTTCTTCTATGTTAATTTTAATATATTAAAAAAAATATTAAAATAACACAAAGAAATATAAAAAAATTATATTAAAAGAGCCAAATTAAGACTTACTTTTTATTGTAAACACCCAATATTTATGTTATGAGAAGTGGGCGCAGCAAGCAAGGTCTTTGTGGGTCAAAGGTCTTTAATTATACACAACCTGTGCCACACTTTTTTACGCCTGTCGTTCGACTTGGCCCGAAAATGTGTTAAAACAAAAAAAAAATAAAAAACCGAAAAAAATAACATGCTGAAATTGTTGTCCTTTGCGTCATCTGCTGCAATGTTAAGCAAACAACAATGAAAACACAGCAGCAACAGCCTCAAAAACAAGGCATCAAGTTATGACCACGACTGTGTGTTACTAACCTTACTCAATTTAATTTTTGGGTAAGCGTATATTTTTATTTATTTTTATTTTTTTTTTTGGGCTTTACTTTCGAACGCTTTATGGGCGCTTTTTGTTTGCGTTTTTTTTTTGTCTTTTTACTTTATTGTTGTTTCGCCGGCGCATTGGATTATGTATATGTGATATATGCCAAGATAGATGGATACATAAGCGAGAGAGATAAATAGATGCGATTGCAGTGAAGTAACTAGTTTATTTTTGGCTCTAGACTAAAGCATGAGTTGGCACTCTAAGTGGGTCAAAGTCTGATTAGCGAGGTCACATGCTACACAGGGTTATATACGTGCGAAAGGAATTTCTAGTCGAAAGAAGAAAACCGGTAATAAAATATATAATTACCATTTCCTAATAACAGACTTTTGCAAAAAAAAAAAATGCATTTATACTTGTCAGAACTCATTTAAATTATTATTACTAACTGCTACCCTGAGATTGTAGAATGTTAATTTTGGTTTAAGTGCTGGAATTTCCTAAATTAAAAGAGGTCACACAATGGGTAACATTAGTTCGTTAAATTTATATATTTAGGTTTCAACTGAAACCTGTGAATATATTAGATGTCATACATCTATTTGCCATGCTTCACACGCTTTGCTTTTCAGGTTTTTTTCCCCGTGAGGTGTATCTGAAAGATACATTTTACCCTCTAGACCCTCTAGACCCTCTAGACCCCTTTCTCATTTCATATTTACTTTTGTTACAATCCAGTTTGCAGAGCATTTGCTTATTCTGAATGCATTTGCACTGAGGTGTTTATATAGTATACTATATTGTTATTCAAAACGTTTCTGTGACTCTTCATCTGAGAGGTTCCGCCGTTCCGTGTGTCTCGGCGCCTTGTGACTTGCCCAGACTCTTTCCCTTATTTGCACAATATTGTAGTATCGCAATATCTGTCAAGTCAGTCA
This sequence comes from Drosophila truncata, assembly GCA_008042515.1. NCBI lineage: Eukaryota > Metazoa > Arthropoda > Insecta > Diptera > Drosophilidae > Drosophila > Drosophila truncata. The sequence goes on along the minus strand of VNJQ01005526.1, from coordinate 437,808 downwards.
CTTTCATCAAGTATCTGTCAATGCGACTGCAGTTAAGACGTAGTAATAAATTATCCAAGTAATTTACAAATGTTAAGACTTGCTTTTCTGATTCAGATTCCTTTTTTCAATATTTAAATAATTTAAGTGGATTAATAATTTAATTTTTCTTGGTTTTCCACACCTTACATCACACGTTTCATATATAAAGAGGCCATTGAACCACAAATCTTGAGCTTAGTTGGCACATAGAATTCACAGATTTTGTTTCATCTTCAGTCAAGCGGCAAGTTGGCTAATTAGCAAGTACTTAGAATACACATAGCAAACCCCGAAATAAATTATGGACCGGACAAGTGCTTTGAGCACCTCGGCACGTGCATGTCATAAAGGCAGGCGAATCAATAAAATACATAAAACCAAATCGAGAAAATGCGGTTTGTTGACGCAAAACAATTTTTGATAATCCTAGTAGCGTAGGCAGAATATGTTATATAGAGAAAAAGAGGGGGGGGGGGGATATTGTATTCAATTAGACGTTAATTACAAAACGAGTTTATCTACTTTGTGCTTGATATTAAAGGGAATTTGCATTTACAGCTTTTTAGAATTGAAAAGTACTATGCTTGTGAACCTGTCTCGTGGCTTTAAGTCACTCTTTAATGAGTCACTTAAACTCTTGATTGGATACAATTATATGCCCTTGTTGACACTTAATTTATGCAAGAACGTTTCTATAATTATTCCTCCAGCTCACAACTCAAGATGGCGGCCGTTGAGGTGAGGAATGGCTATAAGTACTATGGCTCCAAATCGAATCCCAAGATTGTGCTCAACCAGCTGAATATGAACGTGATGCGTGGCTCCATGTGAGTGGCATTCGAAATGAGAGTTCGTCTGCGTCTCTACAACTTTCTTATTGATCTTTTTTCCCCTTTTTAGCTATGGTTTGCTAGGCGCCTCTGGCTGTGGCAAGACTACTCTGCTCTCCTGCATTGTTGGCCAACGGTGTCTCAATGGTGGCGAAGTCTCTGTTTTGGGCGTTAAGCCCGGAGAGCCTGGCAGTGGTGTACCAGGTTCAAGGGTGGGCTTTATGCCTCAGGAAATTGCCCTCGTGGAGGAGATGACCGTCAAGGAGACCATCTTCTATTTCGGGCGCATCTATGGCCTAGAGGATGATCGCATTCGGGAGAAGTTTAAGCTGCTCAAGGAGCTGCTCCAGCTGCCGCCAGCCACACAGATGATTAAGCAGTGTAGCGGTGGCCAGCAGCGTCGGCTGTCCTTTGCCTGCGCCATGATTCACGATCCTGAGCTCCTTATACTGGACGAGCCCACGGTGGGACTGGATCCCATGCTGCGGGAGAAGTAAGTTGATAAGAAATCTGCTTCAGAACAATATTAATTGTTGTTGTTACCTACCAGAATCTGGGATTTTCTTGTGGAGACCACCAGAAATAGCAAATTGGCTGTGATCATTACCACTCATTATATAGAAGAGGCCAAGCAGGCCAATTGCGTAAGTCTAATGGAGTCTCGAAGTAGAATTTAGTTGAGATTTTTAATCTCCTTTTTCGCGGATTCTCACAGATTGGCCTCATGCGCAATGGCGTACTCTTGGCAGAGGATACACCCACCAATATTATGATCAAGTTCGGCACTCAGTCCATCGAAGATGCCTTCCTTATACTGAGTCAGCGACAGGGCAACGAGGATGAGCTGGCCCAGATCATGGATCACAATAAAAACCAGGCCTTGCCCACGGCTGTGCTGCCGCCTGAGGTTATAGACACTCATGAGCCTACAACGCCGGAAAAGCCACCAATACCATTCGAAGAGCCTCCCAACGAGAACCGCAAGAAGGTGTTCTTTACCACCAAGGGGCGAGTCAAGGCCCTGATGACCAAGAACTTTGTGCAATTATTCAGGCAGCCCTCGTAAGTTGAACTTAAAATATTGAAGTATTCTTAATCTTAATTTAAATTTATATAGAGAATAAATTAATTAAATGCTGCTTCTTCCTTTTCAGGGGCATCATCTTTATGCTACTGTTTCCCATCATCCAATTGACTTGCTTTTATCTTGCCATTGGCAAGACCCCAACGAATCTAGAGATCGGCGTTTACTCCGGCGAGGTGGAAAGCTATGGGGAGTGCTTCAACGACAGCCTGGTCACAGTTTACCACGACGAGGACACCGAGCTCTGTCAGTTCCGCAAGCTTTCCTGTAGATTCATCCGAGAACTGGGCGATGATGTGGCCACGCGAAAGTACTATTCCAGTGAGGCGGATGCCCTTAGGGAGGCCAAGAAGGCCATGACCGTGGGCTATCTGCATTTTGCCCAGAACTTTAGCGACTCGGTATCGACGGTGCTGGAGGATGGCATTCATGCCAGCGATGGAGCCGTGGACTTTGCCGAGCTGAGCATTCACATCGACATGACAGGTAAGACAGGTGGGTCTGGGGAAAAAGTGTCTCTTGAAATCTACCTAGCTTATCCGCAGATCAACAAGTGGCTTACTTTATGCAACGCAAACTGCGCGACAAGTTCACCACCTTTATGCGCAGCGTTGTCCAGGATTGCAATGTATCCTCAGCCATTGTGGAGCCGCCTGTGCAGTTCCAGGACCCCATCTTCGGCACCACGGACATTGAATTCCAGCAATATTGTGCCCCTGGTGTGGTAATGACGTGAGTATCGAACTCCGAGTAATGGTTAATACAAACTCTTCTGCTTACATTTCTATATGTTTTTCATTTTATGAGCTGATGTTTTCAAATTCACCGCTATCCATTTTTTGGTTCTACTTCGAAACGGGGAAAAGCTCTCAACACCATGTTCATCACAAAATACTTCTGCTTATTTCTCGTTTTTAGTTTTGATTAGAAAGCAAAGTAACCCCTTTTGATTGTCTTGTAGCATGGTCTTCTTCCTGGCCACCTTGATGACGGCTGCAGTGTTCATTTCGGAGCGGATGGATGGCATTTGGGATCGAACTCTACTGGCTGGAGTTTCAGCCACGGAAATGCTTTGGGCTCATCTCCTAACGCAATTGATTATTATGGCCCTGCAGTCCTTTGAGGTGATCATGTACATTGGCCTGGTCTTTGACACCTACAACAATGGGGATACCCTAACGCTGATTGGATTGCTCACACTGACTGCCTTCTGTGGCATGCTGTTTGGTAAATAATATATTTTTAGACCTTTGAAATTGTATTAAAATACTTCCTAATAGGTCTCTTCATATCCGTCTTTTGTAAATCGCATACGGAGGCCAACTTTGTGGCCACTGGCGCCTTCTATCCCATGATTATTCTCTGTGGTAAGTTGGATTATAACTAGAATCTATATAAAAATATCAAATTATTCAATATATCATCCCTTTAGGACTTCTTTGGCCCCTGGAGAGCATGCCGCAGTTCCTGCAGGACCTGGTTATGGTGCTGCCCTTCACCATACCCTCCATATCGGCTCGAAATGTGATCGAGAAGGGTTGGGGCATCACCAATGCCAAGGTTTACAATGGCTTCCTGGTCATGACCGGCTGGACGATCATCTTCTTTGTGCTCTGCCTGATTGGCATCAGACGCAAGGCGTAGGGTTATTCTTCTTTAATTTTTGGGGGCATTTCACACAAAAACACACCTAGTTGTTAGTTGTATTAGCATTTTAAATAGGCGATTTTACGTGCATATATCGTTGTAATTTAATAATTATCGGAAGCATATCACTCGCATGTTGTAGACTCTCATCACACACACACAAAAAAAAAGGGAAATCACATTCATACCAACGAATTGTAAAGCATTTTTGGGCATAATGCATAAGGTCTTAAGGGTGTCTCACAAAAAATATTTATAATACACAGCACAGCAGCATATATCATTGACAAACCAACAAAAATTTCGTATTTAAAAATATGATTGTGAAAAATAATCTAAACTTAGTACAAGTTCGACATTTATACCCACATTCTATGTTAAGATAACACGTGGGAGAGAAATGGTAAAGCTTAGAACAAGTCTTGTATACTAAAAATGTGAAATTATTAGAGCGAAATTTTAAATCAACCAAAAATATCAATTTAAATAAAATGTGTTTAAAATAAGTGTCTTATTTATTTAATATTTAATATGAAATTAACCAGAAGACTTTAATTCTTCCTTTTCGAGGCTTAAAGAGAAATGCAAAGTGTCAACAAGTTTCTCAATATTTGTCTTCATGGCAAATTCAAAGCAGCGCAAACTAAAGCGAAAGTTCATTACCCATTCCCCCCTTAATATTTATATAGATATATATATATTTGTATATATATATTCTGCCTTTCGTCTATGCTTGGTGTGTGGGCCAAGGACAAGGACACGTTCACGACAACGACCATGTCGAGGACGTGGCAAAGTTGCTGACACACTTCGGGCTCGAAAGTGCTAGACAGAAAGTCTGCTCGGCTGGATGGCTTCCTCCTCTGAACCCTGACCCCTCACAACCCTCTTCTGGTGTCTGCCAGCAGACATTTTTATTACAAAACTTTATCTTTGCCAAATACGAAAACGACGACGACGACGACGATGGCAACGACAACGACGAGAAGGAGAAAAATATAAAAAGCCAACTCTCTCGACCATCCTGCTCTTCGTCCTGTGCTTGTTCGTGTCTGCCTGCTCCTTGCTGCCTGTGGGTGTATGTGTCAAGTCCTGGGTGGTGGCACACAGTTTAGTTTGGCATTTTATATAACTTGCATAAAATGTGCAAGCCGGAAATCGTTGCCAGACGATGTGTTTGTGTGCGTATCAGCCAAGGGAGAACTTGTTGCCTGGGCTGGGATTGAGGATGAGGATTGCCATGAATCCTGGTTATCTTTGTACTACACAAGGTCATTTACATTGCAAATAAAATCACATTTGATTTAGTGTAAAAAAGGGTAAGTAATATTGGGTAAAATGTAAATTAATTGAGTGGATAAGAAACAATAATAAAATAAAGAAAATGAAAGGAGGTTGAGTTATGCAAAGAAGGAAAGATTTTAAACAGGCTTAAATTGAAATACAAATAAATTTATAAATTTAAACTCCAAGTTTTGTAATAATAATATATAAATGTTCTTAATTTAAAAACAATTTCTCAGAGACGCCAAGTATTTTCAAATATTAGTAAAGTACCTCCAAAAAATCTCTACTAATAAAGTGCACATTAAGACAATAAATAAAATTAAAATTCTGGTCTCTTGTCTAGCCCCGAAACAGACGAAACTATCTCTGGGGAATGCCCCTCTTTACGAACAATGAAAAAGCCCAACTTTTTGGCAGCAAACAACTCTGGATGACTGGGTCAAGTTGCCCGAAAGTAGGCAACAGAAAAGTTTCCTCGAACGTTGAGTATAAAAACAATTTTGTGGCCAAAAAGCGAAATTGTTTGACCTTCAAAAGAGCATACACACACACAACAAAATCCAAACAATATCCACAAACTGTGAGACTATGAGCCCCCATATCCTCACCCTCAACAACAAAAAAACAAAAAACAATCCCTTTAGACTGGCGCAAATGTTGTTACAACTTTTGCTCCATTTCATGCATATAGTATAACATTTTTCGGCTTTAAATGTGACCAGGAATGAGGGAAAGCTTGGGGTGGCCCGTTTGCAAAGTTGGTAGTAAAATGCTGTGGCTTCCTCTCGTAATTTGACCTCCAAACACAAGTTGAACAAACTCAGGGCAAGGCATCAGTCGTCACAACAGAATGCCAAGGGAAAAAGGAGTAATATTTAAACCTAATTTTAATGAAGGTAAAAGTGTTTTGTTTACTTTTTGTCTTTACTTTGCGGCTTTCCCAAAAACATCTGCAAATGTGTGCTTTATGTGCGTTGGAGTGTGTGTGTGTCTGCAAGGACTCGCCTTTGTGTTTGCATAGACTCTGGCATCCTGCTTCCAGCCTCTCCTCCAGCTTTAACAACAATTTCCGTTTCGGGTTCATTGACTAAAGGTGTGCGCAGTGCCAAAAGTGCAGGTGAGTGCCAGGTTCTGACCAAAGAAAGATGCAGTCATTGAGTTGGAACACAAGGAGCCTTAAATTTCAATGGTTTGGCATTAAAATCGATTTATTAAAGACCAAAAAAGCAAAGGATTGGGTTAAAATTTAAGCCAAAAGCTGAGAAAGTAAAGGAATTTATGAAAAGGGTTTTTTATATCTTTAATGTTTATGCCTGTAAAATAATTATAAATTGACGTAGGCAAGAAAAGCTATAATTTAGACTTTAAACATAAGTTACGAGTTCAATAAACTTTTTTAACTGGAATAATCATAGTCACACCCAGGTAACTAATGGAAATTTTAAAAGAACTAAGAGTTATCTTCCAAATTTAAACTATAATCAATAATTTAGTAGTTATAGATTGTAGTAAAGCTGGGTTAAAGTTCCTCTAGATCTACTCTAACTTATTCCCCTGACTTTACCTTTCTCTTTCTGTCTGAAATTATTTTCGAAAAACCATTATTCCCGCAAAATCAAAACTCAAGTAACCCCCCAATCCAAAGACGACAAATATATTTGTTCAACTAAATCAACGACCATAAAACTCACTGCTCCCCCATCATCTATCAGTTTTCCGCATCGAATGAGGGGCTATATTTTGGGAAAACTAAAAACCATCAGGCATCAGGCAGTGAAAATGAAAGATGACACAATAGAGCACTCAGTTTGGTATAAACTGGACTGGGAACCCAAATCATTGCCGACTTTTGCATTTCATTGACCCTTTAAATGGCTAAGATACACACAGAGCGCACAGATGGCACCGCCTACATACGACTCTGTTCTGCTGCTCCTGCTCCTGCTCCTGCTGCTGCTCCTGCTGCTGCTGCTGCTGCTGCTCCTGCATCATGTCAGTCAAAGTTCTTTCTCTCGGCAAAATGGAGAAAAATTTGATTTGAGAGTTTATTCAATTTGCTGCATCTGTGTGTTGTTGTGGAGGCACATCCTCCAGATACACACACGCAGGCGGGCACGGCACGGCACGGCACGGCACACACTCTGGCATTTAAGTGCACGCTGAACTGATGTCTGATGGACAACCAGAGTTATGGGGCAGGTGGGCGGCGTGGGCAGCTCGCTGCTGGTGAAGGCAGGTGGGGTTGGACTCGGCTCTGAACTCTGCCAATATAATACAATCAACGTTAGAGTTCGATTCCATGCGCATTCGATGCGTTTGAGGTAGCCACCAGTCCAGCTACCGATGCGTAGGCCCACCCCCCATCCGGATCACCTCATCTCCTTCCATCCTTAGCCCCCATCTCCATGCCAGCCCCATATCCCAGCCATGTTCACACACACACACTTGCTGGCTTGGTTTTTGCCCTCATGTGCAGTGGCTGCCTGCATACATAGGCTCGTTTCATTCACTCGCCCGAGCATTTTGTTCGATTTTTAGTCTCCTTCTCGCTCGCTCCCTATGTACCATGTGTCCTGCGTCCTGTGTCCCGAGCTCCTGAGCTCCTCTGCTGCTGTGTAGTGCTGCGCACATAGGAACGAAACAGAGCAGAGCAGAGCACGGGGAGGCAGCTGGGATCCTGGCCACACATGCGTTTGGCCTTTTGCCTGGCACACATAGCAGCAGCAGCAGCAGCAGCAGCAGGAACAGCAGCAGCAGCAACAGTGGCAATGGCAACAGCAGTGTCGCGCTGTGTTCCAATCGTTTTATATGGCCCAACTCCTGATTGGGTTTGCACAGTGGTAATGGTAATTAAGTTAAATGTATTTAATTAAAATATTTAAATAATAATTGCTCATTTTTATTTACTTATTCTTCGCAGCTTTATATTTAAATAAAATTAATATTTGTATATTCGCTATCAGCATTTCCAGCCGACTTGATTTAGTTTTGTCCGTCTGTCCGTCCGTATTATTGTCCGTATACAGAGACAATCTCATCTAATAATGTAATATTTTTAAAATTAAAACTTTCATATCAACATGTTGCTCAGCATTTTTCTAGCAACATTATTCTTAATTTGTAAATATATTTTTCTGCCTTTCGCCCTGTTCAATTTTTAACAAATTTGAGAATAATTAAACGAAATAAATTAGCTATATCCACAACAATGTCCACAAATTTAATTTGAGAATAATTAGGGAAAAAATAAATTAAATAAATATATTCTTTCTTTAAAAATAATTAGAGAAAAAATAAATTAAGTAAATATATTATTTTTAAGATTTTTAAACCCACTACCGAACATTTTTATTAGCAAAATAAGTGCTGAATATATTAATTTCTGATCATTCGATTTGCACAGATATACATCAAATATTACATACGATTTAACTTAATTCCAATTAAAATTTTATTAAAAACTGTCTTTAAAGAGTTAATCCTATATCAGGAAAATATAAAGAAAATAGTATATAATAAATACTCCTGAAGCAACCCAAAAATACAATTGAAATACAATTTCGAAAGTTTTTAAAAATTCTCAAAGCTAAAAAACACACACCCCAACCTGTGAATATTTAAACTTAATCAAAATTTTATTTTAAAAAAATCTTCTACATCTTTTTTAGCCCCACAGTGCACAAAAGGCAGTGCAAAAATTGCGCCAGCCAATGCAGCGACCGAAAAAACAACAAGGACAGAGGCAGAGCGCGGCAGCAATACATGCGTGGGGGGAAAACTCGGGGAAAAGGCGCGATTGGAGTGGAGTGGAGTGGAGTGGGTGGTCATGGGGGAGGCTTCGTTGCGTCACTCTTGAGGATGGGTATGAAGTGGAAGTTGACCATAGAGTGGGATGGGGTGTGGGTAAAATGGAAAAACGTGGACATGAAACGCTGGCGAAAATGGTGGCAGCGACGCAGCCTATTTCGCTGTCCAGGAAAAATAAGCAGGAGGCGTGGACGCGGCTGCAGAGGGACAAGCACGCAGCAGACGCACAAAATGCAATACTCCCGGGGTGGGTGGCGTCCCAACACCCCCCACACACACAAACACACCGAAATGCAGTCGGGAAAACAGGAGGTACACGAGGACCTGCACACCAGTGCACTGGGGACTATGTGCGAGCTTGGATGTCATGTATGTATTGCCATTGACCAGGCTCCAAACTCTCGCTCTCGCTCTGGCTCTGGCTCTGGGCTCTGGCCAGGCCCATCTCTTTCTGGCCTGCTCGCTTGTTTGCCAATTTATTTTGCGCACAATACGAAACACGGAAAATGCATGAGGCCACCCAGCCACCCAGCCACCCAACCACCACCCACTTTCCACTTTTGGCCAAAGAAAAAAATGAAACGAACGCAATGATAGCCACACAGCAGAGCTAGCAGGACGGAGGTTGGAGCAAAAAAAAAATTGCACAAATTCCAGTTCGATTTTTGGCCATAATGCAAAAGGCTTGCTCTCTCTCTCTCTCACTGTCCCTCCCCATATATCTGCTGTCTCAGTTGCTTTTGCATTCTGTGGCTGCCGCTGCTGCTGCTGCTGCTGCTGCTCCTGATGTTTGTTGTTATTTTCCGTTTGCCACTTTGTGCGTGGATTTTCCCTATTCTCTTCTTACCTTTCCCCGGCTTTCTCGCTAGCTTTTTTCTAGACTTTCCTCATTTTTTTTGGGCCGCGACTTCCACTTTGATGAAACGAGCGTCGCGCTTTATTTTGTTCCTGCTTCTTTGTTGCCCCTGACTTTTGGCAAACAAGAAAAAAGAAAAAGGAAAATACAAACGGGTTCAGCGGTAGTACACACTCGTAGTAGCTTTTTATGGTCATCGTAGTAGTTGGATTCCACGGAACGAAGTCAGTCATCAGCCCTACGCACCGGGTTCAGAATACAAGAAAAAAAATATAAAAGCCATGGAAATGCAAAGAAATGGAACGAACGAGGTAGGAAACAGGAAAACCGACCAAGGATTGAAGGAAAATGTGGCACAAAGGAGCCGAATGTCCTAAAGAAAAAAAAAAAAAGTCAATTGGGGAAAAGAAAGCTGAGAATGCCAGAGAGACACAATTTTCGTAGGCAAACAGTTCTTCTCTTTTTTTTTAGCTTCTGTGGAATGACAGTATCTTGAAGACATATTGCAGCAAATTTCAACATCAAAGTTAGCTCACTGAGCATCCAATTTCAATTCAGTTGAGATACAATATAAATAAACAAAACTGAATACGATATTATTGTGAGATATATTGGCAAAAAACAAAGCACAGAGTCAAAGGGAAGATATTTTAAAGGTTATATACCTTTTGTTTATTAAATTGTACAAATTTTGTTTAAGCTTAATAACTATTTACTTATGCAAGGAAAAAGAAAGTTGCTAAGATGATCAGTAATGATAATATACGCAAATATACGCAAATATACCCAAATATACACCAAAATATACCAGAATAAAGCAAAATATAGTCAAATATACCCAAGTATACCCAAAATTTGCCCAAATATAGCCCAGTATACCACAAAATATACCTGAATATACCAAAATATACCCAAATATATACCAAAATAGACCAAAATATACCCAAATATGCCCAAATATACACCAAAATATAACAGAATATAGCAAAAAATATCCAAATATATCCCAAAATATACCAGAATATACCCAAATTGTACTATTTATAAAGGGGTTCAACTATGTTTTTTAGCTTCAACTTCAAGCTGTTGATGCTGAAAAGAATTGTGAAGGCCTTTCTTCTTATAAATATCCAAATTAGAGTAATTTTTCGCCTATCTTAACCATCAGTTACTCACCCAAGACCATTCTTCTTCACCAACCACATTATTATAGAACCTTTTAAGTTCAAACCCTGCTCCACCTTTTTTATGATCACTACCATATGACATAATGTTCGTTGTACTTGGGGATAGCACAAAAAAAAACCGAAACTGCATGTCAGGCTAGAAAACCTACAGCCACCGATGGAGTATTCCATTTCAGCAGAAGGAAACCGCTCAAGGCGCAGGCCAGGGAAAAGCAAAAGATGCGGACCAGAGCAATCCAAACGGGAAGCAAGGGAGGCGAATCGAGAATCTAGCATTTGCCGTGGATAAGTGCAGGTGGTGCCCATTGGGCGAAGAATTGTGGTTAGCGATGAGTGGGGGAGTGTGTGCCCGACAAAGTGATTCAGAAGCAGCAGCAAAATGTGTAGGGAAAGGCTGAACCTAGCAAGATGCAAAACAATCCAGGACATGCAAATGAGGACATGGAGAAACATCTCTTGATAACTATGAAAAATTATATTGTTTACTTTAATAATTTACAAAGAAATTCATTTATAAATAGGAAATACATATATTTATTGTTAAGTTTTTGAATAAATAATTTAATAAATCACTTAATAAAGTTGTATACAATTTTTAAGCCTTCTGATTCATTTCAGTCTCTATTATATAATGGTATTAATACTCCCGTCCCTTTGTGATTTAATTTTTAGTTTATTCCCGATGAAACCTACATGCGATGCCAGGGAATAGCAGATGCATCCATCCTGCTATTAAGTTAATTGTCCTGATTAGCATGCCTTCGTGTCTGTTATCCTCGTTGAAATTTTTGTGCTTTTGACATTCGTTTGGGCATGGAGTTACAGAATAAGAGAGGCTGCCTTGTGCGAGCATAGAATGGGATCTAGATGGGGGCATAAATGTGCTTATTACTCCCCGCCAGTTTGCCATTAGCAACAGAAGCGGAGCGAAGAGCAGCCTTTGCTGTTGCAGCTGCAGCTGCAGTTGCAGCAACTAGAACAACAGCAACAAAGTTCGGTCAAACGTCAGAAATGTTCGTTCGTTCGTTCGCTCGCTCGCTTTTGCTATTGAACGCAGGCCAAAAGCGGCAAGCTAAAACACAGGGAACCACCCTCTCGGTCACCAAGCGAGCACCCGGCACTACCCACCACCCCCGGCAACGCAACGGGGCAAGGAGTAGCTGCAGCAGGACGATGTGCAGGCCTACTCCTCGGCCCGGGCATCGGCAAATGCAAATGCAAAATGGGCAAAATGCGCTTTGACGACGACCATGTGGATGGAGGCGATTGCGTGGACGGTGCTGGAGGAGGAATGGTGAAGGAGGTGGTGCGGTGGGCGGTGGGCTGTGGGCAGGACAGGACGGGACAGTTGGACGGGGCAGGCGTAAAACGCATTTCAAATCGAAAAGTGGAACTTCACTCATTTGGCGCGGGGAAACGGCGACAGGTAAATAACCAGAGTTCGTCTTTCCACATAAGCCTGATTACAGGGTAGCAAAAAAGAGGGTTTTGGTTAGTGGAAGCTTAAGAATTTTAATATATTTTATTAATTAATATAATTTGCACTTAGAATGATTAAGCTCCTTCCAAGCTTGTGATTTTATAATAAGGTATTTAATTCGTAGTTCTTTATAATATTTAAAAGCCGCCTTATGCTAATTTAATAATTAATCTTTAATACATTGCGTATTATCCTTTAAGTTTCCTATTCTTTTTGTAACAATTTAATATCCTACAATTTCTTTAGAAACTTCATAATACAGAAATTTAATAGGGTGTCAAATAGTCGACTTCCTGATAACCTAATTTGATGTTTTTCTTTTTAGCTCGCCTTGGTGGATGGAAAATTGACTAAATGCTACGTTTTCGTGTTCATTACGCTCGGAGAGGATCCTATCCGTCGCTCGGCGGTTCGTTCTGTCGATATCCGAAACACGGCCCAGCCATCACTAATGGCCAATTTTCCCTCTAACTCTCGATGCCAATTGGGACTTTTCCATATCGGCGCAGTATGTTTTCATTTTTTTTTCTCGGATTTTCAGGCTTTGGTGGTTGATTCCCGCTTGGGACAGTGCAACCATGGGGCGGGGTTGCGCTTAGGTTTGAATTTTCGGTTTTTGGGTGGGTTAAGGTTGGGGTGGTGGTGAGGCGCGAATCGACTACTCGGGGTGGTCGCTAAAAAGTGCATTTCCAGTTTTCTGGTGTCCCGTTCGGGGATTATGGGGTTGTGCACGGTTGCGTCAAAAGGTCAGCGACTATTCCACAGGGTGGATTATGACTGATGGCCTGATAAAGTGAGAAATCTGAAAGGTTTTTTTTCCAGTTTCACAATTTACGAATGGAATCCGTTTGTAAAACTTGACTTTAACGGGTTTTATGGTACAATTGATACGATTATCAATTAAGATTTTGGTACTAGAATAGATTTTAATTTGCTATAGTTCTGAGAATTTTAACTTTTGCTCTTAAAAAGACCTGTTCTATACTAAATATAATAAAAATCGTCATACGCATTGTATTTTACAGTCACTTATAACATTTTGTACCATTTTAATAGCTCTCAAGCTTTTTTATTTAAAATTATTATTTATTATTTATCAGAACTTGATTATTTTAAGTATATATGAATAAAATTAAAGAAAATATAATTATGATAAATATTTATATAAATTTGTTTGATAAAAATGGTAAGATGATAACCAGACAGTGATTTCTCTATTTTTATATATTCAAAATTTGTTTGAATCCTTAATTTTAATCATAGAAGCAGTATCTCCCCCAATTAAGTCTCATATTTTGAAAGAAGCATCAGTTTTTTGGAAATTTAATGTCTATTATAAAACTTCTTAGATTTGGAATATTTTTATAAGCAGAAATGACTAAAACAGTTAAAATATGACCCCTATTTATGGTAGAAAGTATTTATTTTTGTGCCAAAGACTTTTAACTGCGACAATAAAATAATTTTAAAAATTTGTCCTAATTTTTGAATAATTTATTTATTGTTTTCTAGCTTCTTAAAGACCTTTACATTTTTACCACTTTTTTAATATTTTATTTCTTAACCCATCGCAAACTTGGTTCTATTACTGACCTGCACCATTTTGATGTCCTTGTCTGTAACAGAGTCCTAATCCAACGGTAATTCGCCTTCCACTTGCACCAGAAGATGCACCGAATGCCGGCAATGGAAATTCGACGTCTTTTGCGAGCGGGACAGCAATGAGAGTCCCGTGAGAGAGACGGAGAACGGCTACGCCAGCAAAACAAACGCAAAAGCAGCTACAGCAACAATTTAACTCAAAGATGCGGAGAGAGCACACGCACGTGGAAATTTCACTTTTGTTTTAGTTTCAGCGCTTTAATTGAAGTTATTATCCAATTCATTTAATCCAAGCGCCCACACACACGCTCCACACAACTGCAATTGGGGGAAAACTGAATGGAGTGCGTCGAAAAGAGCGGGAGCCGTCGAGAATTGAAAAACACGCGGTTGCCGACTTTAATTTATTTTTTTTTTTATTTTACGTCCAATTTGTTGTTGTCCAGCCGGTGTGTGTGTTATTTAGCTGTTGCAGTTCGCTGGCGGCTATTGCATTTTGTGCGGTTCACTTGGCTGCGCTGTTCACGCCTCGCGAGGGTCTGAATTTCCACGATTTTCCGGGAAACGAACCGTTCGCGTTCTGAGTCAGTTTATTTCTATTTTCTATTTTCCGACTCAGCTGGCTCAATGTTGTCAGCTTAGCTTATTACAAGCTAGTTCTAGCTTATAGCTTTAAAATAGCTTATTCAAGAATATAACAATATTGGACTCCATACAAATGTTACGGATTTTATTAAAATATTTTCATATTTAAGCTATATCCAACATAATTTATTTAACATTATTAAATTGGGGAAAAGATTCATTTTAAGACTAAACACAGTAAACAGTCACTTCCGTTTTTGACAAATAATGCCTCTTGGTTGGTTAACGGGTTTTTAATAAAGGCATCACAAGAACGAAATTTCGCTACATTTAAATACTTCGAATCAAATTAATTAAGATAAAAACTAATAAATAACATTATACTGTTGTATGTTTTTTGTAGCTATATTTCGTTGATTTTAACTTTTTTTTCTCAATCTGGCTTGATAATTTGTACTGCTTGCTCCAACTATAAACTGCTTACTGCAAAGACGATCTGCTTACTGCAAAGACGATCTGCTTGCTGAAATTTGGAACTGCTTGCTGCATTGAGATGTCGCGGCCCTAGGTTTGTAGCTATTAGATATTTTCTCACCAGATCTAGCGTTTTTTAATTTTTAAATTGACACTGCTTCACCAACACTAGACAGGAATAGTATCCGAGAATCAAACCAGGGACGAAAACTTTGCTATACTCTTGTTAAATTTGTAATAATTAGACATTCTTAAAATAACACCATAAAAAAATTATAATTATTTTGTATGTATCAGATAAAACATGTAGTGTTATTGTTACATTAAAGATCTGATATTGGGAACATAAATTACAAAAATATTTATTAAAAATCATATTTTAAATCATTAAAAATCTTTAAAGTTTTAAAATATCATGTAAATTAATAATTCTCTTTTAAATATAAGAAAAAAATAAAAAGAATATATAATATTAAGGCTTTCCTTATTAAAATTCCCAATAACAATAAATTCCTCAAGATCAAATCCAATTTAAAACAATTTTTTTTTGCAGATAAAAATTGTTATCAAATAAGTTTTATTATACAGGCGAAAAGTAGAATTCCATTAAAAGGGGTTTCTCGTCCTATTTTAAAAAGATAGACAACAACTGTGTTAAGTGTTAACGCTTATATACGTTTTATTTTTATATCAATTTTTCATAGGTAAGAACAGAAATGTAATGTATTTACAGTGTTAAGATCGATCGCACTTGCTCTCTGCTTTTCTTTTTATATCTTCCATGCTCTTGCTGCTCGGCGCTTAATTGTTTTTGCATTTTTGTTTTTATTTTATATTAAAAATGAATTCTTTCGTGTCCTACTTAATTCAAATCCATTACAGAACTGCTGCATATATGTAAATGTGTTCTTGGAATCGATTCCACAATATCAACTAAATAGATAAAACAACTTTTCATACAGATTATCATAATCATAATCACTGCACGTCGCAAAACTAAAGATAGGAATATATTCACGGCAATCCTAAAGTTCTGTTCACATGAATCTCAAATCTCAATCTTGCAGAGGGGATGCAGAGGGGTATGCGTGGGCTCTTGTACATCAAATACGCTCACTAAAATTAATAATTCATTTATAAATTTATTACTTTAGCTATATTTATAATTATGAATATTCCTTTTTCGCTTAAATTTCTGCTGCTGCATCTTTACCTTTACTCTTTTGCTTAAAATTAGGGCTTGCATTATGCGTACTCTACTCCTATGCATGCTTCGCGTACGATTCTTATCATGGGTGGATTTATATGTTTTCTTGTGTGGCTGCTGATGTGTGTGTGTGTGTGTGTGTGTGTGTGTTTGTATGGATTTGGGCTTACTGCTATACAATTTGGGAGAGCAAGGAAATGTCCGGTAAAAAAAAAAATAATAATGGTTAGAGAATTAAGAATTATATTAGAGGGATAATATGTATGTTACTGTGAGGCGGAGTCTCGCCCTATCTATCCAATAGCATTTTAAACTGTTTAATTTTGAATGGCATTCTCGGATAAGTTGTGGCTTGCAAAATGAAATTTTACGTTTCTGGCGGGCGCTCCTGCATTGGTTAACTCTATGTTTTGGGCTTGTTGTCTGGAGAGAGGTCGGTCATCCACAATCTTGGTCAAAAAAATGTTATTGCTGCACTGCTGTACGTCCGCTGCGTTGCCGTCGCCGTTGCGTTTTGGAGATGAGTTCGATCCGGATCCCATGCTTGCGCCGCTTAGGCCAAGTAGTTGTACACCTTGCGATCCTCGGGCGATCGTTGCAGATACTCGCGCTCGATGAGGCCCTCGATCCGCTTCTTGATGAACACAGGCGAGGGCAAGAAGCGCGACTTTAGCTGCGACGTGACGTCCGATACCAGCAAGTTGTGCTAAAATTATTTAAATTTATAGTTAAAGAGGAATTAAATGGTATGCCGCCAGTCAAGTACTCACCGCCATACGCTTGCGCGCCTTCATGATGCGCACAATTGCCGCCTCGATCTCGTGCTTTCGATCCTCATCGACCTTGCCGCGCGTCTCCTTGCGCTCCGGTTCCGATTCGCCCTTCGCGGCCACCGTCTGAATCTTCACCCTGTGGGATTTCCCGAAAGGCATTAGTTTTAGTTATCGAAATCTTTATCTTTACATATCTCACCTGTGGAACTTTGAGACAAAGGCATCGTTCACATAAAACTCATCCGTCGGCTCAATGTCCTTGGTTTTCGTCTTTGAATTGCGCACCAGCAAGCGCTGAGCTGGCTTGCCCATGGACAGCGACTGAAGGGCTCGGACCAGCTCTCGCTCCGGTATATCCGTCTCCTGATGGATGTCATCGTAGGTGAGCACGTCGCGGTTGTTAAACAGCAGCAGCACGCACATCTGCAAGGGAAGTGGGAATTTAAATCATCTGGAATATGGAAAGAACTCTGTTCAATCTCACCTGGTATGTGGACACCTGTAATATGTGCTTGCGTGTAGTGGTGGGCACTGGACAACCGCTCGAACTGGAGCTAGGTGCATCCTTGTCCTTGTCACTGTCGGCTGCTTTGCGGCCATAAAACACGGCGTTTATATAGGCGGTGCCTGTGGAAAATAAAAATCGAATTAATAATGAGATTTGTAAGGAAATCTTCGATGGTAGCTTACCCATTTGAGGCTGTAACGTTAGCTGACGTCCTGAGTGCTTGTTCAGATAAAAGTTCTTGAAAATTTCAAAGGCTTCGCGGGGTGCTGCGGGTATGTTGCAATTGGGAGTCGCTGTCTGTTTTGGGGGAATAAACCAAACGCATTAAGAGCTTCTCTTTAAACATAAAATTTTAAAGATAAACTTACCTGTGTTGGCCAGAATCCAGTGGTTAGTATGCGTACCGTTAGCTCGACACCGCCCAGGGATAAATTGTTATTATTTACATAGTTCTTGAACTCATCCATGATTGTATTGGAGACGGACATGTCCTTAAACATGCCCTCCAGCTTTGAGGTGAATTGACAGCCGCATTCAGTCTGCAATATCAGATAATATGAATATAATGGCTCAATTAGAGTGAATATATAATGCGGGGTTAACCTTTAGTTTGGATATCATGTTCTTCTCGAAATCATCAGAGACTGATTTGTTTAGCAGCAGTCGCTTGGCTAAATGCGTCTTGTAATAGCGCTCAAAGACATCCTTCTCCAACAGGAAACGGAAGAGGACCATTGTCTTATCCAAGATGGACTCGATCTCTTGCTCGCTCATCTGTAAGAAGAAGCAGAGCAAGACTATAGTATCTAAAGTAACCAATGACGTGGAAGAAAACTTACTCCCTTGCCACCCTTTTTCAATTTGTCGTCAATGAAGAGCGACAAATACTCCGGGGATTTGTTATTCAAATTTAAGAAATGCTCAAAGTCCGATGAGATGACGTTCTTGAAGATGCGATCGTTGGCGAACGAGTGGACCAAAAACTGATCAAAGCGATCCTTGAGATCCAGCAGATTCTGCACGAACGTAATGGGATTCGTGTTGCCGTTCTCCTCCTCCTTGACCAGCATACGTCCCTGTTCTCGTAAATACGCCGACATGGTGTCCGCTATCACCTTGAGTCCCTCTTCCTTGAGCCGCGAGAAGAGCTTGTATGTGCAGGCCAGATCCTCGGTCTTCGAGTTCTTGATCATGTACACAACACCCGAGTTCTCCATCTCGACAATTGGGCGCATATGCTTCTTGATCAGCTCCTCCTCGACGACGCGCACAATGCGCGGTTCGGTGTCCTTGTCCAGGTAGAGCGCAGCCCGCGATGATTCCTCTGTTATGCGGGCCTCTACTTTCTTGATGTAAACGCCAGCGTTGTTCTCGGCAAGAAAGTTCTGCGACTCGAATTTGTAAAAGGCCGCCGACTGGGCGAGGAACGGCTTCTCGAAGTCCTCCTCGTAGACGGTGCGAGAGTTAATGCCCAGTGTGATTAACATGCTGCAGGCATTCTTAATTGCCAGATGGTTAATGGCCTCGCCATGTCGCTCCTCCATCACCATGCCCAGCAGCTTCTCTCGCAGGGCTTTCTGTATCTCTCCGTAGCGAACCACCTGGTAAAGACACAAGTTAGAGCCGACCGAACTCTATAGCAGTTTAAGCAGTTTCTCTCCTCTTACCTGATCCTTAAACAAAATCAATCCCAGATTGTACACATTGTCCACCTCACGCTGCTGCACATAGACTCTGTCCATGTACATGAGTATGTCGCGTATCATCACCATGGAGGTCTGATGGTCCGTCCAGGCCTGGTTGAGCTTGGGCAGGAAGTTGCTGTGCAGACTCTCCAGCACCTCCGCTCTCACCTTGTGCTCCAGATGCTCGGACACAACCTCCCTCAGCCCGTAGTACAGTCTGTTGCCGTGCTTGTGCAGCACCATGTTGTAGGCATTCCTATAGAGCTGTTCGAACGACAGCCCGGAATTGTTCTTCTTCTGTATCTCCTGGATAGCATTCTTCAGGCTGGCCCAAATCGTTTCCACGTACTTTTCGTCCATGGAGGCCTGCAAAGCGAAAGAGAAAAGAGAGCGGGTTATTAAGGAAGAATATGCAAGAAGTTCTTCAATCGATGATCTCTCTGGAAAACAAGCTCTTGAGGATTAATAATAATAATTTTTGGTTTGCTAACATTGAAGGCCTTTCGCTTATACTCCGGCAGCCACAACGGGTACTTGCGAACAATGTCCTTCGGCCGTGGGCCCTCCGCAATATCCTTGATATCGCGAACATTGGCCTTCGCGATTGTGCTGTCAATGGAAGCGGGAGCAGCAGCGGGAGGCGGCGCTGAAACTGGTACGGGCGTGGGCGTAGGAGAGAGTGCTGCTGGAGTGCTGCTATTCTCCGCTCGCGCCCGAGCCGTTCTGGCGACATGGTGGCGCCTCTCAAATGTATTCTGCCAAGTTGGTGGCAGTGACTGCTGTTGTAGCTGTTGCGGCTGCTGCTGCTGCTGCTGCTGCTGCTGCTGCGACTGAAAGGAAGTAGTGCCCTGTAATACAGAGTGCCTAGGCATCCGCAAGGCTCCACTCGAGGCTCCGATGTCAGCACTTTCCCTGTTGATACCGCCACTTCCATTGCCTATCGGGTGGAAGTTGTTAGATCCAGCCACAATGCGACTGTGACGATTGCCATGGATGTTAAGGTTATTCAGGGGTTCCGGTTGCTGCTGACGGGGATTGCGACCTTGCATATGGTAGCGATACTGCTGATCTAGGTCTCGCTCCCTTTCCCTTTCCCTCTCTCGCTCACGTTCCCGTTCACGCTCACGCTCTCGGTCACGATCTCGCTCTCGCTCCAGCTCCCGCTCACGCTCACGTTCCCGCTCCCTGTTCCGCTGCTGCTGTTGCTGCTGCTGCTGCTGCTGCTGTTGCTGCTGCTGCTGTTGCTGGATCCTCTGCTGATCCTCGCTTAGCGCCAGCGAGCGGCGTGCGGTTGCCTGTTGTGGGCCCGCTGCCGTGCGGGACCGACTTGGGTTTGTCGACCTAATGGTGCCGGCTTCCTTTCCACATTCGCTAAGCAGTGCCCTCTGTTGTCCGCCGCTGCTCCTCCTCCTCCTGCTGCTCCTGTGCTCCGTGCTCGGGCAAGAGTTATTTGCTCGTTGTTCACCCTGCTCCCTTCATACAGGTCTGCACAGGCTTTCTTTGTGTGCTGGCGGGAACAATAATTTCTCGAAAACAACGATTGAATTGGATGTAACTTAAAAACTAAAATGTGTTTGAATTTTCACCCAGCCCCAGGTTGTTGTTTTGATGTTTTCTTCCAATTCAAATTTTTTTATACATTTTTTTTCGAATTTTCTTTCAAGTTGATTGATTTTTAAAACGATTCTGAGGGGCTCTCTTTCTAAATAGTATATAATTTACAATGTATATTTTTATGGGATAAACAACAACTGCCGGGACTATATGTAATATTCCCCTGGTGGGCAAAGTCCTCGGGGGAACTATCTTATCGGAAAATTGTGCAAGTTCATGCTGCGATCAGCAGAATCTGTTTTCAGGTAAACTGTAAATTGTACAACTTGGGACACTAGAATAGCACAGATCAGGGAAATATATACATATATACATTCATAGGGGTTTACATTCCTATTTTTTTTAAATATTTGTTTACTGAGACTTAAAAGTTCTTCTTCGTTTATTTTACTTAAAAATACATTGAATTCTTTTATACAGAAATTTGTTTCTTTAAAATAAACATTAAATTGTCTCTTTAAACCTGAAATTAATGGATATTTGTGGATTTAAAAGCCATAAAGAGGCGTCTTAAAAGTATGCATTAAAATTTAAATATGTAGCATACTTTTAGAATACATTTAATTCATTTTCAAAGAGATTTCAAGATTTTAGTAAGAAATAATATAAATATAAACAAATAATTAGCTTAAATTACTTGTAATATTAAATAAAAATAGTCATAAACTCCAAATAATATTGTTAATAATATCCGCATTAAAAAGGCTTACAATTTTCTCTTCAACAAACATATGAACCTCTTGACAAGACCGCCTATCGATAGATCTTTCTCTGTTTTATCGTTTTGCAAAGATAACAATAACATAAAGAATAACAATACGTAATTTCTAGATAACAATGGGGATTCCCCGTAACTCTTACCGGAAAGGCACGTATGCGCATTTTGCCCTCCTTCTTTGGAGGATTTCCCCGTAGATTCATATTGTTCAGGCGTCGGCACTGCTCCTCCACTTTATTGGTGATCCAGACGCCGAAGCGGGGAGCTGCAGGCGCAGATGCAGATGCAGGTGCTCGGTGCGCTCAGCGCTCAGCGAATTTCCCCGATTTTTGTTGCGACTCTCTTTATCTTTGCTGTTCTCGCCTCGATTTTCCGTTGACTGCACTGGCGGCTGCTGGGTTGTGAATGTAAACAAAGTCCTCAGAAGGCACGATTCTCAGTCTTCGGGCAGTTCTGCAAGGTAATAAGCGGAGTTTTTAATTACTTCTTCACATTTCATGATGGTCATGATTGGGTGGTGTCTTCTCGGGATTTATTTTCCCTTTTTTTTATTTTATGCAAACATTCCTCTCAAATGTTAGGGTGTCAATCGCGATATACACATACACACACATATGCCCGCGTATATACATATGTACATATCTATTTGGGGAAGCGGCGACGGCGGCGGCTGTTTTTATTCGCGAATAGTTCGCAATTGCAAATTCCGCGGGGTATGTGTGGATCCAGGGGGTAATCTCCTCGAAGATCGCCTACTGCGCCGCCACTTCCTTTGTCCCGGGAATCCATGGAATGGACCGATTTTATCGGCTATATGTACATATAATATCGCTGGCTCTGCAGATCTCTCCGCGTAAAAGAAACAGAAGAGGAAAAAAAAACTCACACGGCGACAAAATAATTGTTATGTACATATGTGCGTGCGTGCAGTGCATGCAATTAAACCAAAAGTCACTGGGATATTCACTGGCGATCGAAAATAGGTTCTTCCAAATACCAGACAGAAGTCCAGTTGCCTTTATTTTCCATTTGTTGCTGCTCACTGGCTTTATTTTCAATAGTTTTTTTTCTATTTCACTTTGTCATGGGAAAAGACTGGTGGTAGGGTTACATGTGTGCGTGTGTGTGTGTGTCTGTGCGTATGCGAGAGTGGCCCGTTTCTCTGTCTGCGTTTTGCGCTTGTGGGTGTATGTTTTTGTACCTTTGCTCATCAAGCGGCTCTCGCGTCCGCTTTTTCACTCGATTCGCGCTTTCCCAATTGATTTTCACTCTTGCAATCGCTCCAATATCGCTGCTTCTACTATTTTGTTCGATTTGTTGCTATTTTTTACATTTACTTGCATTGCTTTGCAATTGTATTGATTGTAATTCGTAATAGAGATGGACGATAGTCGCGTACCTTTCCTTTTCTTGTCACAGCTATTCACCCAGGTAGTGGCAGTGACTTATGATTTTGTTGGTTTTTATTTCTAATTGGTTTGATAAATGCAGACTGAAGCAGGCTACCCTAGTTATGGCATTTACCTATTTATTGATTTCTTTTAGGTTTGTAATAGTTTAAGTATCTGAAAAATAATTTAGACATAAACAATATTACTGGGACGTGACTAATAATCGCTTGTTCTTTCATCCCTAGCATGCAGTGTTGAGCAATTCCTGTCTGTTAAAACATATGGCAGCCCTCCGTCATATGGTGCTGTGAAGCGATGAATTCGAGTTATTATTTGTGCCAACCCTAAAAGTATACCTAAAAATTTAAAAAATGCGCGAAAATTCAAATTCGAATTATTTAGATAAATTATTATTTAAATAAATGTGCATTGGTATCCGTTTTAATTCTAGTTTTTTG
Source organism: Drosophila truncata (assembly GCA_008042515.1). Lineage (NCBI taxonomy): Eukaryota > Metazoa > Arthropoda > Insecta > Diptera > Drosophilidae > Drosophila > Drosophila truncata. The sequence goes on along the minus strand of VNJQ01005526.1, from coordinate 414,594 downwards.
TACAAAACGTTTGTTACCTATAAAAACGTTTGTATTATATTTTATTACTTATTTATAATTTTTTAATTAGTTTTATTTGTAATTTCTTACAATTTTTGGCGTTACCAAAAAAATGTTTTCCCTTTTTTAATGAAAAAGACACCTAGTTTAGTGTATAGTTAAAAACCTAAAAAAATATGTATTTTATAAAAAAAATACAACAAATTCAAGTAATTTCAAAGGGAAATAATTTGAAACACCTGTTCAGTTCCTTGCTTAAATAATCACCGCTCAGATTCAAGATTCCCCAATTGTTACATTGTCGTTTTCCCCGGAAATCGTATCCCCCGGCAAGTGAAAGCTCGTTTTAGCAACTAATTACCCTGCGGCAAGGTCTCGCCAGGCGAATAATATTTTAATTATGACAACTGGCCGCCGCTGGGCCCAAAGGCAGAAAAAAGAGACGTAAACGGATATGCGGCGATGGCTACCGCATGTGGCTTTCTTAATTGGCCAACGAGACGCGCCCTAACCCACACTGATAAGCAAATTTGGTAAAAATTTACAACAAAATTGCGAAGTTTAATTTGGCGAATGACCCCGTCAGTGTCAGTGTCGGCCGACGGACGACGGGCTGAAATATGCGCACTTTCACCGCCTCCTTGGTATCCCTTTTTGGCCACATTTGTCGTGCGTCGAAATTAATTAGCCGCACTTCAAGCCAGCCCTCTGCTGCGTAGGTGCGTTGAGATGTCCGCCGTGTTGTTGTTGTCATCAATTCATGCGTATTTATTACCATTTATCCACGACTGTCGGCTGATGCGCCGCCGACGAGGGGCACATCAACATAAATGTTGCACGCCGCGGGTGCAACAATAATAACACAACAATAACTATAAAAGCAGGGTGAGGTAAGGCGCTGTAGTAACTGCCGCACGGGAAAGTGCTGAAAAATGAATGGTGCTCGGCTAGGGGAAATACTATAGTCGCCGCCACATATAAACCATATAATCGTGCCGCATCGCAACCACTCATATTCACACCAGGCGCACTCGCTGCCAACAAGGACAATAAATCATCCGACAGGCAGTCGAGTGCAGACAAATTCACTGAAATTTAAATAAAAATCAAAACAAATGCCTAGACAAAACACGAGACCGGGAGTCAGGGGTCCGTAAAAGGCGAAAAAAAGGAGTCTGAAAGGCAGTCGCATCAATATGGAGCATTCACTGGGACAAAATTGGATTATTTTAAAGTAAAATGTATTGAGAAAAGCTTTAGCTTTCGATTTTTTAAAAGGAACTAAATATATTTCACAAAAAAACCTTACTCAACTTCTTTTAGTTAATAAAATTAAATGTTTTTAATTACGAAAACGAATGTTAAAATAAATGTTTATAAGCATTAAAAATAGCATTTTTATAAAAAAAATCCTTTTAAGATTGTAAATTAACACTTGTTTCATGTAATTCCCATATATTTTGGAAATATGATCTGCTTTTTAATTGAAAACTTTCCCACTTTAAATATTAAATATTAAGAATAAGCATGCCACCATTTTTTCTTTCTCTGTAGCCATAAGTTCAGTGTTGCAACAACAACAACTCCTTGGCGGCATTATGAATAACTTTTAAATTTGAATGTGAAATAAACGCTTTGTCTAAGCTGTGGCTACCGTTAGCAACATGCTGCTCTGGCGATTGTTGTTGCTGCCGCTGTTACCGGTGATTTATGCAGCAACATTTGATGAAATATAATACAAAAGGCGCACAGCAGCCGCAGCGCAGCAACAAAGATAAATTGCCGCACGCTAAATTGTAAACTATATAAGGTTTAAATGCAAAGTGTGTTGTCCGTTGTTGCATGTTGCATGCAGCCATGCCGGCATGTTTACATAACGGCCATAGCAACAAATGTTGCTAGACTTCCATGGCTTTATTTTAAGCAACACTAATGTTTTAAGAATCATTTTCCAGCACTATTAAGGATTTTAATTCGTTTTGGATATTGTGCTGCGGATTTAAAATTAATGTTGCCTCGAAAATCCCACCTATTTTATAGACTAAAAACCTTACCCAAATTTCCCTGAAAACCGATTTTGTTCAAGTATGACTTAAAATTAATGTTGCTTTAAATGAAATGCTGCAATTAAGATGAGCTTGTTTAAGAATTTACTACCAAAATCCCACCAATATAGAAAAAAGAAAAATTTCCATGAAAGCAAATATTTATTTTAATTTAAAAATTTAACCGTGTCTAACTTTATTTGTAGTTTAATAATGTTACAGTTTTGATGTGTTCAAAAGGTGTAACTACAAAAGATTTAATTTAAACAAAAAATTTTGCTGCATAAATTTCTTCAGAGACAACCGATTAGCAAATCGCAGCACAAGGTCTAAATGGCACACATTTCCCTGAAAAGCAAATATTTATATCGTTAAAATGTAACCGTGTCCCAACTTTATTTGTAGTTTAATAATGTTACAGTTTTGATGTGTTCAAAAGTGTAAGCCTGAAAAGCAAATATTTTGTTTTAAAAGTGTAATTGTGTCCCAACTTTATTTGCAGTTTAATAATGTTACAGTGTTGATGTGTTCAAAAGGGTTAGCACAAATAATTTTATCTTAACAAAAATTTTTCTGCATAAATTTCTTCGGAGACAACCGATTAGCAAATCGAAGAACAAGGTCTAAATGGCAGCTTCCAAACCAAGAAATCAATTTTATAACAATTCTTGGATATTAGCTCAGCGCTTTCACAGTCGATATAGACAACTACCTCCATATTTGGATAGTTTTCGTCCACTGCCCTCTCCTTAAAGCGGGCATTGCACGTGTCAAGGATGTAGCGACTCATTACTGCCCACTCTCCGGTGTCCAGAGGACAATTTTGTCTTTCAAATATGGAAAAAATACGGCAGAGATTCCATTTAAACGGCAGGGGAATGGTGAAACACCATCTTTTCAAATTGAAAAACTTGATAAATTCGGTTACCACATAGGGCGGGCAAATAGGTCGTGTTGTCGTTAGGATCCAGTCCTTTGTGTTGGCGTCTCCGCCAACTATCATTAGTACTTCATCGACCAGGATGATCGGGGCACATATGCTAAAAAAAAGCGTTTGTGCCTCGTCCGCCCCCTTGAGGTGCTGGGTTAGGTAGAACAAGACGCGTTCTTCATTAAGTTCTTCGCAACTTCCTTTTTCGATAACCACAGCATATTGCCGGTTCTCCGGCAATACTTGCGTATACACGGGACGATTCGGGTCGAACGGGCAGCATCTCTCACGGCAGCCAGTCTCACCTTCAGGGTCGTCACCGGTAGTAGTGAGAGCCGCGCTGCACTTGCTACCATCAAGGCCGCTCGCGATGCTCCCGCCACTGCTGCTCTGGGTGCTGGCGTCACCGATACTGCACTCTGCGTCCATACAGACCTCTTGAATCTGTGAATCTCGAACAGAGTAGGTGCTCCACCTGGTAAGCGAATTAGTACTCCGGGCGGAGTCGCACAGAATCCTGGGCATCGCGCTCGACTTTCGGGACTCTCTATGCTTGAGGACCCTCAACCACCCCACCAATTTATTCTCATGGTAGGCAATCAAGTCGGTTTTCTGAATCTGTTCGCTGTTTGGATCTACACCCAAGGCCAGACATTTTAGAGCTGCTTTGGAAAGAAGGTCGCCGTCCCCAAGGGTTGTCTTCAAATATTTTATGCTTATGTTCTGGGCCGAAATATTACAAATTTTTCCTAAATGTTCTTTTAAACCGAATATAGTTGCTTCGTCTTGAATTTTAAATTGTGGAAAACTTGTGTTGTTTGCAGTTAATAATTTCAGATACATAGTGAAAATAAATATTGTATTCTTATGTTTTTGAGACGATGTTTTATGTACTGTAGTTGAGGTTGAACTGAACTAAGCTACACCAGTTTTGGGTTCCACAACTTGACATTTCTCCAAAAAAATGTCATGGCTACTATGATTAGCAATTAAAAAAAAAATTACCTGGGGAAAACTTTAAAATGTTTACAGTAGGAGTTAATTTTTCTAGGTTTCCATCTGTATTGGAAAAACGCCCTTCTCTGGCAGTCCCGATTCTATTTATAAATCCTGCTCAGCTGCAGTTCCTCCCAGGAACAGTCCTTCTGCCCTTAACTATTCACTTCCTATATATCCTTTGCCTTCGAACAGGTGTGAGGTAGGTGGCCCGAATCACAGTCGCGTGTCCGACTTGCGCCTGCGCCTCCAATGCGCTCGTTAGTCTGGTAAACATTATACATATATATAAATATAAGAACCACTCGGGTGACACCTTTTCGACCAATGCATCTGCACAATTACGAGCGGGGCCAAAGTATCAGATTTCTGGGGAAGGCAGCGGGCAGAAGGCGCTGAGCCACCAGCAGAAACTGAAACTGAGGACACGAAACTCCTTTCTTTTATGCGCCACTGACAAACGGCACATTGCACATGTCCATGTCCGTGTCCGTGTCGTGTCCATGTCCTGAGTCCCATGGCTGCAACTTGCCAGACAGGGACACGATGCTGCACAGCTACAATCACAATCACCATCCCAATCAGTCACCCCCATCAGAAAGGCAGCAGCCTCTGAAACAAAAGGCGTGTGTGCATGCGTGCGGGCTAGAGATGGGAACGTGAGTAAATAATAATTAAGAAATACCATATAAAATATAAAAGATATTTTATTTCAAGAGATCAGTACAAGCATATGTTTATTCAAATATATATTGTATATAATATATATAATATAAGAATTCTAAAACCCCTTTGTCATTTATTCTTCAAGATTTGAATTGCATTTTAAACTCCTTATTTCCTTACCAATTTTAGACTTACAAATTTTAAATAAGCATTCATTTAAATTTATAAAATTATAAATTAAAATAATTATTAAAGAGTATTCCTTTTAAATTATGATTATTCAAGGAACTCATAAACTGCCATCTCTAGCTCGATCCTTGCCTTAGGTGCGGGTGTTTCGCCTTGGACCCGGTATTGATTTCATGTTGACGCTGCAATATTTCTCTTAATGAAAACAAACAATGGGATGCTGATGCTGGGCCTGAGGTTGAGTTTGACTGGGTCTTGGGATGAGGATGAAGCTGAGGCCACTGGCAAGAATTCAGGCAGCTGGCTCGCAGGCAGGAGGTTCGAGGATGAAAGGCTGACTGGCTGGCAGGCTTACAAAGTGCGTGTTATTAATATTATTGGCCCACAGGCTGCTCCCGGCCACACAGCGAGCAGGGGCAAGGAAGTTGGCCAGTTGGCCACTTGGCTGGCAAACCTGGCCGAGATGTGGGCTGCCAGATAATCGCGGCAGCGAGCAGGTCGTGCCAAATTCCACACGACGGAAGACACGGACATCGGAGATGGAGATGGAGCCGTAGCCGGAGCTGGGGCCAATTTAAAACCAATTTAAAGTTTAATGAATTCATAAAGAAATCAGTGACTGCACTTTCAAAACATAATCTGCCGACATTTCGCCTTCTCCTCATGGCGTGCCAAATCTCATAATCAGTCAATAACTTTTGCCGCCTTCAAGCACGTGGCCCAGCACTGGAAAAAATAAATTAGTTACTTATTAATTGATGAGCCAGTAATCTGAAATTAAATATAAAGTATTGTATGAATTACTGATGTCCTTAAGACTTTTAAATAAATACCATTGTCTCTGAAAATAAATGTATTAACCTAGCATTTAAAAAGAAAGAATTTGTTTAAGAATTTTGTAAAGAAGGAATTAAGTGAATTTATTTATATTTTTCCTTAAAAATTCTCCAGATATATAAATGAATAGGAAATATAATAAAATTATATTTAAAAAAATACTTCAAGGTTCACTCTCAGGTTAAATGGCTTCTAAAAATACAATTCTTTTCTTTCTTTCTCTAATCAATTATTTTATTTTCAGTGCCAAGTCCTCCGACATTGAACCGAACTTGGATTTCCACTTGGCCGTATTTTATGGGCAATCGAAGTGAAATCAATGGCATTGCCTGCATGCCATTAACACGAAAGTCGCCTCGATTGCGAAATCGCTTGAGGCCATCGCAGGGAGAACGGCGGCGACTGTGTCGGAGAACGGGGCTCCAGAGAATCCCAGGGAGACGAGACCCAGTCCCAGGCTCAGGCTCAGCCCCAGTCCCAGTCCAGTCTTTGATTCGTTAAACAAATTTTATTATTGAGCAGATTTCCGAAGCATGACAGTTATTAATTGCAAATATCGCTTAATTCATCGCTTCAAAACGACAACACATCGCATAGTTCGGGCCAATCCTCCAAACAACCTGTAATCACGACACGATTCATGGCCAGGATCACGGCCAGGGGAGGGCTGCGCTCCACTCCGATCCGATCCGGATCCAGGTACCGGTGCTTGTGGCTCTGATTTCCCCCAGCGAGGATGAGGATGAGGATGAGGACGAGGATGGAGGAGCCTGGCCTGTAATTTACATGGTTGCATTCCATTGACACTGATCATCAGTTAATTTGTTTCTTTATAGCCCGTATGGCTAAAAGTGAATGCGAGTCGTTTGTTTTCGGCAGTGGGACACTTCTTATCCGATCCGATCGGGACGCGAAGAAGTGAAGGTAAAAAAAAGGAGTCCAGCTCGGCTGATTGAAAGATGGCAATGAGTTATGGCCCCAAAAATCGGTTCAAAAATTGCCAAAGCCCCGCAGAAATCTGAAAACAAACAAACTGAAAACTGAAAACTGAAAACTGCCTATTAATACTAATTGGACTGTCACAATCAATTTGGCAGCCTAAATGCTAGCTCCACATACTATATACATATCCATTGCCACAAATACAGCCACCCACCGCATGATCGAATCATTAGTGAAAGGTTTTAGGGCACTTGATCGATCGCCCAGCTCGTTAGAGCCCCCAATAAATGCACTTAGCGAACGAAAACAAGACAAATATTTCCACAGACCCCAAAAACAAACCGAAACTTGGCCAAGAAAAGATTGATTGTGTTGACTGATGGTGTTGCGGATCGTTCGCTGCAATTGGCAAATTTGACTGCTGATGTTGGCGATATTTTCTCCTCTGTTTTTGTTTTTTCCTTAAATTTTTAGGCAACGGTGGCAACTGCAACCTCCGACTGGCGGATATCGTGATGGCCCCGTTTTATTGATGGATTAAGGGCGATTACGCGATCGTTGTCAGATGGCAGTTAGCATAGACAAAGTGGCTGAAGGGCTCCTCCGAGTCGTTGTTTGCTGAAGACCATAACGAGGGAGCAAAAACAAGGCAGCGATCCGAAGAGGACTCTCCGGGGAATGTTGCGCAATCGATAATCATGACATCGATGGTGGGATGGTGGCTTTGGGGTTCGGGGATTGAGCTGTCATGTCAGACGGCAGTTAATCAATGCGGCCCAGCGGAAAATACATAATCAAATTAACTGCCAGAAGAGAAGTCCGAGTCAGGACAATGTTGCCAATGTAGGCCACAAAACGGAACGAGCAATGCGATTGTTGTCTAGCAATCTCTTTGGCTAGAAGAGAGGGTACTAAGGGTATGATAAAGATGGGATTAGGGTGTCACCTAGTTGTATTTATTCTTAACAAAGTATTTATTATAACAAAGTATTTAGAGCTTAAGGTTGGCTATTTATCCGAAGCTAAACCTAAGCCTTTGTTAAGCTATAAGTCTGAAATGGTTTTAATCTTACTTTGAGAAAAAATGCGCTTTAAATATTAAGTTTATCCGCTAACTACACGTTTTCCACTCCCTATTTATTTACATCTTTTTGCTAAAATTCCGAAAACTAGTTATTTGTCTTGTGACAGATCTCGATTTTTAGCACTGAGAACCACCTATTCGAATCCCTAATCCCTGACAATTGACTCGTTTTAGCGCTCAGCTTGGGGCGGCAAGTGATTTGATTGCTGGCCATAGCCCGGGGTCGGGTTGCGGATCGGATTCGGGCTGCTGCTGCTGCTGCTGCTGCTGCAGACTGGACCTGGGACTGGGATTGAACCTCCGATCTGAGCGGGCTTCGAGGGGACCCGTTTGGGGGGGCTGACTCAGTTCAAACAAGTTGCTGGCGGGAGTTATGAAATAATGCATTATAATTTGCCAGTCAATTGGCCGGACGGGGAGATGCACCTTGTGGTATGGGCATGTTTGTTTCTGCCCCCAAAACTCCACCTCCACCTCCTCCTCCTCCTCCTCCTCCGCGTGGAGGCATTTGGGCTGCCTCTTTGTTTTGCATAATTGTGGGAAACAACCGGCGGGTTTTTTTCTGCGGATTTTCGGCTGGACTTGCTAAGTAGGCTAAGGTTCGTTATGGCATGCCTGGCCACTGACTCAGTCGGTTCCCCCTGCTCCGTTGCCTTCTGGTATTTGATAAATTGTGCGCCTGCTATCGAGGGCTATCGGGAATGGCGAAGTGCAGGCCCCGTATCGAAGGCGATCGCCGGTGAATCGCGCAGTGATTAATACGGAGTCCCAGAACGGAGATGACCGATGCCCTGGAGGGAAACCTGTTCCCCATGCACTTGGCGCCTGATGCACGGCAATAAAATGGTTAGGAATTTGAATTAGAAAAAGTTTTTACTGATTTTAAATAGAAAAACAGTGGGAAATATTTTAGTAAGCATTTATTTTATGTCGCTCTAAATTTAGAATTTATTTTTAAATTAATGCCAAGCCTGGCAAGTTTTTCTCTGTGTTCTACAGTCCTGTTTCCCGACTTGCCTTCTCCACTCATCAGCACACACACCCAGTTCTGTCGCCTGGATGTGGATCCCCTCTCACGTTCCATCCAGACTCATCCTCATTAGCCTTGCGCGCCTTGCTCTGTCGCTCGCTAATCAATTGTCGCCGTATTAAGGTCTCACTGGCACTGACTTTTTTTAGTTGCTATCAGCGCTGCCATGCCATTTTGGCGCTTCATTTAAATCATAAAACAAAGTGCGAAAGGATGTCAAAAGGTCTGATGTAGGCGACTGCATAATGCCCTGCAGTTAAGGGACTTTTAAATATTTATAAAGATCTTTTAAGAGGATGAATCCTTGAACATTTTGAAGGTTTATTGTGGTTCTTAAAAGATTTAGAAATAATTCTTTGCTCTTTATTTAATTTGTGTTAGGAACCATTTTATTTTATTTATCTCAAATTAGTGTTACTACTAGTACTACTAATATCTTTTTATGGAAACATTCATAAAATTCTACAAATAAAAGGGTTTTCCCTTCATCTTTAAATGATGATCAAAGGATCTCTGCGTTTCGGCTCATCTTTAAATTATTAAATCAAATTAAATTATAGTTTAAGGAGCTATGCAATTATATTTATCAAATTTTATAAATAGTATATAAATTCCCAAACCATCCCATCAGGTGAATGCTCTACACCGATTCCAGGCAGATCCATTCAAGCGAATGGCAGCTTGCATTTTTGGTTTGGTTTTGCTTTTGCTTTGCTTTTGCTAAATGTGACACTGAGGCTACTGTTCGTAATGGTGTTGGCATTAAAATGGATTACACACCGAAAGCGGCTGCCTGAAATTAACCAGCGTATCTCAACTGAACCGAGCTGAGCTGAGCTTTCGCCCGGCAACTGGCCCACTCCCCAATTGGCACCTGTGTTTTCGTATCCCGGCCAGGAGTTGGAACTGAAGTCAGTGAGTGGCCTGGCCTGGACTGGACTGGTTTCGCGGAACACTATACATATACATAGATATGTATTAAGCGGGGCTGGCATATGGAAAAAGGTGTTCCTTGTTGGTGCGTCTCTCTGTCTGCGTCTGGAGGCTTTAGTGCAAAGCGGCATTTATTCACGGCATTTCGATTTCAATTACGATACAAATTGTCATTAATGTTGGAAAGTTGTTTTCGCAATCGCCGGGCGGAAGATAGCGCCTAGCCATGATTTTGATGGAGTGGATACGCTTAGAATACGACCAGATCGATCAGATTGTTCAGATCGGTGGCTATAAACTGAACCTGTGTGTGTGTGTCACAATCGCTTTCGCAGTTCGGGTTCATAAAGCAAAGTTCTCGGATACCCAGCCCCCTTTATCGAGAGTGGCCATTAAATGCTCATAAACCACAATTATAATTTCCATATCTGTTGCGTTGCGCTTGTGCACCCAAAAACCACACCTCAGATTTACTTGACTTGCCACACGAAATGTGTGTACTGAGTGTTCGGTGTGTGTGCGAGTGTGTGCCAAGAATTCTTACTCATAAATAAAACATTTTTTAATTTCCCATAATTTTCGACCCGCCGCGAAATTCTCGTGCGGAGAGTGTGTCCATTCGAACAATATATAGAACGATCGATGATGATGAAACCCCGGATCCCCCAACCTCGTCTCGAAATTTAAAGCGGCACTGTGGGAAAATCTATAAGATATTCTTGAAAATATTGTTTTTTCTTTATTTTATTACAATTTCTTATTAATTATAGATTTAAGCTGGTGAAATTCACCCAATTCTTTAAATTAGGTTAAGTTCTAGTTTCTTTTTTCTCAATTGCACATCAAATAATATTATAATTTTCAGTTATTTTTTTTTATATATATTCTATATTTCCAAGTCCAATTTTTTTTTCTGTGCAAGCCAAGCTCGACTAACCTGCAACGACGACGTCTTGAGACCAACCCAGAAGAACTTCCGCGACGAACGGCAAACACGGGTCACCGTTATGCCTCAGTGCCACCGCCGCCTTGCGCCCTTCGATCGGTTCGGAACGATCCTCCCATATGCATATATACCACCATCTACATAACATGCTCATACTACACCTTGAGTCAACGAATCGAACGGACAGCGCCTTAAAAATTTTATTTGGATTTGGGGGCTGTGCTGTCAACGTTCCAGCATTGCGTACTTGTTAAAATATGTTTTCGATGATCGCACACGTGTGCACTGAGCGGAAAAACGGGTAACTGAAAGGTGCTAAAAAATATGCAAGAAGTATATTTGAATATAGCCTTGAAATGGGAAAGCTTTACATATTTCTTAAAGTCTTTTTAAATGAAAAGCGGAATTTTATTAAATAAAATGTTAGGATAATAATAGGTTAGCTCTGTTAATTAAGTAATAATTTAAATTTTGGATATCAACACTGTTTATAAATGTAAAATATATACTATATAAATATATCCATCCAGGTTTTCTTAAGATTATAAATAATATTTTTAAAAAATGTTTACAGTGCCCTCACACACATATTTGTTTGTTTGCCGATTGTGGCACTGTGTTCTCCTTATTTTTTATGTTCATTTGGAAAGCGTTGCCCAGAAGATGACAGCGGCGACTTGGAGGTGGACTTGGATCGGCGATCGGTGCGTTATTGAAGCGAAACAAGTGTTTAGTCACCCAAACAGAGCGTCGCAGGTAAAATGGGTGCTCCTGCGACTTCCTCGCATCCCCCATCCCCGCGAGACCTCCTCCTTGGGCCGCGGACCAAGTTGGTGGAGCGCACCCCAAAGCTGTCAGTCGACGGCGCGGCGTGCCTTATTTGGTTAGGCTTCATTGAAGGTGCACCTTTGTTACGCTCACTGAGCGATCTGTGTGCCGTCTCCCAAGAGGTAGGTAGCCCATCCCCCCAACCACACTTATGTCCACTTGGCCGGAGAACGAGATCCGATCCCCTCCCCACCTGAATCATCGCAAACGGAATGAAGTTCTATATGTCTCTGGCATGTAGCATGTGCCTGGTCAGCGTTGTTTAGGAGGGCGGGTACGAAATCGAGCTTGCTTTCCGGGAATTAGGGACATAATTAATGTTTATAGAGTTTCCGGTCCTCGAATGGGAGACCACCGGATGAGGTACATATCTTGTATGCAAATGGGTATAATTAACTTGATTTAATTGGCCTAGAAAGTTTGTTAAGAAAATCAATATGTGAAAGAGAGTTAAACCGGATGAAGTTAACTTAATTATGGTTGCATTTTAATTTCAAATAGAGCTGTGATTCCTTTAATTTCCGAGATACAGAGTTTAAGGGGTTAGGTTGATATTTTTTAAAGATAAATAAGCTTGTTTTTTTGCAAATCAATAGATATCTTAAGTCTTAACACTTTATTTTGTTTAACATATAAATACTTCCCTCTATAATTCTCTTAAATAATAATTAAAAATTCTAATAATTTGTATTATTTACCAAATTTAAAATACAATTAATTGCCTAAGAAATAGTGCACGAATCCTGCTCATAAGATAAATGTATTCCCGCACAATTTGTCATCTTGAAAACACTTTTGTTAATCCAAGTCTATTTTTGGGTAATGGAATAAGGGATCACCCGCAAGATCAATGATCTGCTGTGGCTTCAAGATTTACGATTGCTTTTCATAATTTATGTCACATTCTGGAAGCCAAAACCGTTTCCCTCCACCTCCTCCATATAATTACCTAGCCACAGGCAGCAGCTTCCCCAAAATCGAATTCAATTGCAAAACGTTCGGCAGCTGGCTGGCCACCCCGCTCGGTCATATCTATCGGATCGATCGGTTTAAGCGCATCTCCGCCGTAAACCTTATGACATTTTTATGTTAATGCAACTTTGACTCTCGGGTTGTCTCGGGATGTTTCCTACCGAACGGAGCGGCGCCCGCCTTGTTTTTATTACCTTCTAAATGTTGCGTTAAGTCCGCCATTAAACGATCGACGCCTGTGCCGTATGTTTACAGATTTGTTGTCATAATTGCTTTTTAATGCCTTATCTATCGGTCCGGTCTATATGTCTGCGTGTTCCCCCGTATCTGGGCTGTGGCTGTGGCATCATCATTAGGAAAGCCATTTAATTGTCTCGAATGAATTGCTGTCGCAAGCGGAGCTTTTGGAGGTTCACTTTGGGAAAAATGATGAAGAATAGAAAATATTTTATAATAATATTTTAATTAATATTTTAAGTATATAATCACATGTATGATCATTGCAAATGCTTATACATTTCTAGCATTAAATAATCTCAAATACTCATCGATTATTTTTATAAATAATATAAAAATCTATTAGATTTAAAAATAACGTTTTCTTATAATATTCTTTATGGATTTCAACTTTTTCTCTGTGTAAACAAGCCCATAGACTTCTTATCACTTCAATCGCCTTTAATTTACGCATTTGATTAGTGGAGAACGTCTGTTTGTTTTGTTTCTGGGTGTGTGGGAAATCATTTAAGGAAGCCCAGGGGGTCTCTAAGATCTCTGATTTATCAGCGTGATGAGTAATGGTCAAATGTGAGGATCACACAGCTGCCAGCCAGCCAACCAGCCAGCCCTTTATGCTAATTCCCATCCAATCCGATCTTAAGCCTCCAAACTTTAGGATTTCTTGTCAAGCCCATGCAATGCGCACATTTTCCTAGCCTTAACGTATCGTGACACCTCTTAACCCCAGCGAGCGCTACTATAAATCACCAAGTATAAAATTCAATCCGCTTAAATTGCTTAATTATTGGCCGGGTCTTGGGCGTTAAATTTACCTACATAAAAATACGTCATTCCGGCTGTGGTAATTCACTCATATTAATTTCAATTACACACGCCGCACAATGCAATTATGCGTCCGGCCAAAGGAGCAGGAGGCAAAGGAGGTTGTCGACGACGGTGGATACGCTGTGGCTCTGTGTGGGGAAAGGAGGCGGTGGCGGCGCACTGTCATGTAAACCGAAAATCTGGCAATTTATGTGATCAGCGGCTGCGATTTCAATCAGCAAAAAAGTCGCGCGCGCGGCGATACCAAGAGTTTAAAAAAAAAATACACAAAAATTACTCAACACCTTCCTCGAGAGAATTGCACTTGGGAAAATGTAAATCCTTTTTAGTAGAATAAATTCAGAATCAAATAATCTAATATTTTGGATCTTAAAATTAGATAATTAATTATGCAACGCTCTGAAAAATTTAATAATTCTTTATTTATTTGTTCGAAAACATAATTTCTTTACTCTTAATTATCTAATATTTAATACTTCAAATTCATGATAAATTAAATATTTTTAGCACATTTCTAAAGCCTTAAAAAGACTATTTTTCAAGTGTGTGAGCTTAGCTGGACGGATCTGTGGCTGCAGGGCGAGTTTCTGGTCGTCGTCTAAGCGCGTTTCAAATTTCTTGTCCCGCGACTTGGCAGCGGGAAAAAAATACAACAAAATATATATATATATAAGCAACTGCAACGGAAAACGGCAAACGGCAGAAACTTTAATTAAAGAACACCATAAAAGTGTCGCCCGTGCGATCGTAATTATGAATTTAATCTCAATTAAAGCGTTTATCTTGATTTTGCATGTGGCCAAGCCGGGTCCAGCGGTCTGAGCCGCTTGGAATTGGGATTGGGACTGCGACTGCGACTGGGACTGGGACTGTGTCTGGGTCTCCATCTCCGGCTCTGGGCAATTTGTTTGCCCAACGGTTGGCCAGTGAATTTATTTGCATTATCCTCCCTGCACGTTCCTATGGCCGAAATGGTTCCATTATCGGAATAACCGGCGCCCGGCTTTTATTTGCTTGGACATGTGCAAACACCTTTGTTGCACTTAGCAGATAAGCGTTTTTTCTAGTTCCATGTGGTGGCGGTTACCAGTTATCAATTGGTCAAAGTTTTTTATCTCTATTTCCCATACAGTTGAGCATTTCAATTTGTCGGTGAATCGATTAACTTGTTGCTGATACGTGATCTTGGGTTTATGGTATTGGGATGCTCAATAAGTGGTTTTTAATTACAATAGATAATTTTATATATTTTGTATTATTCGTTTTATACTAATTTTAGATATATTAAATAGATTAATTATTATCAATGCTATTTTCTATTAAGATATACAAGTAATTAGAGTAATTTTGTCATAGATCCGTTCAAAAAAAAATTTCTAGAAACCCAGAAAATATTAAAAACCCATTTATTTAATTAAAAAAGTATAAAATAAAACAATTTCCATTAAATATACCCATTTTTGCCCACATTAACAAACATTTCCCATTAGGTTTCTCTTTTCACATGACAGCAGTTCCGCTTCGGCTTGCATTTGAATTTGATTAGTTATATGCCAACTTAGGCATAAAATATGATCCCTGGCCAAGAGTTAACGGGCTCCAATTGGCTTTGACTTGGCCCGAGATCATTTATCAAAGAATGTCCCGACGCACACGGGACACCTACTCGGAACCGAGAGAGCGAGATCGGAGGAGAGCTCCTCAAACAAACGATTATTGGCTTGTAATTTCCGACTATTAGTAACATTTTGCGATGACAACAAGCACGGCACGGCAAGAGCGACCACAGGGGCGTGGGCAGAGAAAACCCAATATATGTGATGGTTCCTTGGCAGAACCCTCTTTGGTGAATTTTATACCCCGTCCTTGGTGAGAAATTGAGCTGTGTTGATCTTGTATTAGCTACAGTTTAAGTAAATTAAAAATATTCTTACATATAATAAATAAAACGCTTTGTTCAGGAAGCCTTGTGTATATTTTTAAAAATATTTAAACCTAATTAAATAATTTTCTTGGCAGAATTCTCTTATTAATATTGTTTTAAAATATATCCTATATTCTCCTTATTTTATTACCAAACTCTAGCTATTTTTATGAGCCATATTCCTCAACTCTACTGTAGGAGGACCTGCCATTGGCAGAACTCCCCGACAAGCTGTGCAAATTTGACGGCTAAAATCAATTTGAAAACGATTTCGGAGGAGACGTGGGCGTCGCCCGCGAAAAGGAAACGCCAATGTGACACGCTCGGCGGAGGAGGAGCACTTGGCTGACTGACTGCAGCCCAGGTCTCGAGTTACCACCATCAGTCGGCTTTGGCCGAACCAAAGCCAAAGCCAGAGCCACAGCCACAGTGAGAGTCTAGGCCAAAAGCCATAACCAAAGTCGAGGCATTAACCAGCTATCGACGACGCTGACGGATGGATGGCCAAGAGTCCGAGGAGTTGGCGGCCGGCGGAAGATAAGCGCCGCCAAAGACAAATGCGTCTTGTGGGTTCAGAAAATCGCCGAGATTATTACGATTTTTCATAATAAATTGTGGCAAATCAGGCGCTCTGGCATTATAAGGCATCATTAACAACGACAACGACAACAAAGTCGCAGCGGGCGAGGCGGTTTCTCCTTCGGCCGCAATCCTCCCGCTTCTCAACCCTTTGAAGGCGCAAGCTAACACTGTGTAGGCCAAAAGCGTTAACAAGTCGAGCCTATGACGTTGCAGGCAACTCTCGGATGCTGGAGAGATGCAGAGGAGCAGCACAGGAAAAAAATATTAATTCAAATAAAATGTAAATATTTGAGAAATTTAAGTTTTTAAAGTCATGACTTTAATCTTAAAAGAAGCGTTTTAATATCTTGAAGGTTATTTTGTAATTGTTTTCTAGCAAAATATCGATTACCACATTATCATTAAAATATTCTACATTTTCTTAAGAACTTTAAAATTATACTTTCAAGTGTCTTTTCGGGCCAACAAGTGGGAAGTGCTTTCCGTTCCGTCCTCGGCCAGCTCCGGTCCGTTGTGTGTCCAGTCCACTCCGATGCGTTGTGGTGGCCAGGTTGAAGCCTATAGGCTGGAGAATGGTGTGTGGTGCGGCCCGGGCAAAGATCAAGCCAGCATCACCACCAAAGTTGGCGCTGTGCGTGGCGCTCGGCGGTCTCCTGCGAGTCTCTTTGAAGTCCGATGCCAGCGAGCGGCCCAAGTCGTTTATGAGCAGAATGTGTACGCGTTGATGACGCTGATCTGTGTGCAGTAACAACAACAACAACAACATTTTAACAGCAACATCAACAGCAACAACAAACAATAACAAGAGCGTCGCATGTGCGCAACATCATCCACATCTATTGGAGCAGAAGGAGTTAAAACCCACCTAGGAACCCACTGCAGCGCAGCGAACTCCACTGAACCCAACCCAAGATAGGCTACACAAAGGAAAATATAGAATAAATATATATAATATTATAGGAGTTATTTTTTAACCCCTAATATGATGACAAAACTCCTTTGATATTGCATAGTTACCTTGGTAAATCGAATTTAAATTCATAACAAAAGGAAATCCAACTCCTTGAGATACTTTTCTATATTTAAAGGGAAGAAGCAAAAATATGGCATATTTTTTAAAGTCCCAACCAAGTAAATTCAATATAATTTATCACTTAAAATACCAATTTGTAAATCTAAACAAAACCTACACTTCTAGCATAAACTCCCACCTTACATTGATCTTTTTAAATATTTTCTCTTTGTGTATTGGCCAAAGAAAATGCCAAAACGAGCCGACCATGTGCCGCATTTACTTGTCAATTTGTTTTTTGGTCAACGTTTAAATAATGAACTCATATTTGCAACTCCGGGCCGCGGCTCTGCGGCTCTGCGGCTGTGTTGCTGCACATGCGGCGCATGTCATGTTGCATTATGGTCGACCAGGTTGCCACATGGTCGCTGTTCGTCGCTGGACGTCCCAGGGCTGAGGGGGAGACTCGCACTTGCTGTAACTTAATTCCAGGAAGGCTTTTGACCGACCGCCCGACTAGGAAATGCCAACTCCCCATAGCTCCAGAGGGTGGCCAAGTCGCTGTGAAAAGGAGTTCGTACGTAATGCGGTGAAGGTGGTCGGTCAGGCCTGGTGAACTGGGTGTGGCTCCAAGGGGCAAGGGGGTCCATCCATCCGGAAATCGAAAGTGGAAGGGGAGGGGGAATCCAAAAAATAAATGAGAGGCCTCGGGGGAGGATTGTAAGGTGCATGGCTAGCCATAAAAAATGTCAGTTGAATGAACTTTCTATGGTTAAAAAGGAAACTATCTTTTTATGTAATCTCTTATGAAGACTTTTAAGTTAATTGTTGGTTTATTAAGAATATACTTTATTGTTAACGGAACTCCCAATGTCCTTGATTTCATTCACCTCTTTATAAACCCATTCATAGCAATTAATCCACCGCCAGATCAGCCTCAATGATACCAAAACTCTGGCATTGAACTACATGGTACGTGGTGGAGTCCATAGGGACAACACCCACTGGAGGAGGCCCGGCGGGCAACTGGAACGATACTATCGGGCGTCACTAGCGACGCCATCTCTGACAGATTCGACGTCTAGCGGTGGCAAGAAAAAATAAGAACTAAAAAAACCCCAGTGCATTCCCATAATTTTTATGCAAAAACCCGCTGAAATAAAGAAATCAGTTGGGCCTCTGAGCATCGAGCTGAAGCTCGGGGGCGTTGGTGCATTGGAACATTTTCAATTTCAATTTGTTAATGCGCGAGGAGGCTTGGACTTGGACTTGGAGTGCTGGATCTGGAGCTGGGTCTGGGTCTGGGTACTGGGCTCTGATCACCAAGTTCTGGGCTGGGCTTGGCCACTTGTTTGCATCAATTTGAATTTTAATTGAAAATGCGACGGGGTCTTGGAAATGCTAAGAACACAGCACGCGAATCCGAGTCGGATTTTCGAACAGAAGACTGGCGCCAGTTGTCGGCCGACTCATGTGGGAGGCTATATAACTTCGATTCGAGCTGATTTACGGCAGTTGGTTCCGTTTAGCTCTGGCTCTGTTCTGCCTGCCAGCCGCCAGCCTGCAGGTTAATGCAAATTGCCTGAGCTAAGCAAACGAGTGCTAATTAATTATGCTTTTTCATATGTAAATATGGTGGATGTGAAGTGCTCTTGATTTCTGATTTAGCATTGTTAAAGATAAGTCAAAGAGTGAATTAATAAAAAGCTAAGAAAAATATATATAGATTTATTTTTAAGTACAATTTATTCAAAGCAGAACAACATTAGTTCTAAAAATATATTCAAAGTATTTTAACTGCATCCCTTTTACTAATTTTTAAATTAAAACTAGTTTATTAATTATTCTTTCATATGTAAATGTAAAATATGAAGAGCTCTTATTTTTTATTAATTTTCCGGGATCCCCCTCCTTGTGATTAATCGCGGTCTCTGCCAAAGCCTAACCGCTTATCAAAACACGATCAGAATGTTCTGAAATATGCGGCCGCAGGAGGAGCAAACAAGGAATAATGTGCCGGACACACCCAATAAATTTCGAAGAATGCTCAATCCTTTTACCATTTCCCAAAAAACAAAAAGTAGAAATACAAAACACGATCCTAGGGGTTGCAGCCGGCTTTGTGCACAGGATAATGAACCCCCGATTATGGCCAGAAAGTGAAGCGAATGAATTCATTAGGGAAAACTCATGCTGCTGCTGCTGCTTCTTCTGCGGGCTGACCCTTTGGTCAAAAAGGGGCCGTTGGCCAACTGTTGTGGCTCGGGGAAAATTGATGAAAAGTGAGCGAGCCGAGCCGGGCAGCACACGAACGGCACACGAAGGACATGAGCGTGTCGTGTTAATTGCCACTAACTATGTATATGAAGCGGCCTGAAGGAGTAGGAGGAGGAGGAGGCGACTGAGGGGTTCGAGCCCTAACAACTTTGCGTTATTTGCGGGGCGGACAGCAGGCCATATGGTGCCGGCGATATCGAAGATGTATCTATTTTGGGCAGTGCTGGAATTAATTACGAGCTGACCAAAATGTGATCAGCGGACCGCCGAAGATCAGTGTTGGCTACTGGGGATTAGGGAAATACAGGCTATACAGCAGTAAAAAAAATATACAAAAAATAGCTAAAGATACTAATATAAAAATACAAATATTTTAGGAAAATTTAAGGCATATTTTTATGATCAAACTTTAAAATTTAAAGCAGCCAAACTAAAAATTTGGGATAAAAGCAAGTTCTATTCGTTCGTTCCTCTGCTGTAAATAGAGCCAGCTAAATATTAAATACCACAAATACCAAAAATATTATATAAATATTATTTTACTAAAAATTTATTGAATTTATATAATTTTTTGTATAAATATCTCTTTAATGTAACTACTTTCAGCTAGAAAACCTCTTAGCTACCAACTCTACTGCCTTTATTATCACAAGTCCTGGCAGACGGGAACCTCAATGGAAGTCCTGCCACCTGATGTCTGATTTGATGGCCCAAGAAGGAGCCGCTCATTGGACCCTCGGGAACTAAATTTACGGTTTCACTTTCAGCGTTCAAATCAGAACAGGTAAACGCCGAATGCCGATAAACAGACGGTTCCCAACTCCCGACAGTTGTGCGTCTCGCCTTGAGATAAAGTTAATTACCCGAGTTTACAATCTGTTAGTTTATGGAGTGTTGCCAACACTTCTGGTATCTGGTATCGGCTGACCGTTAAGAGCTCTTCAGATCTCAGCGGAAACCGGAAGAAAGTCTTTCGCCTCATGCATATTTCAGTAGCGTGTTCTGGGTGCGTCATCCAGTTGGTGGGGCATGTGATCATAGCTCTTGACAATCGATTTGCATAGTCTGAAGTCTTTCCTCCGAACATAACATGTGATCTACAGTTGGACACGTGATTTTTGGAGCATAGAATTTGAGCATCTTAAGCTACGAAGAGTGTAAGTTTAAGGAGTTCCTTTTTATATAAACTTTTATCTATGTAAAAAAGTATGTAAAGTTTATTTTGCAATTTTTTCCTATAAAAATTCCAGTAATATGTTGCCTCATAGATGCCAATGAACTCTTCCTGAAAAACTGTGACTTATTCAAATTTCGAAGGGTCACCTCGGCACTCGGTTAAATTCTGCATCTAATACAGTGCGACCCAGAAAAAGTAGGCCCAACTGCCGCCCGAATCGAAGAAAGTCGCATACATAAATCATTTTTATCTTTCGGCATAGGCTCTGGAGCAGCATCAGCCTCCCTTCGCCAAGCCACCGTCGAAGGGAGCGGAGCTGTGTGGTATTTTTGGACACCGGGTCGCATCTCTTGTAAATTCCCGAAGGGGGAGGAAATCGGAGGTGCCGAAAAAGTCGATATATATATATGGAATATTTGTAAATGCTACCGCATCGATTTACGATTTGCGTGCGATGTGTGTCAAGTAGATGCAATCGCTGGGCGAAGTGAGCGATGGTTCGGATCGGACTGGAATCGATTAAAGAATCGGATATGCCCACGATGGGGCGCTACTTTCCACACCCTCTGACTGAGCTTTATGCAATATTTATATGCGCGGGAAATTCAAATTGCAGATGAGCAGATAGCGAGCAGGAAGTGGAGTTAATTTCTGTGCCTTGGCGGGGCATATAAGGCGACTAATTAGGCGGCGGCAAGACAAGACCAAAATCATAACCACCATGTCACTGGCGTCTGCCCCGGCCGTTCCCGTTCTGATCCCGGGATGAAACACAGAGCGACATGTCAACTATAACCACCCATCGATCGGGCTTGTCGACAACTCAGAAGAGAACAACCAGCTAACGACAAGTAACAACATTTATCAACGCTCGCCGATCTACAGCTCAGGCCGGGCACGAAGCCCACGAGGGGGTTAAGCGATGGTACTTGCACTAAGATTGGGATGGACTCGGGTTATGGCAGTTACTTGGAAGGGAGAGAACGGGAATGGGAACTGATGGGAGGCAATGGCATTGGCAGCGATCTGCCTGCCTCATCATCAAGTTGATGGCCACAGGAGTCCCGCTGTCCGCAGTCCTCAGTCCTCATTCTCTTGACTGCACTTAGCGACTACTAACGCCAGGTTTAGCCGGTCATGTAACTCAAGAATGCACAGCTAAAAATGGGATATGTTAGTAAAAAAAACTTCTGGGAATATTAAAGCCTTTAAAAGTTATAAAAGATAATTTTTAAAATATTTTTTAAGCAATGTTTTGAACTATAAATTGAGAGGAGAACATATAATATTTATTAGATAATATTTTAGAGAACTACTTATATTTTTTCCTAGTGCCTGAACCAAGAACCTATGCGGTCTGCGACTGGCTTTACAGTTAAGGTCGCTGATCGCTGACAGGTTGCCATCCGCGATCCGCCGGCAGATCCGCGGTGTCGAATGCTGGGCACGATCATTTGCATGTGGCCTGGCATAAAGCATGAGGCTTAGGAGCATGAAGTTTGGAGTTTGGAGCTTGGAGCTTGGAACTCCGCTGGATGGATCCCCAGCGATGGACAGTTGTCGTGGCTGGGCTGTCAGCCGGCGGCGCAATTTCTCTCCGGGATTTGATTTATGCCATGCGATCGCACATCGCTCACTTGTCGAGTTGGAGTCTCTGTGGCTCTGTGATTCGGATTCAGATTTTTCAGCCGATCATATCTGCTGCTCCACATCAGCGCTGCGATTAAGCAATATGTTTTTCGGTTTTCGCATCGCATCGCATCGGATCGGATCGGGATCAGACTTACCCACACTTACACCCGCTTATCTGGCATCTCCGGCCCCGCTTACGAAATCCGATTCGATTCCCAATCCCAATCGAAATCGAAAATCACCAGCTAGCTGGATGGCTGGATGTGTGTGCGAGTACGAGTACCAAGATTAATGTTGATGCTTTTTCAATTACAACTCTGGCAGCATACAAATTTGGAGTAAAACGTAATCGCTCGTAATCTCAGACGTCCTAAACGACGACTTGGTCCACGATTCCTGCCTCAGTCTAGAGACTCGAAGACTCCTCTACTCCTCTCCTGCAGGCTGTTCCACTGAGTGACTGCCTAAGTGGCTGCTGGCTGTTGGCTGCTGAATGTTGGGTGCTGGATACTGGATGCTGGATGCCTGAGCTCGGATTGGATTTCCTAATGTTTGTTTTGCATGAGCTTTTTGTCTTGCCTTTGCGGGAATTTCTTTTATTTTTTTTTTTGAATACCCTTTTTAAGAGGTTAGTGTGACTATATAATGTAATAAAAAATAATATAGACTGAATTCTTATTAAAATTTGTCTTAAGAAGAGTTTATTTAATTTAAGGTACTTTTAAAACAAAACTAAAATCAAATAATAGAAAAATGTATGCTGAAAATACATAATAGAATTTTATTATAAAGAAAATATTATTATTTCTATTTTTAATATATTCTTTAATCATTTAATAGAATAAGATATATTTTATTAATTTTCTTCAAGAGTACAACTAACGTCGGCTGCTAAAACTCACCTTTCTTGCAGGTTTTTGTTTGCCGCATGTGACATGCGCCGCTCGCTGATTGCCTGGCCTGCTCCTCCTCCTGCTGCCACCCCTCCTTGCCCGCAATCCCCGCCAGATTTGTTGGCAATTACAAATGCCGCAGCTTGTATCTTCGGCCCGCCATCGATTTGTATGGCATGGAATCGCATCCCATTCGAGCGGCTCTCGGATATGTGGCTTCCATCGATCGCATCTCGTTTGCCTTTGTCAATTGCAATTTGTTATCGCGTTCGCCGGACTAATGGGGAGTAGGTCCCGATCTCAGGTGGTGGCATCGGGATCGATTCCAGTCCAGGGATTTGGCTTTAAATGTGGATTTCGATGTCGATTTACATGCAGCCAGCGGCTGACTTCTGTGGTCTCCGATGGTTGGTTTGATGCGATTTCTTGGCTGGCTGCCTAAGAAGTGATTAGCCGCAGGACAATGGCAAAAATAAAAAGGATGCCGCAGCAAACAAAGGGCGGAAGACATCACAGGAGTAGCTAGCAGTACGTCACTGGGTCACTGGGTGAGGGAATCTCGGCCAGACAATCGGGCGACAGGTACAGCCAGCGATCCTGGCCATTGTCTGCCAATGCAAGGTGTTTCCTCACAGCTGATTCTTTGTTGCAAGTTGCATCTGTACTGCTGTAGTGTTTTCTTCGCTTTTTCCTTCTTTTATTTTTTGCAATTGCACAAGAGACGCGCTCTGATTACCGAGGAACTGGAATGATTGGCTTTTGTCTAGGATTTTACCTTCTGGGAATAGGTTTTTTTGTGAGCCGTTTTATTTATGGCCAAAAGGTGTTGCTATTGCTGCCAAATGTTGCTAATGGTTGCAGCCTTTCAAAGACACCCACAACCTTAAGAAGAGGAGGTCCTTTTCAATCGAATTTTTACTTATTTAAAACCTTTCTAAATTATTGATTTAATTTTTAAATGAAAGCCTGCATTTTTTGTAAAATATTATTAGGAGTACGTGCCCCAGCTAGAATCTTCAAACACGTACAGGACTCTTACCTGTCCAACGCGAGACCTTATCACCACCACACGGCTCTAATCAAATACTTAAGGACCAAACAGAGTCAGCAGATAAACCTCGTCGGGCTCTCGACGCCGTCCTTGCTTCACTGGTAATCCAATCCAATCAGGACCTCAACTACCGTCTGCTGTGTCAATCAGGACGGTCCTCGATAAGCAGCCGTTGCTACGTTTATCACCTGCAGTCCTTCGGGACTTGAGACTCGCTACGCATGCGCCGAGATCCTTTTGGCAAATATGCTGGCAAAGGATTGGCAGAAGGGCTGAAAACCAAACTCGAAAAACATCCTGAAAATATATGTAGCGTCTGCGGTGTCAGCTAATTAAATATTTGCATTGAGGAAAGGTGCAAATCGAGAACCGATACGAATTTATGGAACATTATTGGAGGCGGGTTGAGGGGAAGTAGCCGAAAAAATGGAAAGTGCATGACAAATCGGTGTTCGGTGTTTGCACATGCCAAAGGTGTTTTCCCCTAGCATTCGATAATGCTATTGTTGTGATTTCTATTTGCCGAGAGGGTTGGCGGAAATTGTCACAAAATGTGAGCAGCAGCAGCAGATGAATCAGTGTCCCCGAACTACGGAAGTGATGTTTCCTGTTGGCTGTAAGGTAGAGAAAATATTCTAGAAATTGTAACAAAAACAGAGGAAGTTGTTTAGAAGAGAGTTTAAAAGGAAGTTTTCTAAAGGAATTGCTATACTTTCCTTTAGAAACTTCCTTTTAAACTTTAATAATTTCCTTTACCTTTAATACTTTCTATTCAAAAATAAAAGTATTTAATTATAAAGCATTGAAGCATGATTTCCCGTAATAGAAATGTGTTTTAAAGAAATAAAAAAAACCTTTAAAAATTTCTTTTGAGTTTTCTATGATTTATTTTTATAAAAATAGTCTTAGAACTAGCAATAATCTTAACAACAGTTTTACTTAACAGTAGTGAGTAGAGAGTACATAAATTATGGTAATAGTTAAATGAGTAAATTTGGTCAAATGCTGCTTGTGGCAATGGGGCAATATACATGATCTTAGACTAGGAGAACTACGACTGAAATAAATAGCAAGAGAGTTATAGTAGCACCAAAACCGAATCGACTTAGTACAGGCTAGCTTGAGTTATTGTCTGTCTGTTTGGTCTTCGCCAGCGGAATGTTGTTTTTTTTTATAGGAAATCCTTATATCCAGAATCCTTTACGCAATGGCGATGGTGCAGTTGGAGCTGGAGTGCTTGTTCAGGAGCGACATCCGCGAGAAGGACTTGTGGCACACCTGGCAGGCGTATTTCTTCACATCCACATGCGTCTGCTGATGGGCCCTCAGGTTGGAGCGATCGGCAAAGGATCGCGGGCAGTCGGGGCACTGGAAAGGCTTCTCGCCGGTGTGGGTGCGGATGTGTCCCTGGAGCAGCCAGGGACGGGAGAAGGCCTTGCCGCAGATGGGGCACTTGCAGGGCAGCGTGTGGGTGCGAATGTGCATCTTGAGGGCTCCAATGGTGGTGTACAGCTTGCCGCACTCCTCGCAGGAATGGGTCTTCTTCTCCTGGTTGCACTCCGCTGCCGGGCAGTGGAACTGCCGGTGCTTGGACAGGCCCATCGAGGTGGAGTACATCTTCTGGCACTCCTCGCACTTGAAGCGGTAGTTCTTGGCCGCCAGGCTGGCCTGGTTGGCAGCCGAGGTTGGGGCGGCGGCGGCGGCGCTGCTCGGAACGTAGGAGGAGTAACCCGAGGAGCTGCTTACACTGGCGCCGCTGCTCGTGGACCTAGCCTCGTCGAAGAGGTGGAACAGAGCCGGCAGTGGAATGTCGTTGCGCACGGAGAGATCCTCTGGTTCCGATCCGGTCTCCAGATCGGATCCCGGACTCGAGGGCGGTGTCATCTGCTGGTAGCTGTACACGGACTGTGGCGAAGCCATGGAGCTGGCAGGCGAGGGAAAGGCGGCCAGGTGAGGCTGATAGCTGCTCCACAGAGCAGAGATCGGATTGCAGCCGGCGGCCATCACGAAGGCGGACTGGAAGGGATTGGCCGCTGGGACACTGGTGGTGTAGCCTGTGGTTCCAGCTGTCAGTCCTCGCATGTGGATGTCCGTAGGCTGTTGGTAATCCTGGCTAGGCTCAACGGGCGGCGACAGCAGGCAGCTGAAGTTGATGGCGGAAATCCTCTCCGGGGTCTTGGAGAGATTGAGCACATAGTCGCGCTTCGGCTCCGGCTCTTGTTGGTAATCCTCCTCGCGGCTACGCTTCAGCGAGAGATCCTGTGGCTGGTCCTGAGCAAACAGCGAGTCCTTGGTCAGGGCCAAGGCCTCCGTTTGCGGCAGACGCTCCTCCACGAAGACAATGGGGCGCTTCTTCAGCGGGCAGCTCTTGTAGTTGGCGGCCATTTTCGATATCAGTTATTTCCGGCACGGATCGAGATCGATTTATCGAGTGATTGGCGAAGTTTCGCAGCTCGGTGAATGTGAGTTTGAGTTGAGTTTGAGTTTATAGATCTTGTAGATGCGTTCTCAACGAGGGCTGAGTTGGCTGTGACAGGTCGAGCGTCGAGCACTCTCTTTTATACCCCGAACCCGAGCCCGAGACCGCGGCCGTCGTCGACGTCGCTGCCTCCGTTTTGGTGGTGGTTCTTCTTCCCAAACACACGCACACGTGTGTGCTCTGCTACCTAGCAGCAACAACAACAATACCAGGCGTAGTTTTACCCCCAACCCCTATTGCGTACTTCCCTCGCCGCTCTCTACCTGCCCTCTCACTGCACTCGTTCGCTCTCTCTCTCTCAGCGGTGAGAGGACAGCCAGCGCAGGCGCACCCTCCTGCCAGTGGAAAAGGGATCCCGATCCCTAGCCCGATCCACCGATAACTTATGACAGCTCTTCGTTCTCTCCTCCAATTTCCCGGGCCATCGGGGGGTAGGGAGGAGTGCAGCCCTGCTGCCATAACTCCTGCAGGTCCGGAATGCAAGTTATGTCTACCTCCAGCGCCTCCCCTAAGTAATTTTCTATTTTTAAGCACGAGTCAAATTGGACGAGTACACGGTGGAAAGTATTAGGGGATATTCTAGCTTTCTAAGGATATGAATTTGATGATTCTCAGTTTTCAGTTTCAGAGATGTTTCAAAAAGCAGAATACAAAATATATTTAAGTTTAGCATTCAAATCTAAACAGTTAGTTAATGTTGAATCCCTTTAAACATTTTCCTTGTAAACAAAACTATTTTATATTAGCAGTAAAAATATAAAAACCAAGTCAGTGTAAATAAAAATAATATTTTATTAAAACAAAACAAGACCATATGTTATCTTAAGAATATCTAACATACAAAGTAATAGAAATATTATTCACGACTCTAAGTTTTAAACTGAAAACAGTAGAAATTGCTTATGGTAATTATATTAGATATTAACGTTATAAATATATTATTAAATACATAGAATACAACCTATTAAAAGTTATGGAACCTAGTTAAATTATTTACCATAATCAAAAAGAATAAGTAATCATAAATAAAAACTATTCATCTAGTTTCTACTATAAAGTAACATTTCCTTCTTTTAAATTAAACATTTAATTTTTAGAAATTAAATGTAAAATCCTTATATATTTAATTCTCAGTGCATATCCATCGGGGGTGGTTTCTGCACTTAGATCGAGTGCTTCTAGTACATCTGCCGTGGCTCCTAATTCAGGGGGGAGTTGAACCTGAGCGACTTGGACTGACAAAATTGACACCTTGGCATCGGCACCGCCGAGAGGTGGTCCAAAAATAGCACTGATAATGAGCCGAATTCCAAGCACCAAGTGTGTCAACTCTGGGGTGCACTTTCCACTGACTTATGGATCATCTCCAGTGGCTCATTGCCAGCGATAAATGGGAGTTTCCGAGAGAAACTTTTCTGGGACAGATTTTCATCACAATTTTTCTCAGAAGGGAACTGGCGGGAAATTATCCAATCTCCTGTTAACTTACCTTTGGTCTTTTTCCTTTTCCCACGCCATTTTTAAAGCAGATCAATATCAGTTTATGACTTCTTTAAAAAAACAGAAGAAGATGCATTAATAGCCTTATAAGCAAAAATTATTTGTTTGAACTTGAACATGAAGAAATAATTCTAAGTGTTTCAGATTTGTATTATGTTTCTGAGCTTTCATAAAAAAGTGTAAAAATGGCAGTAAAGATTTTGCATACATGAAAAAACACATTTATGTATATCTTTAATTTATAAAACAGCTAATTGCCTTAAATTTATACAAAATCGCATACTAGGCCTCCAACTGTACCCTCTACATTTCCCACTCGCCTCGTTTTCCACCTCCCCTGTCTGATCTTTGACTCGATCGCGCACACAACTTTCCCACCTTCCCTTGCATCACCTCCAGACTTTTCCGCTACCCCTCCGACACCGCTGGCGTGAAACTTTCCCACCTCCCACTCCCCAGACTTCGTGCCCGGAAAAACAGCCAAGCCCGCATTGCCTTGCCAGCAAGTCCTCCGATTTCCCGGCCATCAAAAAAAAAAACCAGGCGAGAATGTGCTATCGGTGGGAAAATGTGAAGGCGAAAAAAAAAACCGTGCCGATCGGGCGAGCAAACCCAAAAGTTTTGATAAACCCAAGAGGTGACAAAAAATTCCAACGCAAAATTCCAATTCCCCGCGATCCTGGCCAATGGCAGAGGAGGGGTGTGATGGCAAAGTGGGAAATGTCGAGCCAATAACCCAGCCGCATTTCCATTTCGTATTTCCCTGCAATGGATTTCCCTCGGCGACGCTCCGGATGTGGATCAGCGGCGGATTTAAAGTAATTTCCCAGCTTATCCAATTACGCAGTCAGCGAAACTCAAGCAAAACACGGAAAAATGTCTGGGGGTTTTCTCTAGATGTCCTGGAATCGGACATACCAATATATGCATCCTACCTGGTGGGTCATCCCGCTTACCTCGGTTATTACGTGTGTGTTATTCCGCGCAATTAACGGCCATGACACATCCAGGCACCTACCTAATGATCACCGCGCGGAGATCGCGCGGAATTGCCGGCAGGACATCGCCGGATAACCCGACAATTCCTCCATTGACTCGCCCGGAAACCCCGCACTTGTCGGTGCACAGGTAATCGCGAAAATCCCAAGCGGGCCAATCCCGCTCATTAGCATTAGGTAGATGATGAGTTTTCATTCATGCGCGGTGTGGGAAAAACCCTTTCGAGATTGCATTTGCTTTTTCCCCGACTCTCTTGGGATTTCTGCAGGTGCTGATACTCGGCATCGAGCGATTTTCTGATTTTCCTTGAGCAGTTGTTGTTGTTGTTGTTGCCGATTTTAGCTGACAATGGGCTCTTCCCATTTTTGCACCTTGTGCTCTTCTATTTGTTGTAGCTGTCTTTATTGTCAGGGAACACAAGGATCTTCTTAGGGTTCGCTTGACATTGTTAACAGAGGAGCCAAAGGCGAAATTCGTGCAAACATAATTGGATCTGCAAGAGGGAGAAAGAGAAAGGAAAATGGAAAAGAAAAAAATTAAGGACAGATGAAGAAAGGATAATTTTTGGGATATTAAATTTAAGATTATTTAAATTATAAATAGCCAGAAACAAGCCTTTATTTATATTTTATCTAAAATAAATTCAAAGCAAGATGTAATATAAATATTATAAGTTAAACTACCTTATTTCATACATACTTTAAATAATTCAAAATAAATTATTTAACCATCTCATCTATCTGATCTTCCATCTATACTTCCATCTCAATTATATATTTGAATTTTCCCCCCATTCTTGGATCTCCTCTAACTGTTTTTACAGCTTCCAAGCCTGTGTGTGTTTTCTATAAATCAAACTCCTGCCTGGTTCCAAAGGTTCCATCATAACCTAACAGTACTCGTTGGCCTCACCTGGACCCGGTGCACCTTTTGCAAAAAAATAATAGTAAAAACCGAGAAAGGGAGAAAAGAATGAACCGATGCCACCAAAGAAAACAAACTATGGCCCAAGATATACGATGTGTGATCTCGTTGACAATGAATTGTTGATTACTGTACTACCCCCGGGTCAGGATCGAGGATCGAGGATCGAGAACGACTGCAGCTCCCGTTGTTGTTGTTTTGGGCTTCTCCTTTTCTATTTTTTTGGCACGACACAAAGGAGCTGCGATCCATAAATCGAAGATCGGAGAAGCAGGGAAAATCACAGACTGCCACGGGCTGCGTTGCACAATCAATAGAGATCCCGAGTTGCCACAATGGGCGAACAGTGGAGTAAATGTTTTGAAAAGCCAGCGAAAGGAATTGCTTCCAGGAATCCAGACTTCGGCCGACTTCGGATGGCGGCGTATCAATGTCCTTTAGCCAGAAGAAATCAAAAAGTTGGATCACCTGGCCGTATCTGTCGGCGATTATGTGCGGGTTCCATCGCTACCTGTGGCCCATTGTCCTTGCCGAGCAGTGAATGACCCCCGACCCCCGAGACAGACCCCCAAAAATAAAATCCTCTATTGTCGCAGGTCCTGCACTTGTGGCAGCTGCCTTGACTCCGATCCCTGGTACCGGCTTCAATTCCCCCTTCGGTACCTCCATGATCTCCGGTCTTTATTCGCGCAGGTTTCGTGCCTATTCACGCTTCGTTATCCTGTCAATGCAGTGCCGGCATTACGAGTCCTGTTGTCAGCGTTCTGTCGTCATCATTGCCCCCCATTTCCATTATCCCTGCCAGCTAAGCTGATTACAGGACATCGCGTGTGTCCGGCTCCTGTCGGCCACACTAAACACTCTGTTTAGCCTATTACACGTGTCTCCTAAATGAAGTGTGTAAATATTTTTAATTCTGTTGCGGTGATTATGGGTTCCATAAAAAAAGGGAGAGTGGTTCCGGTGATAGTAGGGGTTAAGGATATTATTAAAGGTGATACTAAAGAGGTTATAATATTTATTGATACGTAATGTTTCCGTAAAAGGAAATATTTATAATTAAAATCAGCCAAAAGAGAATCTTTTAAAATAAATGTATTATATTTTAGTGAAGAGTTTCATTATATACTTTGTATTCTATTTTTTATTAGTTTCTTGGTTATTTAAATATTGTTTTGTATTTAATTTTTATAGCCGCAGATGTCGCATGCTCCATTTCTCCATTTTATAATAGAAAAATCTCTAAGAAGGAAGACTTCCTTAGGAAACTTCCTCGAGAAACCTCAATAATCTTGATATATTGGACATCTCTTGTCCCTGCCCAGCCACACACCAAGTTATGCCAGCTCAGGCCAAAGGAACTCCCCTATTAACAGCATTTCCAACACCTTGTGACAGGACCTCAGAGCCAGGCTCCTCGGGCAGCCTGCAAAAAAAAAAAACCCGCACAAACACAAAAAGCCGTCGAGAAGAAGAAATCATTGCACCGGGCGAGCGGGTGAACGGCCAACAACAATGCGGCGGCCAAGGAAACCCAAAGGACATCGGGCGTCTGCATCTGCGCAGGCAGCACAAATCAGGACTCAGGACTCTGGAATCACAAATCGGTGCTGGCAATATTGTCAACTCGAGGGTGGCGCGTTGGTGGCTTGGCATTGACAGCTGCAGCTCAGCCCTGGATGCCTTCTCCTTTGGCGCGTCTTCGCCCTGGCTTGGGTTTTCTGATTTCCACTTTTCAGTTATTTTCGGTTTTTGGCAAGACGTGCATCTGTTTGCCCTCAGCCAAAAAGGAGAAAAAAACCGATTCGGACGTTGACTTGCATCTGCGGGCGCACAATAGCGAGTGCCAAGGAGGGGAAGATTATCAGTACACCATAAAAAATATATATCTATATAAATTTAAGTAATTGAAAAGGATTTGTAAACGTAAACCTATATTTGGAACATTAACAATCAGAATAAGCAGTTCTTAAACAAAAGAAAAACGTTATACCTTAAAACTGGATTAAAAATGTGATCAAATCAAAAAAGACATTTTAGGAATTATATATTAAAGAAAGTTTATATTAAGTACAAAGTTATATAGTAAAGTTTATAGAAAGACAATCTTACACCTTTATATTTATTATATTCCTTTAAAATTTAAATATAAAATAAAACTAAAATTCAGTTAAAATTCATATATTTATCCCCATTCTCTCCGGTTCTTCTCTGAGTGTAGGGAAGTCTTCACATTCATGATCGTCATCGGAATACGAGTAATCACAGCCAGGGCACAGGACACAACAATAGTGCACCGTTCAAGATTTTTCAGCATTTTTTTTGTAATTTTTGGCGGCATGCCGGGGCCCTACCTGGGCCACATCCTTTGTCGACTCCTCCTGGCCTGCTCTTTGATTCCGAATTGTGAATTTCATTGCCCGACTGGAGGCTGTGTCCTGTGAATGCTGTCGGAATTTGAATTGGACTTCTGGGGTAATGCAACCGCAATTGTTTCGCCGCTTTGTTATCCTCAGTGGCGTTTTGGCATGTGCAGGGATTCGTCTCGAGTCTGCCAAATGAGTTCCGTTTTTGAGTTTTCCTTTGTTTATGGAATGTTATGCAGATGCATATTCACGTGGAATATGGATACCAAGAGTTGCGTCACAGCTGCCCAGGAACACCGGCGGAGAGAGTGTGGATATATCAGTGAATTGAGAGCGGAGTGGCTCCAGCAAACCATGTAATTCTTTGCTGAATTTCTATATGGTAATTACGGGAAGGATGTACTTAGGGAATATTTACAGTTTATTGTGAGACGCAGATGGAAAAACGAAGCTAAGGATAAGGAAAATAATTTAATTTAATTTGTTTGTTTCTATTTTATTAGGTTAGATGTACAATTTTAATATTTTAAATGAAACAAAATTGAAAAAACAATAGAATTCTAACAAAATATCCTTTAAATTTGATTAAATTCTTAGCTTTTATCCTAATTTTAATATCTAGACTAGTAATTCCATTACCAAAGCCAACTCTGTCTCTCTTCAAAAATCTAATTTCCATAGGACTTTCCAGTTGGCCTGTGATTTCCCAGGAAAATGTCCATCTAGAACTTCCCGAATTCGTGGGAAAACCCTGACCATGTTGCGTCCTTCACAGGAATTGCCAATCCTTTAAGTGAACTCGCATAATGTGCCCACATTAACACCACTCCAATACAATCCAATCCGATCCGATCCGATCCGAACTCAACAATTTATAAGCGACAACAATTAGGAGGGAAAATGAAGATTTCACTGGAAATCCCGCAGCCAAGACAATGTGCCCAGTACTTACCATAACAAATTATACACGGCTCGATCTGGGGGCGATTTCCTGACTAATGATCTCGGCTATAGCTGCCCCTTTATCTGTAGGTGACACCAGTAGTAAATGTCCAGGGAGTGAGAGCAATCAATCGAGTTCTAACGATTTACATGTCAAGTTGACGCGAGTCGCTTCATCCCAAAGACAATACCCTGGCGCTTCGTGTGTGTCCAGGTGTCCTCCCCTCAAACTCATCTTGTATCGATTTTTCAGCTTCGATCGGGGTTTCACTTTCATTTGTCACTGCTGTCTGACACCTTGTTGTGCGGAGATATCCATCGCGGACCAACGAACCCCCTTTTTACAAACACAGTTGCCGCGGTTTCAAAACTCCGATTATGCTCGCATGATAATTATGCATGCAATCGTATAAAGCTTCCCTTTCCGAGTTTCTGGATTTCTGGAGTGAGTCCGCTCTGGCTGGGTTTTTATCGGTCGACGACAATCGGTCTCATTGTTTCCGTTTCCCACCGTCTGCCTTTTGTAGGAATTGCGTCTTTGGAAATGCCCCTACCCACGGTCCACTCCCCATCCAAAGTCGACTTCACATCCAAAAGTCGCCCAGCTGCGGCTGTAAATTTTATGTTTAACTACGAAGCGACATTTGGGATATTTAACCTTTTTGTGCCTAGCTGGAGGAGATCCCTATCCCCCTACCTGATGATGGCTGATTACCGATCCACGTGCGGCTTTATTTGCGCTGACTTTGGTTCTGTATGGTAATGGTAGTCCAGGTATTCAAATAGAATCAAGTACAACTTGCAACCTGTAATTATGCGCTTGATTCTATATCCTAATAATAAAATCCCCAGTAAGCTTAGCCCTGCCTCTCAACTGTCTCATATTTATTTATCCGAATCCGTGTATCATAAGCCACATTCAGCCTCAGTTAACATCAAGCACAAACCCATCAAAACTGCTTTCATTTTGATAAATTTAGTTAAAGTTTTCTGCATAAGTTTTGGCCAGAGATCCTTACTCAAGATGGAGGACTACTCTCGAGAGCCGTGTCCCCAGCGCATCGTCGACGACTGCGGTGGAGCCTTCGCCATGGGCTGCATCGGTGGTGGGGTCTTCCAGGCCCTGAAAGGCTTCCGGAACGCGCCGCAAGGCATCGGGCGGCGGTTTGCTGGAAGCGTCGCGGCCGTGAAGACCAAATCACCGGGAATTGCTGGGAATTTTGCGGCATGGGGCGTCATCTTCAGTGTCGTGGACTGCAGTCTGGTGTATTTGCGACAGAAGGAGGATCCATGGAACTCGATCGTTAGTGGGGCCGTTACTGGAGGCGTTCTTTCCGCCAGAAAAGGCGTGGCATCCATGGCCGTGAGTGCCATTATTGGGGCCACAATGCTAAGCCTTATCGAGGGCGTGGGGATATTGTCCACACGCCTCTCGGCGGATCATTTCCGGAATCCGGCGCCGCAAACCGTGGATTCCTCGCCGGACTATGCATTTGCCGATGTTCGGCAAGCCAATGCCTCTGCTTAAATTAAAGTTTTTGTGATAAGTTTTTAGCTGAAAGATATAAAAAACACGGAGTGTGTGTATAAAAATTCCATATATGATAACGAAAATAAATGTGACTACATTTTATTGAATTTTGAATATGTTTATGGAAATAATCTACTTATTAACAAGGAAACTATTATCCCTTACTATATATTTTTTTTAATAAGGAAGAGAATGAATACTGATTTCCCATTATTATCACAAGTTTAAGTGATTCCTTTCGTTGATTGGTCGAACCCTGTCTCATTACCATTCGACATGGTCTTACGAGTATACAGGTAGCTGTGAGTTTCACACTTGCCCGGATCCAGGACGCAGGATCACAATCGCCATCATAATCACCTGACCCGGCCACGTGTCAGCGGACAGCGTGAGATATTGGCAAATGTTTACCTGTCGGCGGTGTCCTTACCTGCGGTTGCGCCTGCGCCGGCGCATGAAGTCAAGTGGCAGTGGCAGTGGCAGGTCAAGGGTCGCCTATCCTCGGCCGGGGGTGTGCCCTCTTTACAACCTGTCCACTCGAAATGACCGCAGTGCTCCGGCCATTTAGCTACTGGCCACATGTCCGCCGGAAAATCAGAGTCTCCCTCTTCTCGACTGTTCCAGAGAGTTTTCCCCTGCAAGGCAAAAAACCAAGGGCGCAGGCGATATTCCCATCACACATGGCAACTGGGCTCGACCAGTTATAAAATCGTGGGAAAACGTGGCCCACAAGGAAATCCCTTTAGGGCCGGGATGGAAAATTCTTTCTCTAGTTTTCAGCCATATGTAACTTTGGCTCGTGTTTTTCTTCCTTCTTTTTTTTTTCATTTTGCGAGCGCCGTCTCATTTTCGTAATGTGTGACGATATGTATTTTGCCTTGAGGAATCCCTGAACAAAACATTTGGACACGCCTGGCGCTACGGGAAAAGCACAGGACCATCATCATGTGGCACAACAAGGATGTGGGAATGGGCATGGGAACGAGACACGGGAAATGGGAATAGGAATGGTAATGGGAATTCAAGGACTCGCACCTACGCATAGTACGTGCTCTGGTACGAGCCAAGTCGGTCCAGACTGGTCGTCGTCGTCGTCTGGTAGTCACACATGTGTGGCCAGTCCTGTTTGTTTTCCCAGCTCCGCTGTTGGAGTTCCGCCATGTGTGAGGCGCAGCCGAGGCCCAGGAGAACTCCCTCCTGGGAAAGCGGAGAGCCCAGCGAAGTCGAAGGTAGCATCGAAGGTGAGAGGGAACCGAGAGTGGAACTTCAGGGAAAAAACAAACTGTTGGTCAACTATTGTATCCTTTCAGTTGCGCACAGGGAGGAAAAATTACTATAATTAATGAAGTATTTTTTTTTTACAAAGATTTTAGGATTCTATAGAACTAAATTGTAAAAATTTTAATAGCATTTGAAGTGATTTCTTTTATTATAAAAACCCTAAAAATAAACGAAGGCTTTTATAAAAAATATAAAACTTTTTGTAAAAAATATTAAACATTTTGTAAAGTCCTTTTCCAATTATTTTTAATTAAGATTCATGATATTACTATAGTCACATTTTTTCCGCGTGTAGATAACTTCTCAAAATGTTCACACCTACGCCCGTACAGGCTTGAGATTTGCTGTTGAAATTGGTCTGAAACGGGGCATATGGCCAGCACATGTTTGGCGTTGGCCAACAAAACACCTCAATGCGAGAAATCAACCCAAACAGAGGATTTTTTTGCATGCTGCGCCCGTATGGCGCTAAACGCGAGCCATTCTCTAGATTTTTACAAGTAGGAAAGAAGCTGGAAGAATTTCATGGAAACATTGGAGGAAACAATTTTTCTTTCAGAGTTAAGTTAACTTCAAGATTTTAGTGCCATTTAAAAAAATGTCATACAAAAGAATGGGAATTCTTAGGTGTTAATTAATATTGGTTGGTTTTAATTTCATATTTATTTTAGAAATATTTCAAGATATTTTTATGTTCAGTGTGTTTATATCGATAGAACCTTGGCACATGTCAATGTCAAGCGTTGAACCGAAGTCAAACTCGAAGTGATCTGTGGCGCATTAAAGGAATTTCGCCGACTTGCTGGCACCTTTCGAGATCTCTGCATTAGGATTTGCATTCTGCTAACCCGAAATCTAGATTTCGTATGCCAGAAATCAGGCGCCAAAAATCTCATGCATATATGACACACATTTTGGAGCGGCACTGGGACAAGTCTGCAGGCAGACGAATGCATTGATTACGCGACTTGATTTTAGAATATCTAAAATCGGCATAAATTAGACCCCCAGCTCCCCTACAAAAATACACCCTCAGAGTTCACGTCAAGTTCAAGGGTGCTACACGAAAAATAAAATATATCTTTTAGGTTTATTTTAAAGTGATAATAATTATCTATTTATTTTGCGTGCGAAGAAAACTTCAACAAGTTTCTATATATTCTGTAAAAATTTTAAATATTCAAAGAACCTACTTCAAACTCTATTTACAAATTTTAAACAAAAAAGTATTGTACCAGAACCCACAAAAATAATGAATTTATATTTATAAAATATTTTTGTTATCAAAAACAATTTCTAAATATTATTTAAAATTGACAAACAATTTTTGTTTGCGTGGAAAGTATTTTAAAAATTCTGAATTCCTTTTTTTGTGTGTGACAAGTTTTTAAAGAATAGCTGTACCTGAAATTGGATTTTGAGATGGACCCTGGCATGGAGCATTGCACTCTGCGGCAGGGCAGGCATTGGGGGGTTAAGCCATTGGGTTGGGTTAAATCTAAATGTTTGTACTGCAATAGTTCGCGGCACAATGACTCTTCCCTGGATTGGATCGCATGGCATGGCATCGCATCGCATCGCATCGCATGATCTACGAATCGTCCGACTCGATTTGCATTATTTTTAGCCGCATCGATAATCGCTTTCAATTGCCAACCGCGCCGCTTACTATGCATGCGATCGATCAATTTGCATATTTTTTGGCTGATGAAACTGATGAAATCATCGCCACGTGGGGCAGCTATCAAAAGTTCTTCTTTTCTGCTCATCTGCTTAAGAGAAAACTGCATGCATCCATGTGGAGCTACGTGATCTGGGATATGTCAGCCACCACCAGATCTGACCTTATCCTCAAAAAAAAAAAAACCACTACTCGACTTACAAAGAAGTCATCAATACGCCATGTAAATTGAATTCCTTTGAAATCTGTCTGAAAGCTTCAGGTGATAAGGTAAGAAGTGTCTGAATTGTCAAACCATTTCTTGGAATTTTCTGGGGAGTTTCCTCAGCGAAAGCGAAAGTGGAGCGTATGGTGGAATGACCCAGATGAAGGTGACTTTGTGGGACTTACAAAGTAAAGAACCTTTACAAATCTTCGCTTTAACTTGCCTTTATTTTTTAATAGCTATACATTGTTTATCATTTATTTATTTATTTACATTTTTATAAGACAAACCTTAGCCTGTGCCTCTGGTTATGTAAGTTCCTCGTTCCTCCTCCTCCACTGCCTCATTAGGTAATTTTGTATCCCCAACTCCTTCACTTTGGCTTTGTTTACCTTAAACTGCCGCCAAGGGCTCAACTTTGCGCTTTTCCAAGTCATTAGGCCAAATTAAACGCGGCAAACGGAACGCAGAATCGAAGGCAAATGGCAAATTATTCACTGTCAGGCAGGCGGACGCAGAATGCAAATGCAACTGGAAATGCGGTAAATGCAACTGCAGGCGAACAATTGCGGTTACTAAGTACTGCAAAATATTATTGCCAAATGGTCGCGCCATCGATTTTGGGCGCCTGATAAGGCTCTTAGTCGGAGTTGGAGTCGGAGTCGGAATCGGAGTCAGGCGAGCGGCTCATTGGTATCGGAAAGAAATCCAAGAAATCCATTGTAACCGCCGCTTTTCAAGGCAAGTAGCTTCAGGTCCTAACCGCCGTCAATTGCTGGCTTTAATTTGTTTTATTGGCAAAACGACGAGCGAAGGAGCGACGATGTCGATAACGCTAACTAAGCGGGTCAGGGCTGCCAGGTTATTGTCTGGAAAAGAAAAACAGAAAACTCAGGGACCTTTTGGTGTCTAGAGTTCATACTAGGGAAAAAAGTATCGTTCTTTGTAAATAATATAAAAAATATAGGGCTGGAAGTAGTAGAAGATATAGATTTAATTAATTAACAAACATTAAACACTGATTTAAATGAGACATCTGTTATTTTATCCAAAAATATTATTAAATTTAAGGGGGAATTCACATTATGTATTATTTAAACTATCAATAAATTAATAATAATATTTTTGAAGGGCAAATTTAATATTTTCCCTTTCCCATCACCATTTCACACTTTGCCCGTCTTATGGCTACACACGTCGTATACGCAACCTGAGCAATATTTGCATAACAAAATGTACAGCGACAAGTCTTGATGCCTTTAATGCCTTTAGGAAGTCACCAAGAGCATTCTCAGCTCACAAAACAACAAAAAAAAGAAGAGTAAAAAGAGTAGATAATATTACAAAGGCAGCGCATATTTGTTGGCAATAACAAAAGCCTGGAAGAAAGATCGTGGCTGGGGCCTCGGAATTTGTATTTGAGTTTCCCCGCGACGACTATCCGCACAATGGACAGGTCCCATAATAATTGTGCAGTGCCCGGGCATGGACCCACTTATCTTTTATGTAAATTACCTGCCATAACAATTTCTAGACCGTCGACGTCGTCGTCGTCTACTGTTACAATTCGGGAAGTCGAATCAAAGGAATATAACTGCCTTTATATAGTGTATATATATAAATGCGGGCACAAAGCAAATTATTGTCGAAATGTTTAATGACAAACTGTTGATGCCATGTCACGAACTCTGGCCAGGTTGCCTGGAATCTACTTTCCGGCAGCACAAGTACCCCAAGTCCAGGCGGTTCACGAGTTTGTAACGGATTTAATGTCATAAGCGCGGTCATATCAGGTTCATCCAGGCAGCAGCAGAGCAGAGAGATCTCCATGGAAAGTGCTCACCAGAGGCAGATGAATGGTGGCTTTTCCCATTTTGTGAGTATTTTTTGTAACAAAGAATATTTAATTCTGGGACAAAAGAGAATACAACAATATTAAAAATATTCTTAGCTAAAATTACAGATTAAAAAAGTCATAATAATTGCATTTCTTATAAAAATATGTTCCTTAACTAAAATACTAACAAATTAATAAAAAAAACACTTATTAAGCAATTGAAATCAATAATCCCATTTAACATTTCACGCTACTTGTTATATAATCACGCTTCTTGATTGCAGACCCTATCATATCTCAAGTGGCACTCCACCTTATCACCTTATCCTTATCAGCCCAAACCTCTCTTTTTTTTTCAGTATAACTACGTATACATATAAGCCCCACGCACATACAGTATACACACCCCACCGAGACGACCTTGGTAGCTTTTCCCACGCACTCTTATCACCAGACGTATAAAGAAAATTCCATCGATCGATGGTGTTCAGTGTGCCGGGAACAGGCGCTGAGCCCTCTGTCATAACCTGCCCCAACGTCGGGATGCCAAGGATGCTGGGGGAATACCAAGGAATACCAGAGGCAGCAGCATCCAACTGCGCACGCTTATGGTTGCCTGGAACTTTTGGCATTCTTATCATTTCCCAAGAGGCGTGTGAAAATCGATGCGCACAGCGGAAAACGCGTGACGCCTCAGCGGGAAGGAAGTCCAAAATACCTGGAAAGCGGGAGTAGAAACACGCGGCCTTCCTGGGTGCCCGTTAGCTGATAATTGCCCAGCGGAGTCGGAGCCGGAGCCGGAGCCGGAGCCGAAGCAGGAGATGCACTGGCTCTCTGGCTCTGGCCTTGTGTCGGTGACAATAAGCCCCTCCCGCTCTGACGTTTGCAATGGATGTCACACGTCCACCCAACAAGCAGGAATTATGACAGCTGTAGGTTCCACATCGCAGAAAGTACCCTGGAATGGATGGGGATTAGATGGGGAGTGTTGGTACTCGTAATATAGATGCGAATGGGGAATTTATTCAACCAGGAACTAATTTATATAATATTTAATGTAAAAATTTAATATTCGATTTTAATAATCGTTTAAGAATATTTTTAAACCTAACTTAATAAATAAAAATCTAGGTTAACCTCGGACTCATTAAAAATAATAAATAAGTTGAAAGTTAACATGTAATTTTTTCTTGAAATATAATAATTATTTAATCTCTCTTTTTTTAAGTTAAACAGAATATAATTTACATTTAGATATATTCAAAAATAAAGTTTAAAGAATAAAATTGTTTTATTTGGAATAGATATTAATTTAAAAGTAAATATTCGTTTAGTTACTTAACAAATCAATAAATATTAAATAATATTTTCAATATTAGACTGATAAATATATTTCTGACATTTATTCCAAGAAAAAAGAAGTGTTATCCTTGCTCTCACTGTGAGGCTATGCCTAACGTAAGGGATACCGGGAACTTTCTCTACATATTAAATTTCATAATAATAAAGTCTTTAATAAAGACTCTATTAAGCTAAAATTAAATATATTTTAACAAAACCCATACAAGTGGTATCTTTTTGCCGACTCCCTTGCTCCTCCTCTAAATCATCGAAAATCGGGAATACGCGCGTTTGCCTCCTGGGGAATCCTGTGGCTCTGTTTCGCTTTCTACACCATCCGCAACTCGCATCCCTGCTGCGTGTCTGTGTGTGTGCTCTCCGACTCCACAGGACCCCAATTCGGGGAGCATTAGTTGAATATTCCCGCGTGTGCGTATAGAGAAAGTGTGTGTACTCATTTTTTCGGAGGACACCACCGGGTGGTTAGTGTGGAAATGTTTTGGTATTTCGGGGAGGAGGCTGGAGATGCTCACAGGAATCCGGCGCTAGTTTAGTACGCGTGATGCTGTTGGCCGCTTTGGTTGCCTGTTAGCCTAAAATGCGTGTCGCTGTGATAATGTGATGTGTGCTGCGTCTGTGTGTGGCCAGAGCACAAGGTCGAGTGGCAATAGGGTGGCACAAAGGGGGTGTTGAGCTGGCCGGCACATCCCGACTATTTCCACGCTGCGGCGATTTCTGCTCGCCCATTACATTTGAGAAGTAAAATCTACGCTATGTCGTGCACTTGAGCCAATCTTCTCTCTCCCACGCATAAAAAATATATGAAATTTAAATCCCGGCTAACATTTGTTCGAGCCAAAGGCAAGCAACAAAAAAAAAAAAACAAGTACGAGAAAAAACGCTGCAAATAGGATTATCCCAAGGAGTCACTTTCCGGGGAATGGGTACATGGAGGCTGCAGCTCAAGTGAGCAACTCCGAATCCACCACTCATCGGGCATGTCCTTCAGCAGCCCGCATACCCAGTCCCCTTTTTTTCTCGATTTAAAAATTTAGCGAGCCACGCACACAAGTGAAAATGTTGAATTTTGGCGCCTTCGTCGACCAGGCGAACAGGGATATCAGGATGTGACCTAGGGGATGATATAGTGGCCAAGGAGAGACTGACACTGAGAGCTGGAGAGTGAATCAA
Source organism: Drosophila truncata (assembly GCA_008042515.1). Classification (NCBI taxonomy): domain Eukaryota; kingdom Metazoa; phylum Arthropoda; class Insecta; order Diptera; family Drosophilidae; genus Drosophila; species Drosophila truncata. The sequence goes on along the minus strand of VNJQ01005526.1, from coordinate 372,305 downwards.
CCCTTAGTTGCCATAACAACAGCAGCTGCGCGATGTCTCTCTTTTGCTCTCTGATGTCCTGGTTGTACCCTGTAAATAAAAAGAGAGTGGGTATATTTCATAGACTCTTAATCATTATTTTTATAAATTATAATTTCTATCCCCATGCCAAATATCAATATAAAGATCTACAATCAGATCATGTGCCACAGAGATTTTTGTTATCCTCTAAAATACTTCCTGTATGCAGGATGAGCTTATAAATCCTTTGAAATTTCTCTGTTGTACAGAGTATTTTGAATACGAATACAACTCATATTCTTTTTGCACTTTGTGACTCAAGGACTCTTGTATTTGAAGAATCCTCGCATATTATTTCGCCCTGACCTTACTTTCACTCTCACTCAATGCTCTCGTGCTTTCTCGTCCCGCTCTAAATATTCGCTCTGTCCTGCTCTTTGGAATGTTGAACCGGATGTGTGTTGCCTTCGTCCTTTTCCTGATTGCCGGTTCAACAGGATGCTTTTTGCGTTTGATTTCAGGGACAAATATAATGATTGATGGCAAAAATTCCAAATGCGTGAGGGAATGTGTGGCACTCTGGCGGTGTTGTGGAAAAATGTAAACGTGGCTGGAACAGCAACAACAGCTGACGCTGACGCTGACGCTGACGGGTGGAAAGCCCCAGTTGAGTGGGCGGGAAAATTTCTCTAAGGTCACAGCTGACTCTAAGGGAATCCCCTAGCCATGTACTATACTTACTGTGGGAAATTGTGTAACTGAAAGCAGGCATATAATAAAAGGTTAAGAGGAGGTAGTTGGCAGGTTACTTAATTAATTATATTTGAATAAGTAAATATAATATAATATAATTTAGTTTAAGCTTCTAAAATTATTATTATTAAATTTATTAAATGTAAGCAACAAGTGAATTAAAGATTAGATAACTTCCCATCTTGAGGCTATTTGAAACCAATTTGCTGGACCCCCACATGACCCAAGTAACCCAAATAATTGTAATTTATATGCCAAATGGCGAAAATGAAATCAAAGCTTTAATAAATGACTGACCGGCATTAATGAAAACCAAAAGTTCGCCGCTGCGGCTGCTCCTGCTGCTGCTGCTGCTGCTGCTGCTGCTGCTGGCCAGGTGGAAACGTAGACTAATGTGAAATGCCTCGAAGAGATTTGGCCAGATAACCAGATTCCGTTTTCCAGTTGCCAAATGTTTTCATGCTTTTTGGATATATTATGGCACACGCCCTCGTCGCAGCCACGCCCACGTGGCAGCACCTCCGCCTCCATTCTCTTTATTAGAGTGGACCCAGCCGAGACAGGGTGAGGTAAGGTGAGGTAAGGTAGGGTAAGGTAAGGTAAGGTAGCCCTGGTCTATCTATCACCCACCTGGAAAGGTCAAAGGTGGAGTGTGCTTCCCGCACAGCCACCACAATCCCCGGTGATCTGCACGTTTCGCTCATTTGGCTAACGTGATAATAAAGTGCAAATAATATGCCTCACACAGTCTGAATCGGAATCGGAGTTGGAGTGGAAAACGAAAATTTCAGACAATTGTTGGCCCCAGCTCTCTCGGTGATCTGGCCACGGCGATATTTGCCGCTGCAGCCGCAGCAGCCTGTTGCAAGTTTTCCGCAATCGATGCCACAGCAACAGCAACAGCAACAATAACACCGCAACATGGCATTATCGCTGATGGAAATGCACCTGACGCTGGCTATCATTCGCTGCAGTTTTGCAGTTTGCAGTTTGCAGTTTGCAGTTTGCAGTTTGCAGTTTGCAGTTTCTGGTATTTGCACGACTTCAGCTGGGGCGTTGGTTTCTGCTGCTAAAACGAAACCAAACCGGAGCGGAGTTCACCTCTCTAGAGGCCCCACTTGGTCCATTCTAACGCACTGCTGGCCACGTTAGGTTGTGGGCAGCACAACAGTTGCAACAGCCAAGGGCACTGCAAGAAATATGTAATTAAATTAATAATATTTGCTATTTGAACAAGGGTTGTATTTAGCTGGAAGTATTTTTTAAATAATAATAAATTATAGGGTCCTATTAACTCACCTTTTTATTATAGAAATAATAGTTTACTGTTCTGGGAAAATCGTCTGGGATTTCTCTATAACCCCAATGAGAACTAGTCGAAATTTGGTGTTAAAACCAGCTGATACTAAGGACAACTTTAGTTATATCAGAAGAAGCTGCATACATATCCTCGCTGCTACATGTCTTTCGCAAGATATTGTTTTAAATTGCAAATTCTTCTTAAAATAAATCTTTGAAATACTAACAAATAACCTGGATTAACTCTTAGCTTTATTTAAGATTTAATTAAGAATTCTGGCTCCCATATTGAACTTATTTTATATCAGGTGCCTTGTAAAATGTAGTTTAAAAATCTGTAAAGCACATACAATTTTCTCACAGTGCAAGTGCAACAACCGGAGCCAGAGCAAAGTGCAAAGCCAACCCGATTCTTTGTTTTCGCCCGCAGGCTCGTCTCTCGACATTTGCGAAGAAAAAAAAACTCCAGAGTTGCCTTCCACTTCGACTGCAGCTCGTTATGCGGCAATTACTCGACAAACAATTTTTACCTTTAGCCCCAAGTTCAAATTTCAAAATCAAAATCAGCAGCAGCAGCAGCAGCGGCAGCAGCAGGAGGAACCTGGACCTGTACACAGGTAATTGGGCTCCTCTCCCCGACTCTTGTAAGATTTCCCATGGGTAACCTGTTGGGGCGACCGTCCACCGAGCAACTGTAATCACTCACTCAAGCCGAGGGATCTGCAGTGAGAAATAATAAAAGATTCAATGATATATTTATAAAAATATCTAAAATACAAATAAATCACTAAGAACATTAAGCCTTCATCACTGGCAAATATGAAATCTAATGGAATTCAATGCTAGAAAAACTAAATAATTTTCAAGAAATCTAAGCTAACAATATTTATATATTTAAAAAATATTTCTCTATTAATATTTAATATAAAAACTAGTCTTCTTCTTCTCCCAGTGTAGTATCACTATTGGAATGGGAAACGACCAAGGTGTTAGCCAGTCAGTTTGTCAGTCTCTTGCCAGAGTTCGCATAGGGACACGAACTTCAAATCAAAGCCAGCCTAAGTGCCGGTTTGTGGCCCACAAAAAAAAAGGGATTACAGATTTGCATGTGGCAGCCAAGAGCCAAAAGCTGCTGCTGCTGCTGCTGCTGCTGCTGCTGCTGCTGGAGATTGCTGGAACGCCGAGCTGGTGGAATGTGCCGGCCGACGAGCCATATAAAATAGTCATAGATTGTGGGGCTGCCTTTATTTTCGGCAGCCTTGCCGGCATCACCACAGGTTGCCTTCGGAAGGGCAGACAGCTTAATTGTGGTGGAAAACTGCTGCTGTTGCTGGTGACGGTGCCGGTGCATATGGTTTTTCCTTAGAGTTTGCCAGCCGCGAATTTGGGTTGCCGGCGGAATGTGGGCATCTTCCCATGGTCACCATGGATGCCAGTTGCCATATGAAGTTTTCACAAGTGAAGGAGGTTAAAGGGCTTATGGAAATGGGGAAAATGAGGAGGATAATGATTAGAAATTAAAAATAGAAATATTTTTTATAAAGAAAGAGCTTCTTCCTTTTGAAAGCCTGGTATGTTCCTCTCTTTGCATCTACAAATAGTGCGTCTTTTTACAAAATCAAATAGAGAATACTTACCCAATCCAATCACTATTGCTCTCATCTTTCATTCATTACAAAAATACCTTCCAAGGAAAAGCCATCCACACTTCCACAGAAAACCAAGGAGCCTGCCTGCCGCTGGGGGGATCTTGGCGAAACAAGATTTTAGTGGAACAATAACATAATTTGTGTTCGATTTTCCAGCAACAACACTCAAGTTTGCATTCCCTCCCCCATCTGTGCTTTTGCCGCCCACAAATTTAGTGAAATTGGCCATAAGCCGGGCAATTAGCAAACATTTTCACGCACTGCACGCGTTCGCGATGCTGCTGCTGCTGCTGCTGCTGCTGCTGCTGCTGGAGATTGCTGGAACGCCGAGCTGGTGGAATGTGCCGGCCGACGAGCCATATAAAATAGTCATAGATTGTGGGGCTGCCTTTATTTTCGGCAGCCTTGCCGGCATCACCACAGGTTGCCTTCGGAAGGGCAGACAGCTTAATTGTGGTGGAAAACTGCTGCTGTTGCTGGTGACGGTGCCGGTGCATATGGTTTTTCCTTAGAGTTTGCCAGCCGCGAATTTGGGTTGCCGGCGGAATGTGGGCATCTTCCCATGGTCACCATGGATGCCAGTTGCCATATGAAGTTTTCACAAGTGAAGGAGGTTAAAGGGCTTATGGAAATGGGGAAAATGAGGAGGATAATGATTAGAAATTAAAAATAGAAATATTTTTTATAAAGAAAGAGCTTCTTCCTTTTGAAAGCCTGGTATGTTCCTCTCTTTGCATCTACAAATAGTGCGTCTTTTTACAAAATCAAATAGAGAATACTTACCCAATCCAATCACTATTGCTCTCATCTTTCATTCATTACAAAAATACCTTCCAAGGAAAAGCCATCCACACTTCCACAGAAAACCAAGGAGCCTGCCTGCCGCTGGGGGGATCTTGGCGAAACAAGATTTTAGTGGAACAATAACATAATTTGTGTTCGATTTTCCAGCAACAACACTCAAGTTTGCATTCCCTCCCCCATCTGTGCTTTTGCCGCCCACAAATTTAGTGAAATTGGCCATAAGCCGGGCAATTAGCAAACATTTTCACGCACTGCACGCGTTCGCGATGTTCGCTGATGGCCAAAACGTGAGCGAGGCGTGAGCATAAATACGATGGAAAATGGCAGTAATTAACTGGAGTCGAAATCGGATTCGGAATGGAAATGGGAATCCGAGATGCTGCTGCTAGAGATCTCCACCTCCCGGGCAGCAGTTCAGCGGCCGTTTTCATAAACATAAAAAGCCAATTTCCATAACATTTTCCACACACACCCGGCGAGTTTTTTCGGAGTTTGGATGCAACATGAAACGGCGGCAGCAACTGCTGTTGCTGTTGCTACAAATTCGCTGTTGCTAGAATATCGTTTATTGAAACATTAATTGCCCATGTGAAAATCACTTTAACGGACGTGGCTCGCCGATCGAATTTGCATTTTTTCCAGCTGCTTCTCCGCCACTCGAGTCTGAGACTGAGACACTTGTTCAAGTTGACCGCCCGCCCGCCTTTATCCCTGTTTGCTCATCGGGGTCGTGGGGTGTTACTCCTCGGCTTCCTTTTGCCATTGCGATAATTGAAATTTGATGTTGGACATTTTTTTGTTGTGCTATTTTGGCCAATGTTGCTGCCTGCTGTTGTTTTTGCGGGGATTTGTGGCCAGTAACTAGTCTTGGGGAATTTGTAAGTTACATTTTAGCGATTAAACTGTAGTAAAAGCAGTCAGTTAAGCGAGGAATATTTATAATGTTTACAGAAAATTTTCTTTAAAATAATTGTCAATAAATATAGAGAATCTATAGAATTAAGGAAGGGGAATGTACTTAGATGGTGGTTTATAAAAGCTCAACCTTTGTTTAGATTTTCTATTTAAATGATATAAATATAAAATCACACAAATATGTACAAATAATTCCTGATTAATAACCATATTATTAACACAACATTAACTGAATAATAAAGCCACGACCCCTTGTTTGTTCTGCCACTCCAAATGTTCTCCCCTGACAGTTCTACGCATTCCCGTAAACCATTTTGCTGTGGGGCTATGCTAATGTTTTCGGGGTCTTGACAATCGACAATTGAAATGCCTTCAATTGCACTTCACAGCTTAATCACAAGACACAGAGTCAAGTCAACAGTTGTAACACCTACACTAGACAACACAAAACGATTGACAACCTGAACTGTCAACGCATTGAAAATCGCTTGAGTGACTGCCATGGCAGCCACGCCCTTTACTACCCTGGGTCCCCCTTGATGGAACACAAAAGAAAATTATAATATTTTATATATTAGAAAGATTTAAGAAATATGTGTTTAATATGCTAAAATCTAGTAAATTCAATAAGCAAATAAACAATATAAAATAGTGTTTTACTATAACTAAATATTAAGCAATCAATATACTTAAAAGGTTTCTGTTACATTTATTAACCCCTTATAAAAATTATAAGGAAAAACTTTATTGTTAACCTTTCATTTAAATTAAATTCAATATTTTTGTGGCAGTTTAATACAAAGTTTCTCAAGGCATCCACTCTTATTTTTGCAAGACTATTCAAGGACTTATAAATAATATTTAAAATAAAATTTGAATAAAAAAAACACATTAAACACTAAAAACTAAATTCCAAGTGCATTTGCTGCTCGGCGTCGCCGGTGGCAATCGAGTGAGAGCGAGAAAACATGTCCACACATCGAGGAAAAATAAAAGAGTTTCCATAATGAAAATGTCAAACCGTTGGCGGAGTCCAAAGTCCAAACCAAGAAGGAGGAGTGCCCCAGGGGGGGCGGGGCAGATAAATAAGAGAATAATACGGCGGCAAAAGGTACCCCGGGAGTAGACAATAGTTCACAGACCCAGTTTGCAACTGAAAACTGCAACTGCAACTGCGAAATATCACGCGTGATTCATCGCATCGGCAACAACAGCAACTGCAAAGACGCCCACTCACGCACAAAATGCATATGCAAATGCGGCTTTTATGCTTGTTAGAGCAACGCCTGCGTCTCCCAATGGAAATTTGTGAACTTTTCTTATTTATTAAGCCAGTCAAGTCGTAATTATGCAAAACGGGACAAGAGCCACAAAGGTGCTGCTGATGGGGCAAGAGCAACATGACATGGAGCTGAGGGGATGCTTGGGGAAACTGGCAGGGAAGTAAAGCTGATATATAGAGGAAATAATGGGGGATAATGCACAAGATAAATAAATAAATATAAATATAGATTAGCTAATAGATTTAATATTCAAATTATTAATTTCCTATAATATTCTATCCTAAAAAGAAAAGTTTATAATTTTCTACTAACTTTTCTAGTTAAAAGAACCCTCTGAAGAGATAAGATTTTATCTATTATTTTGATTACACAATTGCCAAATATTTGTCAGGAGCCAGAAACGACTAAACTGTGAGTGTACTTGAACTGCGCACTCGATAAACTTAGCAGTCAAAGTGCAAAAAGCAGCAAACAAGCTGGTAACTGAGGGAACCTCTATTAAGTACACAGAAAATAAAAAAAAAACTTTTAAAGAGAATTTAAATTTTCTATATGCAATATAGAACCTTCTTTTAAATAATTTATTCTTTAATGTTTAAGCATTTTCGAATCACTAAAATATCTTGAAATAAATATTTTACTTTGCTTCAGTGTAGAGGCAACACCAGCCACACTTTGACAACCGCAATCGCAGTTAGCAGCCGAAAATAGTAGACAAGCAACACGATTTGTGGCATTCAAAAGTACAAAAAAGTATAACCAGCGATTTGCACCTTCAGATCTGGGAGATAGGCATTAAGATACAGAAAATTGGTTAACTACAAAGATACATTACATTTTCCATGAGATATTGTAGTTCACAAACATTTTGATCAAAATACAATATAAAAATAAAACAAAAAGAATTCTAGTAAAAATATACAAAAAATTATAAGAAAGTTATAAACAAAATGTATGACAATTTTATCCCAATAGTTTTGAGTTCTATTTTCTTTACTTTGAGATATGCCTTAACCCGAAATCTATCAATATTTTCAACAAAGGGTATGTGGTTTCCCCTGCCCTCAAATGCTGCCTTTTTAGGGTGCCGCCAGTGTCTTCGATTGGCAATCGCTGGATTTCTGCTGCTTTGGCCCGCTTTTTAAGCCCTCGGCTCAAAGGGCCATAGCCCTGACAGTAGCACCCACTTGGGAGTCAGATTCTGGCGGAGCTTCGACAATTTGGCAATAATTTGCATATCGCTGCAGTGATCAGTGCTGAGTTTGCAGGGGAACGTGTTGGCATTTTACACAGTGGGATAGAGATTCATCATCATCCGACGGTGAGTTTCCAACTCAATTAGAAGCCCAAATGCTGCAACGCTTGTTTTCCACCTTTTTCTCATTTGTTGTTTACCTCAACGTGGGCTCTGAGATAATGAAATCGAAACTGAAACCGAAATTGAAAATGAAAACGAAGCACAAGTCCAAAGACGACAACGAGTTCAATGTTTTGTTTTCAAAATGTGCCCTGAAAATCCTTGAATAGTGTCATCGCCCAAGTCCAATTAATTTACAAATAGTTGAAATTCTTCCGCAATCAGAGGCGAGTGAAAAACACAGACTGCGAATGGGAGATGATAATCCCAAATCTCAAATCCCAGATCCACTGGCCGAGACGTGTCTCCTTGTTGTGTTGCGAAAAGTCAACGCACTTCGCCGGGCCTCATGAATTTTACTACAACTGCCGCTTTACGCACTTTTATCTGAATATATCTTGAGATCTGATATTCTACGCTTTTCTTCTTGTTTTGTGAATTTCAAGTTTAGTTATTCATGTGCGGGCAATACGGAAATTTTTGGTGCTGTAGGGATTATTCAGGAGTCGTCCAAGGAGAACATAAAGCGTTGAACTATCGATGATATAAGAGCCGGTCGAAACTATACAAATCGTTAGTTGATCAGTGAAAAAATATAACAAAAGGGAATAATTTAAAAGTAGTTACTCATGATTATCTATAAATTTAAGTTATTTTCAGCCAATTCACATAGTAATAGATGAATGAAATAGATAAATTAAAGCCCCAAAAGAGATATCTAAATGTTTAGATAATATTTAGGATCCAAAAACTATGAAGAACTACTATAATCCCAACTCACAGCCTGAGGGAAAGGCCTTCGAGCACCGCTTCCACAATTTTGGGCATTTCTGCAGGGGAACTTCCTTATAGCCTCAACTTGTGAGCTTGTCGATCTGGTCTCTGGTCAAGGGATGTTCGTACATCCTAGTGTTCACTGCGGGGGAAAGAGCAGCGGCATTTGCAGATTCCAAGTCCATACCACGAAACTATCGCAAATCCCCTTGCTAAAAGAGATACAAAAATGGTTACCACAAAGATAAGAGACATTTCACAAAAGCCTTGAGCCTTACCCTGGCCATTTTGGACAGGAATTCGACGCTGAGCGGTGAAATCACCAGCAGATCCGCCCACTCTCCCAGGTCTTTGAGCAGCACAGGATCGCCCCGTGATCCATTCATCGCGACTATGGTAAATGGAAACTAAAATATAAGACATGATTGTTTTAAAACTGAGTAATATAGTAATACTCCTTGGATAACGCACCATTCTCCGTTGCGTTCCGGTTTCATAGTGGCATGAACTCCTTCTCCTTGGCTGGCCTCTGTTGGTGACATCCCAATCGGTGTTTTCCATAAGATTATTGTCTTTGCATTAGGCCAGGCAATTATTGGTGTTCTCACAGCAGAGGCTCTTATACTGGGCGTTCTTGCGGAGGCTACTGGTGTAGAGGTGGAAATGCTTCTTACACAGCCCTCCATGTTCCACGGGAAAATAACTCTTTTCGGGCGGCTTTGGCACAAACTTCTTTTGGTTGTTGATCTGTAAATTCATTGTAACAGATATGACGGCAGCTGCTCGTCGACTTTTCTTAATTAATTGATAAAATATAGCTTTTATAATTTCAAATTAAACTGAGCCATGTAAACAAAGTGCCGGGCGGGAAGTGTGACCAGTGTTTGGAATGCTTAAAAATGCCTAGTACTAAAACCAAAAGTGAAATACCGGAAACGATATATATAAAAATACTAGTAGTAGTTATCGATAAAATATAATTTAAATGATGTAAATTGTACAGCTTCTTGACTCTGTCTACTTTGGCGGAATCTGTAAATAAAGAAATTATGTTAGTTAACCAGTAGGAGGAAGGGAGGAAAAGTATTGCAACTTACCCAGCCAAATATATCTTTGCGAAATAAAAACTTGCAAATCAGCAGATCGACGGTGTTGTTGATGTGCATGTGCTGTTTTGGTTGGTGTCCCGGCTGCTGGTGCATTCCTCCCGCCGAACTGTTGGATAAATGGTAATCATCTGCAGTGCTTCTGATAACCTAGACCATTTCGCCGCCATCACCGCTGAGGGATTAAAATAGGATATTTTAAGGCGGTTCATAAATTCATTAACAAGTTAGGTGTGCTCGAATACTAGGGCTTATTTTACCGACGAGACTATTTGTATGTAATTCTGATAAATATTTCATGCCAGATGTAGCCTTAAGTAAGCTAAACTGGCAACACTGTCTCAGTTACTTTTTGGGCGCGTTTCAAATCGGTCGGAATATCGGAATATAGGAGGATCGGATCAATATGGGCAACTTCGACGGCGATTCTGGAACGGATTTCGAGGAGAGTTGTGTGACCATTAATGGAGCAAATGGAAAGCTGCCGAATGGAAATGGAGCTGCAAACGGAAGCCCCAATAATGGAGGGCTGAACCTGAATCACGCGGGGGAGGAGGAGCCCTTTCTCAATCAGCGAAAATTTTCGGCGCCTGCTTACACGGAAATCCGCACGCGCCGCTGCAACGCCAACGCCGCCGCCGAGGCCAAGGTGAGGCGAGCTTTTCGCAAAAAGAAGCACCTGCCAAAATAAGCAAAAAACCATTTAAATTGCCCAAAAATGTGAAGCGAACGTGGTTCCGTTGCTCTCCCTCTCTCGCTCTCGCAGCCGGCGAATCATTGATTTTTTCCAAGTGTGTGTTGGAGGGAACATAAATAGAGCGCGAGAGAGAGGGAGAGAGTGCGTCAGCTGTAGAGATTCGCCGCAATTGTTGTTGCCGCTTGCACACCCTTTGGCGTTTTCGGCGAATTTTCCTCAATTTCCCCGCTCTTTTCTCTACGATTTTCCCATTTTCTGGGTCAGCCGCCCTCAGCTGTTTTACTGCAGTGTTTTCTTCGGCTGTTTTCCCTTTTCTTCGCCCTTAATTCGGTTTTTGTTGCCATTGGAAACATTTCACGCGCCTCAAGTGTTGGCCAATTGGACATTTTTAGCTGTTTCCTTAAGGTCACCATGGCTGACTTGAAGCTCGTTAAAATTTAATTTTATGAGTCTGAATTTTCGAGATTATAGTGTGAAAAATGATCATTAACTTAAATTGAAACTTAAGTACAAGTTTAATGAGATTTTGTTTTAACAAATTTGTAAATATTAATCTGATTTGAGGGTTGCTAGTGCAGGAAATGCTTATACCTCGAAGTTATTTACATATATAAAGTAATTGGAATTTCTGACTAACTCTCTCTGTACTAAGAACCTATTAGATTAATGGAAATGAATTATTCATTTTGATTTTGATATAAAGTAAGAGAAAAACAGCTTTGGGCCTTGAAATAGCCCTCCTAACTATAACATTGCTATCAATACCCGAAGTTCCTACCAAAAACTAGAGTTCTTTACAGAACTCCCACCTTCAAAAAGGGAGTAAAAACCCTAAAAACATTCCCACCTTTTTTTTACACCGTACATATATGCACTCGGTAATCGATCTATTGTCACCTCTCCCCCAACACTCCTGCTCTCTGGTCATGACTTGCCCACGTTTGTGTGTCCTCAATACGTATACGCATAGGTGCACCTTGTTTGTTGAAAGAGCCCATCAACGTTTGGATTCACTGTGAAATCGTGGTAATAATATTGTCATGCCATGCCGGGAATGCCTTATCAGGCCCATTCCGGGCAATCTTTTTACGTAAAGCCTCGCAGAATGCGACTCAACGGCCGCCGGGTGGTGAATCACAATATTTCCACAATCGCTGAAGGCAGCGCTTTTTTTTCGGGTGGGCGTTGATTTAAGATAAGATTCGATTTTTTTATTTAATATTTGGGTGAGTGTGAGAGTGCACAAGACAATTTTGTAGAAAAGCTCACCAGAGATTATTTACTTATAGCGGGATTTTAATTCTATTAAAGTTTTAAAATAGAAAAAAAAGATAATATTTTATAAAACGTTTATGTACTGAACGAAAGAGTATTTCTTTGCTTCAATTTAATGCTTTTGCTGCCATATTCAAGGGATATAAACAATAAAACTTAAGCTAAAGTATATAAATAAGTAACACTTCCAAGTAATGCTAAATCAAACAATGTTATTAATGCTACATGATTTACTTTTCCAAGAAGAGTAATAAGATCAGAGATCAGTTCTGTGAAAGGGTTCTTCCTGATAATATTGTTATAGGTACGATATTATTATTGTGTAGTTTAGCTTGTTCTTTTAATAAAAAAGTGTTAGTAACTATAACCATGCTACATTCTTAATGTCCATTACTCAGGTAATTTTCGCATGTTTTATGAATTTTATCAGCGGGCTAGTACAATGTCTGCGCGTGTTGGGAACTGAGTACCCTTGAGATATGGCGTTCTGGGATTTATAGCTCAGTTTTATCAGCATGCAAAATTGCTTTTATTTAATTTACATTTTTTTCTCCAGAATGATAAAGAACTCAACCTTTGGCTAACAACCAAGTTGGTGGAAAGTACGTACAAGAGTAATAATTAGTAGAAGTCGGCGAAGAAATGGTTCTGATTCAATGAAATTAGCTAATGACTCAGAAGTAATAAGACAACGGGAACCCCTGCTAGTCATTGAGGACTTTAGCTTGCACCGGTCGAGATATGGGTCTTTATCTTGGTTAGCTCATATCGATGACATATGGAAGGCTTTATCTAGTTCCCAACCCCTTACTTCCTTCCTTCCTGTCCTCCGTTTTTCCTAATTAGTATTACATATTTTTGTAGCATTGCTTTTTATCTAGGAATTTACTCCACTTGCTGACATGTTCGCCTATAAAGAGTATAGTCCATTAAAAAACCAGTTGAGTGTAACCCAAATGATCCTCCATTACCTTTTATTCGCGTGGAAATATTTAGTAAACAAGCCCGGGGGCAAATGATAATAAACACGAAATATTATTGTCGCCAGCGGTTATTGTTATACGATTAAGTTGGTGCTTGTATATAGATACATATATACACGAATCGTTGCATATATCAGCATGTGTCTGTGAAGAGCCACCCTCTCAATTAAAGAGGGCTATTCCCCTATCGCATCCATTGGCCGAGCTAAAATCAATAAGCGAATTATACGTATTGTTCATTTAAATAAGTTAATTATACCTCTTCATTTGTTGGCAGGGTAGAAGTGTGTCATATATGGCTTCTGTCGGTCTCTCTTCATGTGTGACTTCATATCGAACTCGGCTCATGTGAGTGCCAAAGCTATAGCTGCGGCTACATGTCGTGTGACTACCTCCATATATGTGTATGAATATGTACAGCGCACATATAGATCTGTTAGTTTAATGTTAATTGGCTGGTGAATTGATGGAACGCACTGAAAGGGCAAGCAAGTTAAGATGTGTTGACCGCGAGAATTGGGGCTGTAATCGAGTAAAGAATCACAGCTCATCAGAATCACAGTTTTGAGAGTAGAGAACTCTGAAACGTGTGGGAAATATTGACTAAAATATAATCGATTTATTAGAGAGGTTAAATATGATCCCTTTTGGCATTGAATTTCCTAAACGTTATCGCTAAATCTTGTCCCAATTCTTGCAATTAATATATGACAATTGTATATGAAGCCTTTTTCCCAGTGTAGTTTAATTATATTTCGCACCTGTTGGTCATAACGCTGCCTCCGATAAGTGTTTTTCAATGGGTGCTATGTAGATTTCCAGCGATACGCAACAGCAAAGTTGTAATCAATAAGCGATAACTAGCCATTAATCGTGGATGTATCTTCTCGTTCCTACAGAATCGCTCGCCCAATTACCATCCAGAGAAGAGGTCGATCTCCAATGGACATGCCACGGTTCTGCGGGATCACGAGGAAACGCAGCCCAATAAGGTGGAGGGCATTCTGTCTCCGGAATTGGAGCATTCCCAGAAGACCTCATTCGAGGAGGTACCGCTGCACACAGCCTGCCTGACGTACCTCGGATTTTATCTGCTGATGATCCTGGGCTACATCAACCAGCTGCTTTTCGTACCCAAGGTGGCCACGGAGAAGGGACGAGAGGGCTATGTCACCCTGTACGATGCCTTCGAGAGCTTCTACTCGAGATACGTTTACCGGAGAATCAAGGATTGCTGGAATCGTCCCATCTGCAGTGTGCCAGGGGATGAGCTTACTCTAAAGGATCGCGTGAGTGACGACTATGGCTGGAGTTTCAAGTTTACTGGAACCGAGACACGTTGCTTGAATCTGGGATCCTACAACTATCTTGGTTTCGCTGCCGCCACTGGACGCTGTGCTGATGAATCGGAGGAGAAAGCCCGGGAATTCGGATTAGCTTACTGCAGCTCCCGCTGTGAGCTGGGCAACAACGAGCAGCTGCAGGAGCTTGAGAGCCTTACAGCCAGGTATCTTGGAGTGGAAGATGCCATTGTTTTCGGCATGGGTTTCGCCACAAACGCCCTGAATCTTCCCTCGCTTCTGGGACCCAACTGCCTGGTGATCAGTGACGAGAAAAACCATGCCTCCATCATCCTGGGCTTGCGTCTGTCCGGAGCCACCACCAAGGTATTCAAGCACAACAACATGCGGGATCTGGAGCGAGTTCTTCGCCAGGGTGTTTGTTACGGCAACCCAAAGAAGGGTGGCGAGCCCTACAAGAAGGTTATGATCCTTGTGGAGGGCATCTTCAGCATGGAGGGCTCCATAGTCCGTTTGCCGGAAATTATTGCACTGAAAAAGAAGTACAAGGCCTACTTGTATCTGGATGAAGCTCACAGCATTGGAGCCATGGGATCTCATGGCAAGGGAGTTACGGACTACTTCAATGTGGATCCCAAGGATGTGGACATTCTGATGGGCACCTTCACGAAGAGCTTCGGCAGTGCTGGCGGCTATCTGGCGGGATCAAAGGTATATTTTTAACTTGCCTTACCGTGAATGTATCCTGAAATAATATTTTGTTTTCCTCCACAGAAACTGATTGACTTCCTTCGCACCAACAGCCATGCCCATTGCTATGCTAGCTCCATCTCACCGCCCATTGCCCAGCAGATTATGACATCCATGAAGACCATAATGGGTGAAGATGGCACAGAAATTGGCCGCAGGAAGATTATGCAGCTTGCCAGGAATACCCGCTACTTCCGTCGTCGCCTGGCCCAACTAGGAGTGATCACTTATGGCCACGAGGACTCCCCAGTGGTGCCGATGCTTGTGTATCTGTTCTCCAAGATTGGGTAAGTTTAAAGTTTACAATGTTATTATCATTAATTTGCTATCCAAAAGGTAATAGATTTAGTTGTCACAGCTATTAATTTTAAGAAGCATCGCACACAACACAATATGTTCCGGAATCAGTACGACAATGATACCACCATATGGAGTCCACAGGGCCGCCTCTTTCAGGTGGAGTACGCCATGGAGGCGGTGAAGCATGGAACGGTTACCGTGGGCCTTAAAAGCAAAGACTACGCCGTGCTCGTGGCTTTGTGCCGAGCCTCGTCGGATGTCGACTCGCTGCAAAGGAAGATCATGTCAGTGGACGCTAATCTGGGTATATCTATATCGGGACTGACGGCCGATGCCCGTCAGTTGTGCCATTATCTGCGCACAGAATGCATGGCCTACAGACATTCGTACGACACAGAGTACCCAGTGCGACGCTTTGTGGAATCATTGGGCAACAAGATGCAGGCTACCACGCAGAGCTACAATCGTCGGCCCTACGGAGTGGGAATGCTGGTGGCGGGCTACGATGTTAACGGCGCCCACATCTACCAGGTGATGCCGTCGGCCACGGTGCTCAACTGCAAGTCAATGGCCATTGGATCTCGTTCGCAGAGCGCTCGCACCTATTTGGAGCGTTACATGGACAGCTTTGAATACTGCGATGTGGACGAACTGATTTGCCATGGAATTCAGGCCATCCGTGGCTCGCTGGGCAGTGAAGATCTGCAGGACCTCACAATCAATGCTGCTGTTGTGGGCAAGGACATGCCTTTCAGGGTGCTTTCCGACAGCGATAACCAGCGGTGTCTTATACAGGCCAAGCGCATGGGCAGGCCACTGGAGCCTGACTTTGTTGATGCTTTCTCCGAAAAAGGAAGTGATGATGATGAAAAAGGACCCAGTGGAAGTGGCGTGCCGAGAGAGGACGGAACAGATACTGTCGGCCCCAGTGCTTCCACAACAGGTCCTTAGTGGAGAGTGTTTCATTCAAATTGATCTTTAATAAGGATTTATCCTTGAAAACTACCAAATTTTATTAATTAATTGGCGCAGTATTTAAATAAATTCAAGAGACAATGAATATATTAGTCTAATAAATTCAAAGAAATATTATTTATCAACCAATACCTTTTTTAGTAATAAATTAATCCTCTACATCTCTTTTTTTCAGAGCTGTCGTTCGTACCTTGACCACTCGCCACATCGCAGTTGTGGGCGCTGGATTCCCGGCCACGCCCATCATGGAGGGTCGCATCCGTTTCTGCCTGTCAGCCGCCCACACCAAGGAGCAGCTGGACTATGCTCTAGAGGCGATAGACGAGATTGCCGATGATTTAGGCCTCAAGTATTCCAACAAGCCACGCGATCCGAATCCGATTATATACTAGAAGGACTCACAAGAAAACCTTAGGAGATAAGCATGCGTAATGGGATGCTATGACTCCTCGCAGCCTTCCAGATTGTTAGACCAAAACAAAACAAAAAAACAGCAGTCAGTCCTACAAATTGCTAGATGGGTCTCGTTGCACAGTGGGCTTTTCTGATTTGACTAATTCCCTTGGAATATCCATAGGAGGGGAGAACAAGGAACAAAACACAGTACAGCACATAGCTTAAATGATAAACTATTATTAATTATTTAGCATTTACCTCTACGTAGTTGTTATTGTAATTGTAAGCTCCAAAATGTCTTCTTGATCGGTCTGCAGCACATTGAGTATATTTAAAAATGTATTAAGAGCCAATCGGTCAGGTTTTGGTTACCTTCAGAGCTAAGCTAAGGGAATCCCCTTTATCGTGGGACAGTCGAGCACCTCGCTTCTACCATTTAAGCCTATCAAGCTACTAGCGATAGAGAATCAATTTGTGAAGAAAGCATCACCTTGCTGGGCCTTAGTGTGGCCCAAGAATCGGGCCCTAGATCCACAAGGCTTTATTGTCAGGAACGTATATATATTTATGTATAATGATTATGTATTAATGATTTTATTTTTCTATCAAGAAATAAAGAATTGTTGCTTTATGTATTGTATTAATCCGTGTTATGAGCTCTGTTTTGTTTTCATCCAAGAATGTTTTCCAGTAAAAGCGGCACCTGGTGATGTATACAGACATTTTACAGATAGTTGTCGAGCGAAAGGAGGAACTTTTACATTGGTTTTCATTTTTTACACCAACTGTGGCCACAAATAGCCTAAAGTGTTGTGGCGAAATTGACTATGGTTGAACATAGATATGTATGTAGCTTAAAGCTACTATTTTTGTTTATTCTACGATAAGTTTTTTTCCCGGAATGTTATAACTTAGAGCCAACTAACAATATTTTATTATGCTAATTTTTTAGCTTATGGGACAATGTTTTGATATTTTAAACTTAAGCACACTGTATCCATTTTATTTCATAGCAGGAAAAACATTATAAATATATATTGTCCTTAAAATTATATATAAAATAATTAACTATAGAAGTGTGAATATATAAAAGAGGTATTAACTATTTATGTAAGTTATTCCATTTCTGATTGGTTCTACTAATTTTGTAGCATGTGAAATAACAGATAACTTTGGATTTGCAATATTTCACATGGATCAGTGGATCATCTGTTGTGTTTTATAGGTATTACAAAACAGAGTATGGTAACTCCATTAAATATTAAAAAAGTTATTTCCTTTTTTGATTTTTATGAGACATTTTTAGGGGGAATAGCAAAGTTTAAAAAAACCAATAACTAAGCTAAAAAAGTAATAAATTCAAATCCAGAAGCTGTTCCATATTTATTTTGTTAATAAATCTGCATAAAAAGTTTAAACATTTTATAAAATTTAATTTTTTCTTTCAATTTTTGACTTTTTTAATTTATAAAAATGGGTCGGAAACGACTTCTTCACCGCGTTTTTTCTATGCTAAAGTATAAATGTATTGCAAGGGTATAGACATCCTTTCAAGAAGTTTATATTTATTTGATACGGAAATTTAATTGTAATAAAATACAAGCATATATTTTTGACAAAACTTTAAATGAATAATAAATATAAATCCAGACCATAACCTGACAGTTATGCCTTAAATTGGTCTAATCAAGCCCCGACATGCATTCACACTTTAAAACCCCAAGGCCAGACGCCTCCGATCCATTGAATAACAATTTTCTAATTAACAGTAACTCATGACATCCCTCCTGCACAGCTCTCCTCGTCCTGCCCAGGACGACCACAATGCCAAATAAATTCCAATTGTAATTGTCTCGGCCTTTTAAGAAATTAAGACAAAGAGCGAACATACTACACTCGGATCGAGGGACAGACGGACAGGGAGAGGGACAGGGACCGGGCGGCAGCATGTTAAGAGTTCTGTTTGGTTTATGGGCTCAGGCAATACTTTCAATTTTAGGTTCTGGGCAATATTTATTGAGATGTTCTCTGTTTGTTCTGTGGGGAATACATGAAAGCCGAATCTGAATTTAGCATGAGAAGGGCCAGGCTCGAGCACTCGTTAAAATTGCATTTAAATCGATTTTAAAGTACAGAAAAGTGTGGGGTTTAAGGGGGGGAAAACTATATACAAGATTAGTATAATTGGATTCGGTTAAGCAAGCATCTTAAAATCATCTGAAAATATGGCGCATATGCTTTATATCTTGGACTCAGTGGACCTCCAATTTAAATGAACTGACGAGACCACATCAATCTCGATGGGTTTAATTTATGTACTCGAAACTGTTTACTTTTGCGAGCTGCCAAAATAGAAAATGACAAAACACGTTGGTACACAAAAGTATGTGCACGCCCCTGCATATGCACTGGGCGGGCAGCGGGTGATGGGTGGCACAGCCCTTCGCCAACTTCGGGGTGAGTAATTGACTACGTGCGTATAAAGTTTGTGTTGGCATTTTAACCAGAGAAGCAGCAGGAAAGTGCCTACAACGCCAAAGCCAACCACAGGACTCGGCCTGCCCTTGAGTGCGGTCAACTGAAGCGACTATGTGGAGTGTGTGTTGTGTGTGTGTGTGTGTGCAATCATAAATATGCATTCTGTTGGCCATTTGTCATGGCTTTTTTTCCCATCTGCATCTTGGATTCCGAAAGCTGCTTTCCAGAGCGCCATTTGATAGAGATTGATAAGGATAAGTGGGCAATCGGGAATCGTGCGGGGGTTGTCGATGCGGATATCTCTAAACATTCAGCTTTTCATAGCATGTCCTCTATATATTTTTATTTTCTTTATTTTCTTTACAAGTTACTGATGCGATTTTCGCGTGCTGATTGTTTGGCTCGCCACCTGAACTTTTTTTAGCTTTCGCAGGAAAAACTCTAATTTTTCTGCTTCTATTTATATTCCTTTAAAGCTGATAATTTTGTGATGTATAAGTGATATTTATATTCTGCCTTTTAAATATTTTATTGACTCAATAATGCTATTTTTCAATTACAATTTAAATAATTTAGTTTGGATACTTTTTTCTTCTTTATTAAGAATATAAAGTTGTAAGTTTTTCCTACTGTTTACTTACATATTATTAATTATGTTTTATAGCCTTTATTATTTACATTTTTATTAATCTCATTTTATTTTTTCTAATTCACTTCTTTTGATTTTATTTTTCTTTCAGTTTCCTCTTCAAAACTTCAACTTTTGCCGCGATTCCCGCTCACAAATACAATTTTAATGTTTCCGCTTACTTGGCAAAATATGTGGCAAGGTAAGAACACATTTGAGTTGTATTTTTCTTTCTTCTTATAAAGGATAAACACACCCTTGTAAGTACAATTCCAAGCACGGGAAGTTGCATTTTGTGTGCTCCATAATCTGATAAAATGTTGCAAAAAGTTCTCCCCGCCGTCAAAGGAGGGAATTTATGCAATGCGGAAAAATCCAAGTCCGAATCCTATTTGTAAACACTTGAAGCATGCAAATGGCAGCGTCTGAGTTATGCGCATACTTTTGATAGTCACTGTGTGTGTGTATAGCACACGCACAACTGGCAGATGCCTCAAAGGATAGCAATAAGAATAGAATATCTACAATCGATGACAATATTTGCTGAAATGGGATAAGAAAATGAATGAATGGAATTGGCATAAAAATTAATAAAGTAAACCCTTCTGCTTTTTTTACGGAAATTAAAAAATTCCTTGCAAAAATTAAGAATTCGTTTTTAAAATTAGGTTCTTTAAAGTTTTAAGTTTGTTTTTTAACTTGGTGATCCATCCTTTTGACTTAAACAAAACCCAAATCAATAAAAAAAACCCTTACGACTTCGATTCACCTTGGCACTCCCATAGGACACAGTCCCCTTCGGAGTGACTCCCTCTCGTTTCAATTTTGATTTCCATCAGCTCAGCGTCAGGACATCCCCGGCAAAGTGCAAACAAATTAATCTTAACCCCGTTGTGCCCCGAAGTGGATTGGCAATCTGTTACACGACACGGAGCGCAGTCAAACACTTCACTTCGGATGCTATTACTTAAGCACATGTTTTATAATAAGATTCCGGGACGATTTTTCATGGGCAAACGTGTCGCCCGGCTGGCTGCTCAGTTATGGATATACGATGGCAGGATGCAGGATGGCAGGCAATGGCAGTGAGTGCTTCGAAGGGCCAAGGACAATCAGTCATTCGCCCGGCAATGAGACGACGATTTACAAGGCTTGACTTTTGTTGTTGGCTGCTCCTCAAAAAGGGATACACTCGTCTGCCCTGCACACTTTCGATTCGCCACACACACACATACACACACTCGTTAATCAATCACAGGACTCTTCACACCGACAAGGAGCGATTTAATCAAGGAATTTACCGAGATTTTCGGCTGCAAATTTAAATGGCTTGCAGAGTGTCCCTTCGGCTGCCGAGGTAACCGCAAATTAAATTTGCTGACAAATGCTCCGAGGACAAGTGGGGGAAGGCCCGGCTCGACCGCAGCTTTCTAATTAATTCCAGGGAGAGATGAGCTCGATAGAAACGGCATTCGAATCCGGCAGACGACACCTTAGCACCTGTCACCGGCACATTGCTAAATGTCCTGGCCCACAAACTTTCGGCTCGAGTGGCTCCCCTTTTGTTGGGCATCATTAAGTCCTGTGTTTTGTGGCCCTACTTGGGCTCCTTGTTAACATTTATGGTTATTGTTTTCTCCAGACGACCAGACGACGTGTGGGCGTGGCCCAGGCTAATTTCCCCAAATATGCAAGCAATTTACTGGTCCGAATTAAAGTGTATCTGCCCGGGCAATATGCCGTTCTTGCGGTGCCGTCTGTTTATTTATTCGCCACATCGATTAGGCAGATGTGAGGTGATGAAGATGATATCTTACTTAAGTTATATCGCACTGAAATTTCATTTGTCTTAAAGGATGGAATGAATGTTTCAAGGCCTTCAATGCAGGACTTAAATTAAGAAGCTTAAAAGGGACTTAGTAAGGTTTATTATGCATTTTCATTATATACGTTTAATTATTCTTTATATCTAGTATTACCTGTTAAAACCCAGCAACCTGTGAGTTTTACTTTCGATTTACAACCTGTACTTCCTGATTTTTACTTTCAATTTACAACCTGTGCTGTCTGCATCTACTAATCACTACAAAAATGAAGCTCCTGTTGATTTCTATATTGTTGGCGATACTCCATATTCAGTTCTACAAGATGGAACCCAATCCGAAGGACTGTTTTAGTTATTTGTCGGACGATAGCAATAGCAGCGATGGAGCATCCTGCAGACAAAACTTGTTCAAATCTACAAAGATGGGCGACATTAAACCTGAACGCACGGCCACAGAAATAGCCAACGATGCGGCCGAGGTGGCCAAGGCTGCCAACGAAGCTCTGGCTGCCGCTGCCCAAAATGCCTCCTACCAGGTGCAGATGTTGCTGGCAGACAGAGCAATGGCCGCCGCCAATACTGCCAATTCCTTGGTCGTGGCTAAACAGGCGATCGTGGATAGCTACGCGAAGGAAATCAAACAGACCGAGGCTGTGGTGGCCCAGATTCGGGGCTCCCTTGAGACCAGCCAGGCGAATGCCAATGCCACTTGTGCTGCCCTCAAGATGGCTAAGAACCATAAGGTCGCCCTGCAGATTTTGATGACTGAAATAAGAAGCGGCCTCGAAGACCTCGACTTTCTGGCCGATCAGGTCAAAGTATATCTGGAGCAGCAGAAGCAAATGGTGGCGAAGGCCCAGAAGCGTGGCGATCGCCTGTCCAAACAGTTTGCCAAGGCCAAGGCCGAGTTCGAGGAAATGAGGGTCTCAACCTGTAAAGCTGTTGCCGCTGCCGAAGAAGCCAATCTTAAGCTGATATGCGTAGAACGTCCTTCCCCTGGCAACCGCAGCCGCTCCGAATCGATGAAAAAATCACCTAGTGTTCATGCTGGCCAAGGGATCGATTTATAAGATATTTATACTAGTTATTCTTTTTCTATTATCTATGACATTTGCGAAGCCACTTTTTTATACAGCTGACTTCAAGTACCTGCAGTTTTCGAACCCAATTAAAAACCAAGAAGTGTTTGGCATTCCTTTGTCAATAAAAGGATGTGTATTTACATTAAGAATGCCTTTGTAGGCACCATCCTCTCATATCTTCGCATAATCGGGCCTAATTGGACTCCTAGATGGATTTAATTGAATCAAATAAGTTCGGCGTGCGGGATATTTATTAAATGCGAGTATCTGTGGAGCAACGCATTTAAATTAAGAGCAGCAAGTCACGTGGCGTATGCGTAATTTGATTATTAATTAAATTGCACAGCCCAGGAGCCAACGAAATGCGGCACTTAAACGGAGGCCAATCGAATTAGGCCGAGAGCAGGCTGCAGGATGCGGGTATACGGGATGCGGGTAGGACCTACCAGGATGCTGGAGGCCACAAAAACAATGACCCGTGTTTAATGACAGCCACGAAGGACAATGTTGGTCACATCCTAACCAGAGTCCAGAATCTCCAAAATCCAGTATCCAGAGCCCTTGGACCGGTCCAAGGAGTAATGGGAAGTAAACAAATCAAATAAGATTTATTATGTGACACGCATAAAACGAGGACAATCGCACGGCTTAACGAGCGGGGACAGCATGTGAGCGGGTCGACCAGGAAGGTCCTTTGGCTGGACAATGAGCTGCTCCCAACGCCGGGACTATTAAATCAATTGAGTGTAAGATGGCACGCACGAGCCTCCGGCCACAGCCTCCGTCATTCCATCTGCAGCCAATTCCCGGAAATGGTTTCTAATTAACGCGCCTCATTTAGCACACGCCTCGTCCGCCACTCGGAGAAATGGCAAAGATCGATTTGGTCGGGTGACAAGCACAGTTCAAAGTTTTAAGGGACCTGAAATTTGAGTTAAAAATAATTATATTTTCGAACTTCATTGTAAAAGAAAGTAAACCTGTTTTAAAGAGGAAAGAAAGCACCACAAGTTTATTATTTATAAAGCAAATTCTAGATTTTAAGTTGAAATATATTTTTAAACGGTCTTAAAACCTTTTTTTAATTTCTTATAAATTTCACACTTTTTAAAAATATATACCGAAAGCCATATTATTATTTATTATTTTTCCCAGTGCTCCGTCTTCTTTCAATGAGACTTCCAAGCTGAATTCGTTATCAATCAAGTACTAAAGTGTCCTCAATCTTGTCGAGTTCGTTGAACATGATCCCTGCAACAAGGACAACAACAACAACGACAGGATTATGGGGCAATTATGTGCAAGTGCTTAGCGCATTTCCCAGCTAATTAGCCATTTTGGACAACATGAACTGCTGCATTTCGGGTGTCCACTGCCAATTGAATTCACAATTGAATGCCCACCGGGGGCAGCGATGCCTCCACACGTTGACCTGGTTGGCATCAGAAATGGAAATGGTTGGCAAAATGGGGTGGAAAGTGCCCGCCAGCCATGCACACATGCACACAGCGACAGATGACGATGATATCGAGAGGTGGGAAGACCACCTGGCAGGCAATCAAAAGGGATAGCGGTCACCTCCTCCCCACTTGCCCTTAACCCATTGAGCTCCCCTTGCTCGGAGCTGTTTTAATAGCCTTTTTGCATTTCGACTGAGCGAGTATTCCTCCCATTGTAAAATCGACAATAGTTTGCAGTGGATCTGGAGAGGAATGACTGAATATGGTAAGCTTATTTCGGGGACTATGGCAACATGTGTAAGCGACGCAGCTGTTGCTCCTTTAAGGTCAAAATTCCTGACAATGTCATAAGGGAAAAGGAAGGATGCTACACTTTTTGCTTATTTTTAAATTTAACAGTGAAATCAAGGCCAACAATGAAAGGCCAACAGAAAATTTGCTTAGAAGAGCTTTAATAACTTTACGAAGAAAATATTTATAATCTATCTACGTTTTTTTTTCGCACTCCGCTGGCACTTGTATAAATGGTAATAAACATTTTTTCTTAAACATTTTTTTGCTACAATTTCCCCGGATTTTTCCTCGTAATCCAAGGCTTCTCAAAGGAAAATCATGGGAAGCAATGGGCGGCGAGTGCAGCTGGCAGCGACAACTGGCGGAAGTAATAGCAACATAATCGATTTGATGCTGCCTTTTCCCTTATCCTGGCTGCAGTTTGCAGACGGATGAGGAATGCGACAGCGGATGTGGATTCGGATTCTAAGTTGGATTTGGTTTCGGATGAGGATGCGGATGCGGATGCGGATGCGGATACGGATGCTTGCTGCCTTTGGCAGGAAGTAATTTTCCAAGAGTCGCAAATTCGAGAAATATTCTTACTTAAGACACAAAGCTGCGATATTTGGTTATGGGGAAAATGGAACATAAGCTTTTCCCTACTTATTTAGTACTCGAAAGCACTTTGGTATTAAATATCAAAATGTAATCTTATTTAACAAAACCTTAATAAGTAAATTCATAATTAGGAGAGTGGCTAGACTTTTTGTGACTTTTACGGGTCACATGTGTGCCCCGCATATTTCGCTCAAAAGCATAAAAAAATTCCAGCATGACAGACAACCAAAGTCGACACAAATCCGGCCAACTCGAAAGTCAAACGAAACTGCGACTCCTGCCAACGTTGCCAGGATGACAGCCACGTGAATGGCAACTGAAACTAACAGCGAAGAAAATGCTAAAAATTGCTATATTGCAGCAAGCTGCTATCATTTGTTGATGTTGCCATCGCCATCGCCATCGCTGTAGTGTCATTATTTGCCATAATACCCGCGATGTTGCCGTCATCAGTTTTGTCGCATTTTTGTTTAAGCACAAAAATCATATTTTATATGCCACAGGACGACCCAGTTGGCCCAGAGAAAAGCGAGCGAGCTAGAGAGGAGAACGTGACTCTAAGGGTTTCCACTTTACTTATGCAAGCAAAGGAAATTAAGTTTAATTTAAAGTTTCTTCAATAATATTGCCCAAACTTTTAAATTAAATTAAAAGAATAATAGATAAAAAATACTTTGGAATAATAAATACTTCATTTTGATTAATTCTTAATTAACAGCAAATAATTCAATATCTAACAAGTTTTAAAATGAATAGTAAATAGCTTTTAATAGCATTTCCATATTCCTAGAACCTTTCGACGCTCTTGCTTTGCACTTTTCCCATCACTGGCAAGGACATTAACACGATTTCTTTCACCTGCTGCTCTCTCTGCGCACTCCGAGCTCTCCTTGCTCGTCCGGCTGCCACTTTTACATTTTAACATAATCATAAATTTTTATGCGGCGCGCCGTCTGCAAGGAATGCTCCTGCGCTCCTGCCCGCTCGCCCCTCCTTCACTGCTCCTTGTAGTTACAGTTGCCTAGTTTCGATAGTTGGCCCCTGGCTGGGCACCTTGTGGTGTTGGGGTACTGGTGGAACTGGTGGGACCTTCGTCCCGGCCGCTTACTTGTTGCTCGCACTCAACAAATTGTTTTCCCCCCGGCTCTCACCAGTCCGACTTTCCTCCTGACTTTCTTTCGGGGGTAATCGTAATCGTATTTTGCTCCTTCAAGTGTTTCCCTTGAGCTGTTTCCGTTTCTAATACATTTCCCCCTGCGTCCTGGCTCTGGAAGAGAGCCAGTGCTCTGGCAGAGCACGTTCCGCACTGACAGGTACAAAGTGGCGTATACGTAATGTCTTCATTTCCATTGTGAGGCGCTGGAGTTGCGTGTAGAAAATTTATTGAATGATTATGCCAAGGCTGGAGCACTTCGATTTTGTTTCGGTTGCTGCCAAAAATTCGCAAGGATCGATTTTAGTTTTTCTTTTACAGCGTAAAATTTTGGTTTTAATCCTTAAACAAGAAACTAATCTTTGTAACTTTAAATAAGACTCTTGCGCTTAGCTTTTTATTTATGCCTCACAAGGGGAAAGGCAATAGAATCATAAAAAGAGTTAGGTATTGAAAAATATTATAATATTAAGAAATAAAACGAAGAAATATAATAGCAAACAAATAAATAAGTAATACATCGTGAAAAAATTGCAGAAACTCCAAAAGGAAATGGATATAAATTTGATGCGAGATTAACCAAGTTAATAATTTATATAGACATAAAATGCAAGGCTAACTTGGTTTTAAATATTCCCAAGAAATTTCTAATATATTATTTTAAATTAATTGTAAAGTAACCAAACTCTACGGATTTTATAATTCATAATCTAACACATCTTGCATATAAATGTATATGGCGGTTGGTTTCGGCTTTTAATCCATTCCGTACTTGGTTTCCCCGATCACTAATTAAATATTCTATTCAATAGATATTCAATTGGTTTTTTTTTTTTGTTGCATGTTGCACAATAGTAATTTGCCAGCTTGCCGCCAATTTTGAATTTGCAAATTAAACTCTGCGCTTTTTTCCACTCGCGACATATCAATGCCTTTGATTTGATTTCGGTGTAAATAATTTGAAATTATATTTATAATTTCATAGTAATTGATATTTCTGTTTGTGGACTGCGATTCTCATTTGGCTTCGTGAAAAACCAATTAAGCAGCAAGCGAGTGCGCGTGGAACATAAATACAAATCGGTTTATATTTGATAACCCAATTAAATAATTATGTAAATGCATGCGTAAATATTTTGTAATTGCATTTTTGGGAGGCCCTGAATTTAAGAGTTTTAGGTCCGGCAAGGACATCTGCCCAGTCCTGGCAACTTTTTCGCTCGTTTGACTGCGGTAATTGCCACAAGCGGCCGCCTGGCTGGCTGTTTGTTTTCGACAATTGCGAGAGTCTGGCCAACTTTTGCGGCCGGCTCAACTTTTATGCTGGCGGTGGCACTGGCGCCAACGGTCGCCACACTACCGAATACATTTTGCGTTTAATTCAAAAATTCTATAAATTGTGTAGCATTTATAAATTGTGTTAAAAGTTGTCCCCGATGCCGGGGACTTTCCGCAATTCACATGCTCCGCACGTAGCAACAACTGGGAGGGACTATCTGCCACTGTCGCTGATTTCTGGGAGAGACTGTTTCTGTTACACGTGCATTTATGTGGCGAGTGTGGTTCTGGAAAACAGATTCTTCGGAAAATCTATTAAAAATCGATCTATTTAAAGATTCTAAATGTATTGTGACTCATCTTGAGAGGGGATTTAAAATTGGATGCTTATTATAAATATCATTTTAATAATGTTAGGTATTTAATTTAATTTATATTTTTGGCAGCTCTTTTTGGCGTATGAATTCGCCTTTTTCCCTGAGATTCCAAACTCCGGAACACCGACCCGACCCGCACTCTTATCGCTCACACACCCGACCTCTTACATATCCACCGCGTTAACTATCCCTGCTTTGCATTCTGAAAGCGTTTAGCAATTATTTCATTTCGAGGAGGGGGCCTCAAAAGCCCCTCGAAACTTTTGCGAAATGATTTCGAGTGCATTAAATCGGCTGGCTTGCAACAAATGCGACTAATTAAAATGTGGACAGGGCGTGGCGGAGCTAAAGACCGACGCGTCTTGAAACTTTTCCCTGTCTGCCGAAACTCGTTGCGTTGAATTATGACTTTCCGCCGTTGTTGTTGTTGTCTGTTTGACTGGTGAACATGGGACAGGGATCCCAGAGGTCCTGACTCCCTAAATGATGGGCAGACACCTCTGGCTGCTGGTAAGCCACTTGCCACCTTGCCACTTGCTACTTTCCACCTGGCAAGTTGCGAGTTTCGGCTCAAGCGTTTCGCGCAATTTGCTAAAATAATTATCCCTTTTTTGGTGAAATTCAAGGCGACAACACTGAAACTTTTAGTTGCCCAAACTTAAAATGAATTAAGCAGCGCCAGCCGTTAGAGAATGCTGAGGAAATGTTGTTAGGAAAGTGAGGAAGCCGCAGAAAATATTTAAGACAGTTTAGGGAGGGAAATCTGGAAGGAAAAAGAAAAGCCAGCGATTAATAAAAAATAATTTAAAACATATATTGAACATATAGAATCCTGTTATTATCTAAAATGGAATTAAAATGGAATGGAATTTATTGTATTTATCTTTAATTTAATGTAAGCGTTATTTTAATTAAATTTGGCCTGCTTACTGCTTCCTCCCATTGATTCCTAATGCCAGGCCAGCCACTTTCTAAAATGTTTACTAATTTCCGGCTTCATCAAGCTTGGAAACCATTAGAAAAGTTTTGAAACTCAAACCGCTGGAGCATCATTTATTAGAGGGAAAACTCTCGCGACTCTCGTCGACATCCTTTCGAGAGCGGATTGAAAACGCATTAGTCGGCGAGCCGTGCCAAGTGTGGCCTAATCAAACGTGTCGCTATGAGCTGGAAGTTTTGGCCACTTATAATTGCAGTTGCACACTTTCCGAGGCCTCTCGAAATGCCATTTTAAGCGGCGTTGACATCGATTTATGCCTTCAGCTTCCACTTGGCCCATGGCAATGGCTGCTAGCCACAGCATCTCGGCCAGAATTTATAGTTGGTAACTTTGCTTCGGTGGTCTGGCCTCAGCTGGTTCATCTCCCTTCAGCTTTGTCCGTTCTATTCCGGTCTGTCCTGGCCCTGCTCTGATCTGGTTTGGGTTTTGGGAAAACACAACCGAGCCGGCCAGTACAAGTGCAAGTGAAAAATTAAATAACAACTTGAACAAGCCCAGGCAGGAAGTCTCAGGAAACTTGCGAATATTCCGCCAAGTCCATCTATGAATACTCTTTGATACTATTGAGGTATTTATTTGTTAAAATACTTTTTTTTTGTCATTTTTGTGAAATCTTATATAGGGATTAAACTGAACAACAACGAAATTTAGTTGGTGGCGCTGGCCTGAGTTGGCGCACCGGCGAATCCAAAGTCAGGCGAGGCGTCCATGGCTGTCGGCGAGGGATTCCGGAAATGATCCGCCGACAGGCGGGTAAACAAGATACCCACGCTCTCGATAAGGCCGAGCAGTGTGCCTCCGATGATGGCACTTCCGGCCATGGCGGCCACCCCTTTTCTGGCTGACAGGACGCCTCCGGTGACAGCTCCGCTTACGATCGAGTTCCAGGGATCCTCCTTCTGTCGCATATACACCAGACTGCAATCCACTACGCTGAAGATAGCGCCCCAGGCAGCAAAATTTCCTGCAATCACCGGTGACTTGGCCTTTACGGCAGCCACGCTCCCGGCCAATCGTCGCCGAAAGCCCTGGGGCGCGTTCCGAAAGCCTTTCAGGGCCTGAAAGACCCCGCCACCGATGCAGCCCATGGCGAAGGCTCCACCGCAGTCATCGACGATGCGATAAGGACATGGCTCCCGAGAGTAATCCTCCATCTTGCGGAATGATCTTTGGTCGAAACGGAAGCCGAAAGACTGGAACTGATTTTATAAAAAAAATTTATTTGTTTTTACGTGGTCTATGTATGAGAAGTTATGGGAATGAACTGGTATTTTTTGTTTCGAGTATCGGAGAAACGTAAAATCTCGAATCTCTAAAAATGTCAGTCTGTGGGCAATGCTAAGCTTACTGGGTGAAGGAGAAAACCTGTTGAAAAATATGTATTATATTTATTTTATCAAAATCAAATGGCAGAAAGGGTATTCTAAAGAAATCAAGTAACAAGTCGGTTGCTCTGCTAAGTGCAGGAGACAAACACTCGGCTCTCAGCTTCAGACTACAGTCGGAGGAGGAGTAGCTCCTGGAGGAGCCGATGGAAGGAAGCCTCGCAAAAGCAAACAAACTCCAAGTGCGAGCTGGTCAATAGTCTGAAATAACAGCAAGACAATAACACTGGCAATAACTCGGAGCACTCGAAAGGGCCAAGAGTGTTGGTCAAGTGCCTGGCAGCTGCCCCCAGGGCTCTTAATTAATTTTTATGAATTGCATGAAATTTGACATGCCATGTCTTGAAAGTTGGTTTTTTTTTTGGGAAGCCTCCGCCGCAAGGACTAAAACTAAGACTGTGGATCCTTGACTGGACTGGAGAGGCAATTGCCATGAAGATGACAAAGTACTGGAGGTTGCATTTAAATAGTTCGCCTGGGGAATCCCCTCCTGGACTTGCTGAAAGGCAAATAAATGATGGCCAAGGCAAATTGGCCAGGATACGCGAGGGACCCTGATACATTTAAGGGATAACTTGTAATAATAAAAGGCAGCTGTGCTCGTATCTGTTTCTGTGGTTAAAATGCCAAGTGATTAAATGATAATAATAATAATGTAAGTGTTAGTAAATATATATTTTTAAGTATTTAAATCAGGGGCTTTCTTGCTTTTAGTTTTTTATTTGTGAATTTCTATATAAGAAAAGCTTCCATCTGCTAAAATATTGTTTGTCTCATTTGTTATTATTTGTGAATTTAAAGTTATTCTATATTCTTGTTTTGTGTAGAGTTTAAAGGCTATCACAATTTGCTTTAATCAAATATTTTTTCTAGAAAAATTCGTTTCTTCCAATTCTATGTTCTAGGAATTTCGTTGTAGCAGTAAAAGACATAAATCATTTAAATGAACTTAATAAACACAAATGGTTATTTTAAATAATATAATATTATTAGAATAATATATTATATTCCTCCCTATGTGAGATTCCTTCTCTGATTAGTGTTTCAAGGAAAAAATTCACGATCGGTGCCATATTTGGTATACACATCTACTATAAAGTCGATGTGGCTGAGAACTTCGGCGAAGACACTGGCCTTCTGGCATCTCTTGTTCGTGAAGCTGGCGATTCCGACCTGGACGTGGCGCATTGTGTTATTAATCATCATATATGTTCCAAGTGGCCCGCCGGAGTCTCCTTTGCACAGATTACTCTTACGGTTTCCGGCACAGAACTGATTGCTCGCCAAGGGCTCTGGTGGGTTAATATAGAAATGGCACCAATCTGGCTCCTGTCGATAGATGTCCAGGGTCATCAGGTCACCGCTGTCCTGTCCGTTTTCGGTGATACCCCAGCCGGTAGCAGTCAGAAGTCCATAGCTGACGATACGCTTCCTCCATGACTTTTTCCACACAATGCAGATGGGTTTGATGTAGTCTAAGATCGGAGAGTACACCCTTGAGTTTATTATTATTTCTGGCTAAAACGATGGAAAAGAAACTAACCTTTGTATATCACATAAGAGGCCAATCGAAGAATTGCTATATCGTTGGCGTGGGTTGTTTCATTATATAATTTGTGCTTAAAGGCAAAGGTAACGAGATGATCCTCTCGAGGGGCATCCATATCCGCTCTCTTGTACTCTCCCAGGGTAACTTTCCTGCAAAGGTATAATCAAGCTCTTAGGTCTTTGCCCAACTTCCTTTAGAAAACAAGTTACTTACAGCCTTACGTTGGCAATCAAGCAATGAGCTGCAGTCAAAACGAGTCCTAAAAAAAAAGAATTTTAATAAAGA
The DNA here is from genome assembly GCA_008042515.1 of Drosophila truncata. NCBI lineage: Eukaryota > Metazoa > Arthropoda > Insecta > Diptera > Drosophilidae > Drosophila > Drosophila truncata. The sequence goes on along the minus strand of VNJQ01005526.1, from coordinate 340,294 downwards.
TCTTATTTTTTCTATGGAAAGATACCAACGTTGAGAGATCAGTGTTCCGGCGCATACATAATCCCCCTGTAGTGAGAATATCAAGGCCATCCAAGGGGTTCTGGGTGCAATCGTGCCATTAATGATTCGGTCTGTAAACCTTTCATATGGATGTCCACACTCTTGATCCAGGAACTGGCAGGATCCTGGTGCTGGGAGCAGGAATAGGGGGACCAGCAGGCAAAGAACTCCAGCTAGTATGAACTTCATAGCTCAAATGATTTTTGAATCGATTTAATTTTAATTTTAAAAGCTATAGTTCTTGATTACAATTTAATTCTAAGAAGAGCCAGATACGGGTTTCCATAGAATTATATTTCGGCTTGCTGTCAGTAGAATTTTATTTATGTTTGCCTTATCAGTACATATTTGTATGAACATGACCTTATCACAGGGTGAAGTGAAATATTTAATTTATAAAAATTCTGTTGCCGCTGCTAAGAAACGTTTATTTTATGTTTTCCAACACTAACATTTGTAGCTTGCTCTAGTATTCTAGTAATTCTTATTTTCCTTCTTTTAAATACTGATCTGATTCCGTAGTACCATAAATTTCAGTGGTCATTATTGGTTTCTTATTTAAAATAAACTAAAATATACTTCATTGTCAGGTTGCCAGTTCAATCCCATCTTGATTGGAAGCCCAGGCGACCGGAACGATTAACTAAACTGTGTGTGCAAAGTTGGCTTTGATGGTGCGATAAATCCTGGGCTGTTCCACATTCCATTCACCCTTCGAGCACAGGTCGAAGTGCGATACGCTGCGATCCGATGCGAGATCCGGCTGGTTAGGATGTAATTATGTGAGGTATGTATCCCTATACCTATCTGGGCTTTATCTGGGACAGGTGGAATGGGAGTTACGCCCCCTCAGGTGGGCAACAATAAATTATTTCATTGCTGACCGCAAACAACCGCTCTCACGTTCGCCATTAAGCGCGGCGTAAAAATAGCTTGAAATATGTAATTTTCCGGCTCAATTACGGCCCGGGAGCGAGGCGGGGTCCTGCGATGCCGCACCCAAGATGCATGTCCGCTGATAAGAGCACTCCGCCGCGGAGTGGACTCGACACTGGACACCGCGAGTGCTGCGGCGATGTGGCAGTCGGATAGAGTCCGTAATTTGTAGTAAATCTCTGACACTCCGAATAGATCCCACACACTCCAGCACACACAGACACACACACGCTGCGACAGTTGCTTTTGGGGCATGAATTTTGAAAAATTCATTTGCTGCGTGCCGCATTTTAATAAGTCCGGTCAAGATGGCAAGTATTCGGGCCAAGAATCCAATTTGGGAAAGCAAATAAACGGAAATTTAATATTGAAATTGTATATGCACTTGGGAGGGGAATGTTTGAGTGAGTGGACAAGCATTTAATAAATAAATATACGAAAAATCAACAAAATTCCTGTCACAAAATGGGTTTTGTATCGTAAAAAATAAAATCAATGCAGCTGTATGTCGGTGCGGCTAGGATATGAACCTGGGCGAGGGTTAAGCAACTCTCCAGTTAAGCAAAAATGCTGGCAGACGGGTAAATTTTAAACATCGCACGTGGCCATAAAAAACAGAGGCTAACAGGACCAGGAGCACAACTGAAAACGGAAGTCGGTCTGGGAAGTGGAACTGCATTTTAGCGCCATATTTTATGCACACTTAGAGTCACACACAGGACTCTCGTTCTCGCCAGGGCCAGGAATCCGAGGACACCGAGTGCTGCAGTGTCAAAGGCAATGCAGGCAAAGATAAAGAACCGAAGCAGCGAAAGGAGCATCAAAAACAAAAGGTTAAAGGTTTTGCCCAGCTGAGAAAGAGAGAAAAACACAGAGAAAAAATATGTAGAGAGATAGAGAAAGATTATATATAGACAGAGAGTGGCAAAAAAATCTTGAATTGGGTTAAGCAAATACCAAAAGCCGTAAATGAAATGCACACCACTCCCCCGCTTCTCACCGGACAACAGTGCGTATAATGAATATTAATAAATGCTCGGCAGAATTAATTTCCCCCGCCTCACGGACAAGACATTTGGCGGCACCTAAAGCCGCCCCGCCTAATTGAATTTTAATTAATTAACAATGTTCGGGGGGTTGCCAAGTGTTGGAATATTCGGCCCAGAATGGCTGCCATCTGCCGGGATGGCCAAAAGGAACAGGCGCCGCGGCGATGTATTTCCCTCGGACGATGCAACACATTGCCGAAAATTTCCAAATTTGCTGTGGCCTATTATAATTGCTGTTCAATATGCCACATCATTTTCGCCTCATTAATCACTGGGCCATTTTCATTAGACACCAATCATGGCGGAAGGCAAATGGAAATATATATTTTATGGATTGTATAGGCCATGAATCAGAAGGAGGCAGCTGGAAAATAAGGTTTTACTTTGCTGGGAAGCTTAAAAGCTAGAAAATGGTTTGAACTAAAACCATAATTAAATGATTCTTGAACTTATTTGAAGCTAATTAAACAATGGATGTAATTTATTAAGTTTTAAACTGACAAAATGTTGATTAAGGGTCTTTATTTATGAATATTACATTCTCACAGTTTCAAATGATTTGATTTTAAGTCAGGTTACAAGCTTTGTAAATATTTATATCCAAGAATTAATTTTAAAATATAAAATTTCGTATATAAAGTCTTCAATCTTCCTATTTTCTCTACAAGTTCCATCCAACTGGCTTTAAACTCGGCGGCTGCCTGCTTTTGGCTTACGGGCGTTTTCTCACTTTTGCTGGATAAGTCGCTGCCAACATTGGCCGTTCAATTGGAAAGTTGTATGGAAATGTGTACAAAAACTGCTCTTTTCCTCGCCCGCCCCCCTTTTGAGTTCGGCGGCATGTGAGGCACGTTCGCGAGATGTCGCTTTTGGCCATTTCGCTGCCATTCCGCAGCCATTTTGTTTGGCTGCTGACAATTATCGATCAGTCCAGTCGGCAGCTATCCTGCTGGATAGCAGGATACGGAAAGGATAAGAGCAAGGGGAGTTGGTGGAAGTGGGTGTGGGAATGGGAATGGAAATGGTACGGTACGGGGCTTGGGGATTCGAGGGGAATCACGCACAATAGGCGAGCTTAAATGGGCCAACGCATCCTTGGCCTCATTTGCATAAATGACGCGAACATCCCGCATGTTGTTAAGCGAAAATGCAGGGGAAAGTCCTGAACGAGGCATTTATATGTGCATATGTAGTGAGAACACGTACACCAAAAGGAATTCTTGGCTTTTAATAATTTATAAAATAAAAGAAATGTCAATTTAAAGAATAAGATTTACTTTGAAAAAAATCAAGCTTTAATTTCCAAGAATATATTAGTTAGAAAGTTGAAAAGTGTAGTTTATTATTTACTTTACCCTTTAAAAATTCGTTTACTTCATTTTACTTATAATTAAATCTTGTAAATAGTTTTTTTTAAAGTGCACAGGAAGGGAGTGGAAAAAGCAGCCATCAATGGCCGGCGCTAAGGGTCCATTTTGCCCGATAGCTGCAACAATTGTTGCATTAAGAGTCCTTCAACAAACGGTGGCCCACAATTTGCGGGAAAATTGTGTGAAAAGTTTTGCCATTTCCATGGGTTAAAAGCCTAAATCAAGGCCTTCGAAATGAAATGTCTTCATTAAATTAAATTAAAATGCTGCGCTGACGAGAAATGTCTCTGTGAGCGGAGCAAGAAATATTAGTCCTGGCCCTAAGAGAGTCCTGCTCTGTGTAATTGCCAAGTGTTTTATTGCCAAATTTCGGAGCACTAAGTCGCCTACGTCGCCTAACGTCGAACATTTGTCAAGGACCCTGCTATCCGCCGCCGCCGCTGCCGCTGCCTCCTTGCCGTGATCATAAATTTCCGACCCCTTGACTTTTCGCGCGGAATTCATTAGTTCGTCCTGCGTTCTGTGTCTGTGTCCGTGCTCAGGCTGTGAGCCAAATTAAATTACATTTAATTACTTGGCCCCGGCTCATAACTTTGGCCAGTGCCCGAGAATGCCTTCCGCTGATAAAGTCCTTGCTCGGTCCATATGTCCTGTCGGTCTGTCATCATTGGACAAATGTCCCCAAACGCCTTGGGGGACCAAGGACCCTTGAGGATATTGGGAATACGAATGGGAAAGTGCAGCTGCAGCTGCGGCTGTGTGAGGCTATAGCTGCATCTGCAACCGAGTTGGCCCAATCACTTCTCGGCCAGCACAAGTGGCCTTTCTGGAGAGGTCCTGCTGCCTGCTCCTGACAGCTTGAAAATATTTTCGTTGACTCTCGAGTGGCGACAGCCGGCTAAGACAGAGATGAGATGCGTCCTCGACCAGGACGAGCCAAGATGAGATAAGTTAGCGCAGGATAAGAGTCCGAAACTGCAGGCGATGGCTAATACAAATGCCGGCCATATATATTCCGTTTCCGGCCAACACTCGAGGCCTAAGTGTGTGCTTGACAAAATAAATATAGGCTTGGAAGGGAAGAGGGTAAGTTGTTTATTTACTAAAAATAAATGAAACCTTGCTTCTTCTCTTAAAAGTATCTAAAAATTATCTTAAATTAATAATTAATATTAAAGGTATAAACCCATAATAATGATCATAAGCTAAATAAGTATGGTATTTGGAATCCAAAGAACTTAAACTAATTTACATTTAAATTCGCAAGAACAAACGAAATAGAAAAACCCTGTAACCTTAATTCGTTCGTAAAAACTCTGCAAAACTTTCGTTTTTAAATTACAGCAGCTTTACCTTTTTGAAAATCGAAAACTATTCGGATCCCCCCATCGGTTATGGTTGAGTTAACTTTCCAGAATCATTACTCGCAGCCAGAAGTTGCAGTCAACTTTCTAATTACCTCGACTCCACTGCAAATTTCCGCAGCTCAGTTCCGTTCGGCAAAAGCCTTTGTTTCTATTTGGCTTTGGCCAAAACAGAAGCCCAGCAAAGTTGGCCAATTTCTGGGCCAGGCCAGCAGCCACTCGATATCCAAATGGATGTTAAATGCCGAAGCTCTGAAAAATAAATCAGAGTGCAGGCGGGGCAAGTAAGTTTCCCTTACTATTTCGGAGAGCCTGGCCTCAATTAATATCAAGTAGAGGGCGAAAGTTTTCCTGTTTTGTTAGTTTTTAAATAATTTCCACAGATTTTAATTGAACTCGGGACGGGGCTTTAAAGCGGCAGCTTTGCCAGAAATGTAGCCAGCTGCGATCCGCGCTTCAGTCGACCGATTTGCAGTAAATAACTTTCGCCGGCTTCGTCCTTTTTCCCGGCTCGTTGATGTGTGCGGCTGACCGCAGCATGTGGCCGCCGTTCGTAGTCCTTTTTCCTCCATATTTTTTTTTTATTTTGTATATATATTTTTGTTGTATTTTTGTATTTGTTTCTTTTGCAAAGTTCCCATATGCACCGCACACACGCATATAAATAACAAAGGGAAAAGGAAAAACAACGAATGGCCAAAAGGCAGCAAGTGTAACTAATATATCAGAGCAGAGCACTCTGAAAAAAGAAAATAAAATAAAAAACAAATATGCGCAATCCATCTACATATGTAAAGTGGTTGAAACAATAATAGCATTTGCCAAAGGCCCGCGAAAAAATCGTACATGGAGTAGATTAACCTTGATAGGCCTGCCATTGGTTTTCCTAAAAAAAAAAGGAAACAATTTTCAGAGCTGCACAAAGGAGGATTTAAGTGTGAAAGGAGTGATTATAATGAGTATTATTGCTGTCAATAAAATAATTAAATAATTTATAAAATAGATAATGAAAAGGAACTTGGAAAACGTAGATATAACAATCGTTTAAAGCTTTAGATATTTTTTTTAATAAGAAGTTGTGTAAAATTCAAATTAAGTTCAATCAAAACACCTCTTTAACAATTATTTAGCCTCTTTTTTTTGCCAGTGTTTTGTGTAGAGCACTATAATTATGGTATTAATCCTATTGCGGTTTTGGATCCAGTCCCTTTGCATATTTCAACCAGTTCACAATACCAATATTGATTTAACTTTAAATATGTGTGCCTCCGATTCAACATTGATTGAAGTCAACACTGCCTCGGTGGTGCAAATGTCAGATACAAATATTTGCGCTTTTTCCATGGCAATTATTAAACTTAATCAAATGAAAACCGCGCCCTGAACCTCAATTAACTCAGCTATAAAAATCATTTGCGGTCATTTGCCGTTTGCAAAACATTGCAAATGTAACAAAAACTCCAAACGGGAGACGGATCATCGATCGCATTATAAATGGGCTTTGACTCGGGTTTGGGGTTATTTATCCAAAATGTGTAAACAAGCGGCATGGGAAGGTGAGTAGTGATATGTTGACCACAAATTTATATCGACTTTGCCAGGACTATTCGCACTGCAACATTAATGCGATTTACATTTGTAATTATGTGTACAATATTTTAATTTGCATAATTTAGTGGCAAGCGCGGCAGGTAACAACACCACCGAAAAGGGCGGAAAATAAGCTTACATTGCCTATGGCTCCATGCCACAACCACTGCCCAGTTGCATTCAAATTAATTTGCAATAGTTTCGTTTCGTTTCGATTCGATTCGCATTTTCAGTTTCGCCAGATTGAAAAAGTTTGGCTCACCAGACAATGCCAAAGAGCAGGGCATTCTCGTGGGCATGGATCGGGGCAAGTGAGGAAGGTAATGAAGAACTGGCCCGGACGGCAATTGAAATGTTTATCCTCGAGTACGCAAATCCAATTGCCCGAGGGGGCGAAACGAAAATCAGATGCAATGCATTTGCATTGTGCCGGCCAACAGAGATGAGCAACTTTTTAGTCCTGGCTTTGAATTTTCTTTTCTTTTATTATTCAGATGAACCACGGTTAAGGGGATTTGTCAGCGGAAAATGGGATAAGTCGAGTGCTGAGAAAATAAGTCTCACCTAAATCTCTTCATTCTTAGTTTGAAAAAATTATACATAAATTTCTTTGGAATGATTTTAAAGCTATAGCTCATAAAATATTCCTAAAATCGGTTCAAGTAAATATTTATTAATTCGATTATGTAAAAGCATTATAAAAAATAATTTACTAGATTTAAATACGATTAAATTAAGGACTTAGAAATTTTTATATAATTTATTATTTATTATTAACTCTTTTAAATACATTTTCACCGTAAAATAATGGTAGATTGATGTTGTTTATTAATTTTAAATCTGATTTAAGTAAGTTAATATTGTTTAAAAAATTATATACCTTTAAGAAATTTAAATTACATTAAAAAAGCTTTAAATATATAAACAGAATCCTCTGAGAGGGAAGAGTGTTTAGGTCCTGAGCCAACTCCACTGTCTGATCAGCTTTTCCTGCTCGGCACAGACATTTTCCGCCAGGGGCCCCGCCCCCATTTTCCGTTTCATTTTACCCCTGCCCCCGCTCACTCCCCGCCTCTCCGGCAAAATGGCAATTCATGCGAAACATTTTGCATGCTCAAAAGTTGCATTTTTGCTCAATAAAATCGCAATAAAGGCGATGGAGGGTATAAGCTGGACATGCGAATCGCATCGGACTGCGATACCGATATCCCTTTGTTATTCTGCCAGGCAAAACATTTACTCAGAGAGGATGTGCCAGGATATGGCTATGGATATTCGCATCCTTGTCCATACGGCATGAGCAATTGATTCGCAGGCACTCGAACGGATGATCGAATTAGGGCCGAGGCTGAGACTGAGACTGAGACTGGGACTGGGACTGAGACTGGGAATAGGAATGGAACCCAGACGAAGGACTTGGCAAGGCCTTTGCATGGCCAGCTGTCCTGCGGCCACTCAGGCTGCCCCCTTGAGTGACAAATTAGCCACTTTGGGGCTTGTAATTCCCGCCGTCTGAGGCGACAACAAGAAATGACCGCAATTTGCGCCGGGCGTCGAGTGATTGGTGAGCCTTTCCAGCGGCCAAGGATGCGCGCTGCTCTCTCACCTACAAAACGAAATAAAGACGCTTCGCGACAACAACAACGACTACGGCCAAGCGGACGGGCAGACAGCCATCCAGCCAGCCAGCCAGCCAGCCAGGCGGGCAATGACAGTTATAAATAGCCAAGGAAAATTGTACCGGGGAATAGTGGAGGTAAAAGAAAAGAGGTTGCACTGAAAGGAAAATTAAGTGAGGCAGGACAGCAGACACAGGTATTTAATGTCTTGAAAATATATCCTCAAAAACAGTATTATATTTTATAGTTTCTTCCATGACCTAAAGTATTTTATTGCACTTATTCTAAAATAACTAAATAAATACTCAACATTTTTTGACAGTGAAAAGCGGCAGCATCAGGACACGATTTTTGCTCTTGTTGTTTGCTTCTCTCGCCGCACACAAAACTTCCAGTTTATTCAAAGTTACAGGACACGCTGTCCCGGCAACGAGGACATATTTTCCATGGCAACGCCTGCCTCGCTGTCCTCGCTGCACTGTCAGCATCATTATGGCTAATAAACATTGCCATTTGCGGCTGGCCAACATCGAGGGGAGCCAGAGTTTGTGGACCGAATGCGGTGCGGAGACGGTTCTTTCGTCACCCAGGGACTTGACTCGAGCATAAGGTGAAAGTTACTCAACTTATGGCCAAAGTTTCACTTAATGATCAATGAAAGTTTCAGCAGAGTCAGTAGAACTGCAACTGGGTTAAAGGTCAGCCCGGGCAGATACAAATTACGAAAGGGTTTAATAAATATTTTATACGGATTGAAATATCTTAAAGAGTTGAAATGTATTCCTATAAATACATATTATAAGTAACTATTAAAGTTGTTAAAAAAATATTAATCTTACTTCGGTTCGGTTAAAGTTTTGCCTAGGAAAACCTAACCTAACTTTAGTTTTAAATAATCTGTTCCTTAATTGGCTTAAAATCCTACTTCCAGAAAATAGTTCATGGGGATCGAGAGGCCGTAACTGATTATACATCGCTTCACCGCCGAGCCTATAAAAATTTCTGATCACAGTAGCCATGAAATTTTATTTGGGAAACGTCAACTAATAGAACCCAAACCTGGTGTAGCTTAGCTCAGTTCAACTTCCGCTTCGGTACAAAACACATCGTTTTATACTAACATAAATATCGAATACTTTTTAAACAATTCATTTACAATTTGAGGACAATGGACAGAAAATATTGATTAGGTAAGGAGTCTAAATTAAATATTCGAGATGAAACAACGATATAAGATTTAAAGCAACGTTTTATAAATATTCCAGCTCAAAAAGAAGAATGTCTGGTCTCTGACGTGTACAAGAAAACCGATTTGATGGCCTTCCTTGAGGATAAATTGGTGGGGTGGTTGAGTCCTCGAGAGCAGAGACTCCCCTCGATCAATCGTGATGGACATGATCGGGATTATGTGCATGGAGACACACATAATCCAGATCATGTCCAGTTCTTTTCCGGTAGCCAGTTGCACAGTACAGTGCCGACCACAACTCTTTTGACACATTTTTAAACGAATACATTTTGTAACAAACGATCCATTTCTAAAACTAGATACAATTTGGAGATGTGTAAGGGGTGAGATGTTGGAATATACTATAAAATAAAAAACGAAACTCTAAAATAAGAATTCCAAATTCCAGTGCTACAACATAGCAAAATTAGGGGTCAAAAGTCAGTTCAGAAAAAGCGATATAGCTGCTGAACCTGACGTCTCACACTCAAGATTCATCTTAAATTTTAAAGGGAAAAGATTAGGCTTTCATTTAAGCCCAATTTCAACCTTAAAGAACGCGCGGTTTCTGTTTTATTAGAGTTTGAAGTGCCAAAATAGGCCGTTGGTACTTTAAGCGCTATTTCCTCAAAATTGGTGTGTGAACTAGCAATATACAGACTGAGATATTTCACAACCTTCAGGTTTTATTCTCCGTAAGAAAAAAGGTCAATTTTTGTCGGCCTGTGTAATGGTTATCATATCAAATTTTAGAATAATTTTAGAATAAAATTATATAAGGAAAAACCAAATGTTAAAATAGCGCAAATTGTCAGATTTCTTTTATTTTTCTTTAATTTTACATTTAATTTAAAATAAAACCCCAGTATCTATACCTCTATGAATATGTAATAAAAATAGCTATCATTTGCAATGTTTTATTTTTTTTTAAATTAGTTTTTAATATTTTCTTCGCGTCCATTATTGAAAAAATAAAAAACCGAATATTAATGTTATCCCCTGTATGTAGGAGTGAGAGTATATAGAAGACTACTTAAGTTTCATTTAGATAGCTTCAAAACTGAGGGACTACTTTGCGTAGAAACGTACAGAAGGACAGACAGACATGGCTAGATCGACTCTGCTGTTGATGCTGATCAACTCCTTCACTGCGTATAATAAGTAAGTAATAAGTATATTATTTTGGTGCTTAGAAAACTTTAAATGATTTTCAAAATGTGTTTTTCTACATTTTGCTTTGCTTAAAGCTGAGCATAAACATATCTGCAACCTTTACTTAAATAATCTGTGTCTTTATTTCTTTAAAATCCAACCTCGGAAACATATTTTAAATTTAATTTTTCATTTTCCTTTCCGGCCTTCGTCCAGGATAACATGATTTGTGCAGGCAAAAGTTGACAGAGGTCGAGAAGCCGAAGGTGAAAATACATCGGTTCACCGCCGAGCCCGCAATCAGGGCAAAAGTCTTAGCTCTGGTGATGAATCACCTGCTAATTTATCACCTGGCTTTACGTGTCCATTGTGCAGGTGGAAGCCCAAAGCACTCGGCTTAGCAGTCGCTCCACCCTTTTCATGAAATTTGAGTATGTGAGCCTCAATCTCAAAATCCCATACAGCCTCGAAATTGTTTGTAAATATACTGAAGCATAATGCAATCGGGAAGTGGGCGTGGTGCATAGACTAAAGTAGCTTAAGACCATCATGTTTGTGCATAAACAAATTAAGTTTCCCGAAAGCAAGAGCCCAAATACGACGGGCCAAGGCAGCTGATGCTGCAACTTTCCCTCTGTATATACATATATATATTCTGAGACATTCTCTTCTCATTCTGTCTCAAAACTTCTCATATTAATGGCTAAAGGTGGGGCGAGCCAGCTAAGCGCCGTAGACTAGGAAAACTCGTCCAGACTCGTCAGCTTCTAATTAATTATGAAAAGTGCGGGGCGGCAGCAACGCCCACCCGGACACACCAGCACAGATACGCCACAAAAACACACTCTCACACACTTGTCGGCAGCTTTGGCTGCTTTATGGAGCGCGAAAAAGTATAAAAGTTGCCAAAGAAATCCCTAGCAGAAGCTTGCTGGGCAGGAAACTAAAAAAGGAAACCAAGTCGACTGGTAAATATCCTAAGTTTGGTTTTATTCTCATATTCCAAAGTCTTTGGAAAATATGGTAAAAGTGATATATTAATTTATTTTAATAGCAGTTCTTAGGATATACTATTTCTTCTTGCTTATATTTATTATCTCCTTCCTCTATATCCTAGTCTTATAAGCCCGACTAGTCCCTAGTGCCTTTGGCGGACAGCTCGGCTATCTGGCCTGGTGAAAAATCGTGCATCGCGCCCAGAAGCCGCTCCACTTAACGGTTATCCAACACATCCGCATCGCATTCCGCCTCCGAGAACGCACACAAAGCAAATTGCTATAGTCAATTTAATTAAATTTGTTTGTGGGCCCAACGAGGCGCAGTTAACTTCCAGCAGGAGCATCAGCAGCAGCAGCATCAGCAGCAGCAGCAGGAGCAGCAGCAGCAGCAGGAGCCTGAGCCAGAGCCAGAGCCCAGCGGCAGCGTAAGGGATGCGGATCCGGATTGAATCCAAAATCCGGCAGCCAGAGCTAAGCGCTCGCGATTCGATACAAAAGGATGCGTTTATCTCAATTCTATTTGCGCCAGAGGGGGATTCCCGCCCGGCTTCGGAGCGCTTTTCAAATGTTTACCGTGGAATCTTGGCAAACGAGATTTGTCTTGGCCAATACTCGTGGATGGCGGCCGAGACGAGAAGGGAGCAAAACAGAGCTGGCAGCAATAAAATTAAATTTCTCCCCGAATCGCTTGGGCTTTTCATTAGAATCCAGATAGATAGAGACAGAGAGAGAGAGAGAGAGAAAGAGAGGGAGAACACATTTCCAAATCAAATTGACATTGCTTTACACAACCGACGCGTCGGTTTGGCGTGTGCATTTCGGTGATTTTATTTCTGGCATTCGCTTCCGAGCAATTTACATTTTAAAATATTTTCGTAAATTAATTTATTGGATTCCAGGCGACGTCTATGACGCCATGCATATTCATGACATGCCGGCAATAATTTAATTTGCCAGAGGACAATGTGAAAACTAAATCCGTACTGCTAGCCCCAATTAAAATCCCCATTCAACAAGTTGTCCCTAATCCCGCCTAAGCCTAATTACAATTTGTTAATATCCCTGCCCCTTTTGGTTTTCCTTAAATGGCAAATAAAACGCAGCAATAATTTTAATAGTTGTTTTTGTTTTTTTTTTGTGTGCGCTGTTGCCTTCATTTGTTTTTCGTTGACCTCAGGCAAACATGCGGCGTATGCGCAATTTATTTACAGGCTCACACTTTCGCCGGGTTTTTGGTTGATTGCGTTAGCTTGTTTAAACATTTACGCCGACATGTGTGAGTGTGTTTAAAACAATATTTTTGTTGGTTGGTTTATTGAGTTGGTTGTTTTTTATAGCTAACATATTTCCTTTGACTTTGAGTGTTATTTAGTTTATGTTTAACAAGACTCTTAATCGCATCTGTGACTCTTAATTAAAATACACAATATTAAGTACTCATATTATTAATTTTTAAAATAATTTGTTGCCTTTGTTAACTTTTGTGACATATTTAGCCTTTGATATATTGGATCCTTCCCTAAAAGCATACATAATTTGTTGTTTTATCTCTAAAACCATGTATAGCTTTTAAATTAAATTCTTTCCACTTATAAGTACATCTTTGAATGCAACAGTTTGTTGACTGATTGCTTGTTGCGTTCATTAGAAGGCAACTTCTCGACGCTTAATGCAATTACCATGCACTTTTATGCAACCCAACTAGGACTAACGACGAGCTCTTGCTGTGACCTTGCACCGCAGACACAGCGGCAGATCCTTTTCGGCAGCAGGATGGGATGCTGGCAACCCCAGGCCATGGCCATGGCAGAGTGGGTGGGCCGGGGAGGAAAACCGTCAATCGCCAAGTAATTGCATTTACCAGGCACGTATGTTGACGATAGTTAATTTTGTAAGTGTATCTTGATATCGATTGCAGTTTGCCAACGTACGTAGTGTGCCCAAGTGTGTGTTTGCGGAGAGGAAACGGATGCCACTGGCAAACGCAGGAAGTGCCATGTACAGGGAGAAAAATGTGCTGTAAACGAGTGAGGGGAAATGAGTATAAAGGGAATAAGTTTATGAAGTAAATTATACATATTTATATAAAAAAGTCTTAAAGCTTTAATATAGATACTAACATATAAATTCTTATTAAATAAATAAATAAATAAATAAATAAAACGTTGGTAGTTTCAGTGCTGCAAAGCCGATACTCAAGTTATTTACGATGGCGAAAATGCAAGGAGCTTGGGCCGAAACCCAATGAGCCGGAATGCCGAGGAAAAATGCAGTTGGCAAGGAAACGCCATCAGGCACCGACAATGATGGAAATTTCGCTGAAGGAAAAATCCCCAGAGCTGCTCAACGCTCAGTGGCAAGTGGAATTTCCCGCCAGCAATTATGTTGATTTCTATGTCGAAAAGCTGCTCCGCCAATTAGTTGGCGGAATCGTTGGTTAATTGCATAGCCCATTGCCGGACCTGGGGCCCGGGGCTCGGGCAGGTGTGTTTGCTTGGGGCCAGGAGTTCGTCCTGGCCCAATCAATTTGTGCCTGGAATCATCAACAGGATGTCCCGGAGCGATCTCCGTCTCGGGGCCATAATGGATTTTTAAAAACCAATTTCCGCTCTATTCCGGCAATGGCGCTGGCGCTGCCGAACGAAAACATAGAAAACTAATAACCCGTTCCGCCATCTCTCCGGGGGATCGGGAATCGGCAGCGATTTGGGGGCGGGGAACCGGAGCCACTCGAGCAGCTGCCAAGGAAATTGTTTCAATTTCGAGGAATGTTCAAAGGACGATGGCGCACAACGTAGGACGATTAAAATTCACTTTCGCAATATTTATATAGAAGCAAATTAAATTTTCCCAGCTTCGACAAGTTTTTCGGCGAAACAATTTAATTTCGCAAAACAAAAGTCTAAGAAGCAGCAGCAGCAGCAGCAGCAAGCAGAAAAAAAAAGAAAGACAAAAATAAAGCAAAAAATATGAGTTGCACTTAAAAATTTACGAGGCTTGAGAGTCCTTTGGCCATAAAAATGGAGTCAGGGGGCGGGGATCGGCGGTTACGGGGCCTGCGCTAAAGTCAAGCCATTGACTGACTAGCCGAAGTTTCCCTGTAAGTTTTTTTCAGTGTAGGAGTTTGTAGGTGTTGCTGCGGCGAATTGAAAAAGTTTAGACGATCCTGGCGCGCCCCAAAACTTTATGAGCGCCCCCCGAGCGCCGCTTCTATAGTATACTTCTGCGCGCTTTCGCTCTTCCGGGATGGCGGCCTTTTTACGACCGTTTTAATGGCGCAACAGCGGACCAAAAGCAACAAAAAAAAAGAAATCGAAAAATCCCAAAAAACTTTGCCGGCGGTCAACCAAAAGTGGCAGATGCAACAGCTTCCTTCAAGATGGTAAGGTGAGCCCAGAAAGACAAAGATGCCAGGATTAAACCGAGACAGGACAATGAACTTCAGCCACGTTCACTAATCTGCAGCAAACTATAACAAGTTTAAAGGATAGTATTTAACTTATTAAGCCGTGGACATAATGCAAATATTTATATATTATTCTTTGTTTGTAAAATAAAAACTGGAATTGTTTGAAAACCCCTCTGGCAGGTTCGTTGTTTATCATCACAGCAAATTTATAACGAGCTCCTGAAAAGTATTAAATTATTGTCTAACAATCTACTTCTGTATTTTATAGGAAGTAGCGTCTTTTTTCAACAGAATAATGGAAATACTGCAGCGGATCAGGATAAGTAATAAGAAAGTTATACACTTTCAAGTTGTGACCATATTTGTTGCCTCAGTTAGCAAATAATTCTGTTAGAAAAATAGTTATAATAATAATTAAGGGTTTCTTCTAGAAACCCAACTTACAGATAATCAAATAATACCAGCGATACATGCAATGTCCTTGCTGGTCTGTTTTTTTAATTTCGAAACCTTTTGATCCTGTATCATTTATCCTAGAAGACTGGCCGGAGGCTGCGGACGTATGTGAAACCCCTAAATTAAACTCAGAAACTCAGAAACCAAAACGCAAACGTCAAACGACAAATGGCGGACCAGAAGCCGCGGCGAAAGTGGCCAGGAAAATGGCATAAAAAACAGTACGAGGACATGGACGAGGAGGAGGAGGAGGAGAGCCTCCGCCAAAGGCTGCCATGTATCCGCCGAAACAAAGGCTTTGGGATGGAATGGACAATAAATGCTGAGAAGCCAAAGGCCAGAAAAAGCCAAAGGCAGACGCGAAGAAGAAGTAGCCGCAACAGGCAGCGGCAAGGCAACTGAAACCAACGAGCGTTAAAAAACGCCTGAATATAGCCAAAGCCGCAAGGGGTTAAGCGTGGGAGGGTTAAGAAATGTGTGTGGGGCAAGTCCTGGCAAACTTCAATTTGGTTTTGTGTTCTGTGTCCCATTGCGATTCAAATCGCAGTCGCCGCTGCCATCGGTGCCATCAATTGCGCGACGAAGCGGTCTTCTCTACTCCTCCGCAAACCGTGGGCATTAATGGGGTAAATTTAAAGAATAATTTTATAAAAATAAAATATAAATAAAATGTATTATAATAATTTTGTATTTGAAGTTTTAAGTACATAAAAGAGCTGCAGAAAATAATTATATTCTTACAAAAGGTGAATTTATTTTTTGAGTTTATGGATCAGAACAAAATACAGCTCTTCTAACAATAATAACATCCTTATAGTATTTAATTTATCATTTTATAATTATAATTTAAAAAAAAAAGTTGAACTTATTTTTTAAGTTTATAGATCAGAACAAAATACAACCCTCTTAACAATAATAACATTATTATAGTATTTAATTTATCATTTTATAATTTAAGAAAAGCAAGAACTTTACTGTATCCTAAAACCTTTGAAACCATCCCTAGTAAATATTGTAGAAATTAAGAAAAACATTAAAGTTCAAGAAATTATATCTTAAATTTAATCTTTAATTAGTTTTGTACAAAATATTTTATTATACTTTTCCCATGGTAAGTTTTTCCACAAAAATGCCATCCCACAGAGCGTACCAACTCATGCTTCGACGCCTTTTGCAATAGCGCCTGGCATTTGGCATTAATGGCCGCGGGGGGGCGGGCAACTGGGCAACTGGGCGACTGGGCGTGGCAGTCAAAGGGTTCAAGCCGGAAACTGCAGCTTCGCGGCCAAAACAAAAGACGAAAGGAAACAAAGAAACCGCAGTTGCATCACACTTTTGCCCCGCTTCCCTTTTCGATTCGAAAATATTCATTAGCCCGGAGTGCCATCGATCGAAGTGCGGGATAGTTATAGGGATAGGGATAGGGATACTACCCTGTGGTATGTGTAGTGCAGATAAAACTTTCCGCTCATGTCAGCTTATAGTTTTTGCCGCACAGATTTCAGATTTTACCCCTGGCCATAAATTTCCCGGATAGCCAACTATTCAGCAGCACTCACCGCCTCCGCACTTGGCTGTCTCGCCAGCGCGCTAGCGAGCTAGCGAGCTATTTTGGTAAAAATTTTAATTAAAATCCCAGACAGTACGAAGTTACACTCTGGCAGGCGATAGAGAGTTGCACATCCACATCGTCCAATCCTCTCTATTCCCATCCAGCTGAAGTGCGTCTGCCGTGTGCTCAAGCATCGCCAAGTCGAGCGATTCTCTCACTGCCACCGCCACAAACAGCAATCGTACAGGATTTTGCGAGTCAAGACGCCAGGATGAGGACGAGGACGAGCAAAAGGATGGGCCAACCGGAAGACAGCAGAGCAAACGCCCGCAGGACATGAAGCTCTAATAAGCTGCAGTTTTGTTTGAAGGTGGATAGTAAACGAACCTTGGATGCTCTTTAAGAGAATTCTTGGCTGGAGATTGTATTTAATATTCCTTGGCAAGGTGTACTATGAAGAATTATAAATTAAATAATTTTATTTAGAATTAGAATTAATGCTAATAGAAAACCACATTTTCAAACATTCTCGAACTCTTAAAAATAATATAGATCAATGAATGCTTCAATTGTTTCCAGTAAAGAAAACACTGCTTGGGACCTGTGAGTTGTGTTGACTTCATATGCTTTCCAAAGTCAGCCAAAGAACCCTCAGATTGTTGTCCGAAGGAAGCGCGGGGCGTGGCTGCTTTTCCGCAACTCCCTTCCCTTCCTTTCATCATACTTGCTTAGAGTCAAGTTTTATTATAATTACAACTATAACAGTTATTAACGGCAGCTACATAGCTGCTCGTCGCCAGCTGTTGCGCAACTCCAGGTCCCGTCTCCCGATTCCTGATCCCTCAGACCTCGCTCCTGCTGCTGCTACTGCTGCAGGTGCCGCCAAAGTCAACAGAGTTGCCAGCTGGGAGAGGCACTGCCACTGGGAATAGTGTCCCATAATATATAGTTGCATATTAGCAGGAGCTACAGCTGCCCCCGCACTTATATTGCCCTGTAATGTTGCGTGTTATGAAGCCATTAACTGGGCCAAAAGTTTTTCTTTCTTTAAGAGCCCTCTAATTTCAGTTTCTCTGTGTATGAAGCCGCTGACGATGATGGAGATAGCGGGGAGAGGGGTGGGTTAAGGAACTACTAACAGGAACCAGGAACTACTGGGAGCATCTCGAAGTTTCCAGCTGCTGCATCTTTTTCGGCACTTAGAGGAGCACACATAATGTGCAATGTGCAATGCGGCGGAGGAAGACGTGGAAATGGCTCTAAAGACGCTGCCTGAGATATGAGTTCAGGAAGGGCGGCTTGGCCAACTGTTAAACGAACTTAAAGACAAGTTTAAAGTCAAAAGAAAGGCTGGGAAAATATCTAGGAAAATAATAAAAAATGTATAGTAGAATGTGGGTTAATTTTAATATTATTAACATTAGTTTTATTATTATTTTACTATAATTCAAGTAATTCCGATTAAATATTTGCCAAGTCGAGGGTATTTTCTTTGATTTCAAAATTTTTAAGAACAACAGCAACAATTTAGTTGGCTTACAACTATTCATAGATGAAATATCATATTCTTAAATATTATTAAAATAGAAAATTGTGTTCTTTTAATATATAAATAAAATTTAATCTAGAAAAATTATATATCAAACGTTTTTAATTTTATTTTTGCCAAAACCTCATCGGTAATAAATATAGAATACCCAGCTACTTCTACATAAGTCAAAATTGAATTTCCTAGCACTTCAGGCTTCTGGCCAAATTTAAGGCCTGGACCCCTCGAGTGCCAAGTCCTCCCCTAATAATCATCAAAACACAAACACAAACACGAAGACGGAACACACTCAATTTAACCATTCGCTTTCCGCACGAATCATTCCCAGTTGGGTTTATAAAACTCCCGCTCAGCAAATTGAATCTGTCGAATTGCAGCTTTGACTAGTTTTTTGTTGTTGTTTTCCTTTTTTTCTTCTTCTATTTTTTATTATTGGGGGGAAAGTGATGGTCATTTGAACAGATTAAGCCAAATTGAAACCGAGGAAAATCTACTGCAAACTGGCATAATTTTGTCATTTTTACAGCAATTGATCTTGGATTGAATGACAGCGACGCGATGGCAACATTTGTTTTGGTCGCGTCTCTTCCTCTGCTGCCATAAAATGTGAAATGAAAATGAAAAATGCAAATTGAATGCAAAAACCGTTTTTATTTTCCTTTTTTCGCCATTTCACCATTTCACCCCGGAGGTTTTGCTTGTCGCCAAAGTGTTTGCTTAAAGCGAACGCACTTCATTAATAAAACTTTAATGCGCCAGCCGTTGCTCCTCGGAGCAGCGGGCTTATGGAAACGATTTAATTTGCCATCGCCATCGCCGTCGACACTCGCAGAATTACACACAACCAACCACTTTAAATAATAAATATAAAACTTTATTTTCATGTTGATTTTCCGCCAGCAGAGTCTGCCCTGCAACTTTTCGCAGCGGCTAAAACCAAATCCCATTCGCAGAACCCCTTTTTAACCCCTCCTCCATCCCGCCACTGCCGTTCGTGCAATAAATTCCGAATGAAAAGCCACACAATGAAATCATTGAAATTTACGTTGTCTGTGCATAATTGTTGGCCATTTAGCAGCCAGGATTGGAGCTGAGGATAAGACAGGATAAGAAGCCCGCTTTGTTTAGTATTTAATGAGCGATGGCCGCAGGGCCTTTGACTCAGCAGTTAGCTGGATTTACTAAGAAGGTGAATAGATAATTATTACAATGCTATTATGATTGGAAGACCATTTTAATTATTTACTAAACACGATGACTGGAAAAACTTTCTAAAATAAGCTACAAATTATTTTAAAAATTATTTATTAGCACAAATTAAATTAATAAATGAGTTTATAGGCTAAAACTTAATAATAATACGATAAATATGTCAACTTACTTAGCCAATTTCTATTAGTAAAGCCTTGTGGTACAATTATTTATCTGTGCCAAAGTCTTTAGCCAATTTCTCCTTCCCTTTGCAGTTGACAATTGCTATCCTAGTCACTTATTTTAATGCTCGAGCAGTTAAGCGTATTATTAGCCTCGATACCCTATTGAGTATGCAGACTCTGAAGTGGGCCAAAACAATTACCGCATAATAAATCAATTTGAGTCCCTCGATTTAACCGGCCACGCCCGCTCTCAGGCCACGTTTAGACTCCTTCAATCAGGCAAAGAGTTTGATGTGTGTGAGTGTGGCTCCGTTGGCTGACAATTTTGCAGCTCAAATATGCAAATTACCGACAGTTGGTAGCCTCAATTTCGATTCGCAAGCGCTGAAATTGGAACTGCGCAAAAAGGGAAAAAAGCCAAGGAAAATATATAGTATGTATATAGTATATGGGAGCGGGGCACAACAAGCAAGTCAAATTGAAATGGGCACAAAATATGAAAGCGTACTTGCATTTTAAATATTTAATTGCGAGCTATTTTCCAGTTGAATCAATTTGCATAGTTCCCTCCCCCAAAAGAAAATCCATTGCAAATACAAAATGGTCGATTGAATTTTTAAAACGTTTTTATGGCCATGTTGGGGGAGTTTTTAAGATGAATTCATATACATATAGTATACATATTTTCTGATAAATTATCTTAATTATTATTATCTCTTTTAATATTGATATATTTAATATTTAATTCTTATTTAAGCATTAATTGAGAGACCATTAATTGAGTTTTAAAAGGAAACTCTGTCCTGGCGATATAGATACCAAAATCTGGCAACTTCCGGTCGGCAATCGCATTATGTACATAGCAATTAAGTTCGCGATACGTCTCCGGCTGTCAGTTTGGAAAAGCGTTTTCGAAAATGCAATTCCGTGCAATTCCCAAATAACACGAACGGCAAACAACAATTCAATTCATTTATTTGACTAGCAAAAATTGCTGTCGTTGTCAATATCCCGGCTATTATTGTTGCTCCCACACAGCACACACTCTCACATTCTGTTTTTATGCCTCCATGTTTTGTGTTTTTATGGAGTAATCCGAAACTAACACACGCCAATTGGTTTTGTCGCTTGACAGTTGATGGATGTGACTGCTCGCCAAATGATGGAAAACTGTTTGCCCCCTCCTCCCCCAACAATACATATAAAAATACATACATATATGTATGCAAATTTATTTATGGCAAATGGCTGGAACAAATCGAGTTCGGTTTGAGCCGGCAATAAAACTGCTGCAGCAAAAGTGTGCGAATTAAAATCATAAAAGCCTAGCAGCCACAGTAATTAATTAGTTTTGTTTTCCGCATGGTGGCCTATACAAGTTTATTAATTGCTCGCTGTCTGGATTTTTTCGCTTTTCAATTTGCACTTAAATCGTAAACAAATGCAGGCTATTATTTTAATTGCAAATATTCTTGGTGATTTATAGTCATTTATGTTTTCGACTTGGGGTTTTCTTGAGGATATTTCAGGGAACTTTTATTATATACATTATTTTGCATCTTTTAAAAGTTGCTTAGATTCTGAAGAATATTGTAAATAAAATTCAATCTTCAGAAAATTCTAATAACATTCTAAATTAAAATTTCAAATCTTATTTAAATTCATAATAATAGTCTCTGAAAATCTCCTTGCACTTCAGTAAAAGTTAAATGGGAAATTAATGCCCAGCATCCGCGAATCTGTCCACCTTGGCGTCTTGGTTCTCTTCTTCACTGCCTGATATTTTCTCACTCTCGTCACGTGGCAATGTCAACGGCACACAAAAAAAAAGAAAGAAAGAGAAGAGAAAAGGAAGCTGAGGACGAACAGGACCTGCAGCATGCGACACTTGCAGTGCAATGTCGACGTCAACTGCGCTTCATTTGATTTGAGCGCGCATACGACACGTTGTCCGCTTAACCCGCGTCGCCCTGTCGTGCGTGTTTTTAACCCAATTGCCATAAAAGTGGAGGAGTTTATGTGTGCTATATGCGATTTCCCCTCCCAACTGGCTGTGCGTGCCGCAGTTGCCACATGTTGAGCCGGTGAGCTGGCTATAATACACAGAACGATTTTAGAACGGTGTGAATTTCTAATAAAAAAAATAAATATAAAATCGTAGGCTGAAAGGATTTTCTGGTATATATTTTATTTAGTTTCAAGCTTTTGTTTCCAAACTATATTTTAGGCTGTGATTTTTTTGAGTGCCTTTTGCCTAAGCTCGAATTTAGTGAATTGAAAGAGATTACGCCATGAGCTGGTGGTCAATGTGCAATTATTTCCATCGACTGACTATAATGGCTGTGGAAGAGAATTCAAGGCACGCTCTTTAAAGAGAGCCCCCGGATGCAGTGGAAATAAGAACGGAATTTATGCCCAGCGTGCCGCACATTAGCGCATTGTCACCGCACTCGGCACACTTCCAATAAATAACGCCGCACACACGGACTCAGGCAGGACTCTCGCAGGACCTTTTTCAGGGAGTCAGAGAGTTGGAGACGGAGTCTACTAATGCGCTTAGCGCCTTGTTGCGACATTTTTGGGGGCAAAGTAGGAGCCCCAGGAGCCCCAGGAGCCAGGAACGTACCGTGGCGACGAAATCCGCCATAAATAAAGGATAACAATTTGTTAGCCACGCAACAAGTGCAAACTAAATCAACAAAGCGAGTAGATTTCCGCAGGCTCTTCGGCTCTGCGACTCACATGTGTAAGCTCTTAGGTGGAAAGGCCCCTGCACCCCCGAAAAAAGAGGAAAAATACACGGGAAAAGCACCAACTCCCAACTCCCAACTCCCACTGATAAACGGCTCAATTCGTGTTTGCCATTGTGTGTTTTTCTGAGTTATGAAAGCCATATTTATCACAAAAATAAAGAGAATTCCATTCCTTTTGCTTTTTTAAATCTTAAAGGTTAAGGTGGCCTTTAAACCCACTTACATTTTCCTCCCTTGGTTTATTTAATTTGCGAAGAGAAAGAAGGGAATTCCCGCGAACAAAGGGTAACGATTTGATTTTGGGACTCCTTTTGCTCAATAACAAGCAGCAAACGGTGGTCCTTTTGCTCTTAAGTACATTTCACTTTATCCCAATTGCTTGCCAACCGCAACAACAAGCAGAAGAAAAAAAGTAACAGCGGTGCCAGGAATTAAGCCTTCCACGCAAAAGTGTCCTTTTTCCTCCACGTAATAACAGTAATGCAATTTTACGCACGCGTTGGCTGAGTTTTCTTTGGAGTCTTTTGGGGTAATTTAGTTTAAGGGAAAGCCTAAGATTGGGCGTTATAATGTACATTTTATAAAAGTTAATTTGATACACAAAATAATTAATTAATAATTTCACGATCTACTCAAAAGGTAACACTTTGATTTATGTAAATTAGTTAAAATAAAAGAAACACTATTTGATTAACAATTAAGTTAGTTAATCTTTATTTTCACTTCCTTTTTAATTTTTAAATTTAAAAAAGAATTATTTTACATTACATTCCCTCCAATAAAGAACATTTACCATTCGTTGTAGGCTAAAAATTTACCTAAAACAAAGAAGAAATCAAACATTGCGTGGGCCGTTTTACTTCTAGAAAAACATATTATTTTTAACAGCTTTGCTTCTACTACTACCTTTATCCCAGTCGCCTCGTCATCCTTTAGCCTTTAATGAGCGGCCAGCCAGGATCTATCCCTTCTAATGGCCCCCAGACAGACAAAAGGCGGGTTAGGCAGGAGGATAGCGGAGAAGGATGGCCAGTGGCAGATGGCAAGGACACAGGCAAGCGGGCGCAGAAAATGTGGGCTGCTGTCCGGGGTTAAAGTTCACTCGAAGTATACTAAGCAATGATGTGGCTGATGAAGACGTCCTTTGTGGGCTGTCAGCGGACATCGCACAATCGAGCGGAGCTGCCAGTGACATGCACAATGCACATCGCACAATGACTGCAACAATACGCTTCATTAAGTAATTAACACGCGCATTATAATTTAATTAACATTGTGGCACAAATAAAGAGAGACAGACCGAAGAGAATGCAGGGTAAAATGTAAACGCATATCCTATATATTTTAACAAGAAAGCAATGTTTAAGGCATATTGTTATGGTTATTTACTATAAATCTTTATCGGTAACATATGCTAGCTGGTTTGTAATGGTTTATATTATAACCTTATAACCTTATATAACTTTATAACCTTTAATAATCCATTATGCAATTTCACGTCGACTTAATGCTAATTAAGAGTCACTTCGTTCCACTTAAGCTTATAAAAATGAATGAGAGCCAAATAATTATTTTAGTTCAACTTGGAGTCCCGTCGATAACACAGCCTTTTCTCTGAAAATGCATTGGAAAATCACCGTAAATCTCTTGTCGCTCCTGATCCTTTGTGGGCTTCCCAGCGCATGGATGCAGGAACAAAGAAACGTGGTGACATATGAAATATCAGTAAGTCCAGGGACTGGCTGGAAATATTTGCCTCAATGGTTGTGTCGTTATGTCCTCTGCCACACAGCAAACCCTCCTATACGAAACCAGTCGAACCCAGTGGTATATTCTCAAGAACTACCTCCAGTGAACCTCACAGTAAAACCTGAAGGACCCAGAGAGAACCCAGAGCTAAATGATGGAGTACTACCTGAACCCAACCCAGAGCCATATCCTGGAATACCATCTCAACCGATGCCAGGGCCATACCCTGGAGTACTACCTCCAGTGATTACAAGGCCATATCCTGGAGTACTTCCTGCAGCGAACCCAGGGCCATTTCCTGCAGCGAACCCCTGGCCATATCCTGGAGCACTACCTCCAGTGAACTCAAGGGAAAATCCTGGAGGACTAGCTCTACCGAACCCAAAGCCATTCCTTGGGATACAACCTGAAGTAAACCCAGGGTCATACCTTGGAGTACAACCTGAAGTAAACCCAGGGCCATATCCTAGACCACAACCTCCAGTGAAGCAAGAGACTTATCCTGCAGCCCTACCTTTAGTGCCATATCCTGGAGCACTTCCTGCAGCGAACCCAGGGCCATATCCTGGAGCACTACCTCCAGTGAACTCAAGTGAATATCCTGGAGTACTACCTCTACCGAACCAATGGCCATTCCTTGGGGTACAACCTCAAGTAAACCCAGGACCATACCTTGGAGTACAACCTGAAGTAAACCCAGGGTCATACCTTGGAGTACAACCTGAAGTGAACCCAGGGCCATATCCTAGACCACAACCCCCAAGGAAGCAAGAGACTTATCCTGCAGTCCTTCCTTTAGTGCCATATCCTGGAGCACTTCCTGCAGCGAACCCAGGGCCATATTCCGGATTACTACCTTCAGTGAACTCAAGCGAATATCCTGGAGTACTACCTCTACCGAACCAATGGCCATTCCTTGGGGTACAACCTCAAGTAAACCCAGGGTCATACCTTGGAGTACAACCTGAAGTGAACCCAGGGCCATATCCTGGAGCTCTACCTCCAGTGAACTCAAGCGAATATCCTGGAGTACTACCTCTACCGAACCAATGGCCATTCCTTGGGGTACAACCTCAAGTAAACCCAGGACCATATCTTGGAGTACAACCTGAAGTGAACCCAGGGCCATATCCTAGACCACAACCTCCAGTGAAGCAAGAGATATATCCTGAATTCCTACCTTTAGGGGCATATCCTGGAGTACTTCCTGCAGGGAACCTAGTGCCATATCCTGGATTAATTCCTCAAAGGCAATATCCTGGAGCACTACCTTCATGGCCATATCCTGAAAAACAACCTCCAGTGATCCCAAAAGAATATCCTGGAGTACTACCTCAACCGAACCAAGGGCCATACCTTGGAGTACAACCTCCAGTAAGCCCAGAGCCACAACTTCAAGTACAACCTACAGTAAACCCAGAGCCAAATAAATAGTATATCAAGTTCTGCAGGGATATATTTGTCACCAAGCCGCATAGTACTTCCACAGATTACAGTGTTACATCCTGATCTTGCGGCATGTCTAGTGTCTATAATGGTTTTTGTAGGCCATCTAAACTAAGTATCCTGAACCTTAATAAAGAAATTTGAAAATATACCATAAAAAGTATAAAATAAACACAAAGGAAAATATAGATCATGCATCTTAAAAACATTTTTAGTTTATCACCAAATAAAAAATGTGATCTGTCTGCTTTCTCTTCTCTATAAAATCGGAAACATTCAACTGGATTATGATTAAATAAGCTGTGATAGGCAGAGCTGGCGGATGTTTTGTTTTGTTTTTCCTCAACGTGGGAATCAATTTCCAACCCATCGCAGCGCCAAGACACGATCAAAACCTAATCAACTGGCCCGGCTCTGGAGAGCTTTCACCCCGGAGGCAGTTTATTCTCGTCGCTGCGTCAGCTCCATCAGCTTCACCAGCTTCACCATCAGCTTTTCCAGCCATTTCCGCAGCACTCCCAGCATGTCAATCACAAATCAGTTTGATGGGTTGGCGAGGGAAAAAGAAAATGCGAAGGCAACTCGTTACTCGTTTGCATACAAATTACAGATGCAAGTCACATTTGATTGAAAACAATTTGAAATGATATCGTCATTGGCGAGGAGCATCCTGCCGGCATCCCTGTCAGACTTTTCCTATCCATATATCCTTTGGGTTTTCAATGCCAAGCGCTTCACCTGAGTTTCCACCTGCGTTTCACACAGACTCAAACACACACACACACACACAAAGGGCATGTGCAGGGTTTATTGCCTTTACGTGCAAAATGTTTGTGTTTGGCGCGCATAAAAGGTATAAACCAAATTGCTTCAGCTCAATCGGCAATTCGGAAAGCATTTTATTTCATTTGCCAGCTAAAAGCGCTTCTAGAACCGAAGGCTGAGAGCTGCAAGCTGCACATGGAAAAAATAGATAATTAATCTAATTTAGAGGCTTAAAAATATACATACTTATAGTGATCAAAGGTTAGTGAAAGGGAATAAATCTATTGGGGATTTTCATATATTTTATATTTTGTTTTATTCATTTTCTATTCTGTTCTGTTCTGTTTTCATTATATATATTTTTCTTTGATAAATCTAACTTTATTATATAGCTTTACATTTATTTATAAAGTCTTCTGTTAATTTATAAATTTGTCTCTGTGCTTCAGCTTCAATCGAGAGCAGGGCTATGCATTGGCATGCAGTCCTTGTTTCCCTGGCTGCCCGTTGATTGTGTTGCTTTTGGGGGCCTCTCGGTGGGTGGCTCTGGTATTGGTATTGGTTCAAGGGGCTAATCAAAGCGTTCGACTGTCCCTGAACACCTCGTCCCTCCACCGTCCTTCCTTCCCTCCTTCCTTCCTCTGCGTTTGCTTCGTGTGTTATCCTTGTCCCAATGTGCAAATAATTACCAATATGAGCCGTCAAATGACCACACACTTGCCCAGGACACACACAAGGAAGCTCCTGTTAGCCAGATGCCGCCACCTGTGCTGTGCTGTGCTGTGCTGTGCTGTGTCGTTGTGCTGTGTCCTGCTGTTGTTGTTGCTGCTGCCGCTCCCTTCTCGTTATCCTCGTGGTGAGGGCGCTCTAATTGTTGTCGCCATCGCTGGAGCCCGGGCATTGTGAGCTTGTAAATAAGCCTTAATTATTGCTATTACAGCCATAAAGCCACCGCACAATAAACATGCAAAT
Organism: Drosophila truncata; assembly: GCA_008042515.1. Taxonomy (NCBI): domain Eukaryota; kingdom Metazoa; phylum Arthropoda; class Insecta; order Diptera; family Drosophilidae; genus Drosophila; species Drosophila truncata. The sequence goes on along the minus strand of VNJQ01005526.1, from coordinate 312,901 downwards.
TCGGTTTGCACGGGGCGTGACCCAAAGGCGGTTGTCTGATAAGCCAATTGGCAAGGTGGAGTCGAGAAATACGGGCCAAGGTAACAATAATAATAGCAATATAGTACTATATACATACATATGTATGTATGCAGGAAAAATCCTATGGGAATTTTTATTGGCTTGTGGCATTCGGAAAGTGTTTGGGGAAAAATTCGTTAAGGGATTTCTGGTTAGTTAAGAACATTTCAGAATTTTCTAATTTTAATATGTATTTTTAGAAAAATTATTTTTAATTAAATAGAGTATTAAAAAAAATAAATAAACTGAAGAGGAATGTTTTCTACATATTTTTTTATTACCCATTTATAGGAATTTATAAGAAATAAATATTTAAGGCTTTTAAATTGAATTTTAAGAAACTCAATATAATCCAGAATTTCTCTAGCACTAAATGTTGTATTAAAATATTAAAATACATTAAAGAAATTATGGCAATAATTTATTATATAACAATTCCTCTAGGAACATGTTAATGAAAGGAAATAATTAAGGAACCATTTTCCAGTCCTTCCAAAACAAAGTTTCATTAATAAATACTTTCCACATGGCTTGTGGTTGCAACTCCACTCACTTTACCACTAATATTAAATTTAATTTCCGCTTAGCTCGTTGAACGGCGATAAACGCAAACATTTACATAACACGCTGCTTGCGTAACGTAAGGTGCAACTGGCATAACTCGCATAACGGAATACCTGACATGTAGGGCGAAAGACAAAGCCAGCGGTCCATACGGGGGCTAAGGGGTGAAGTGGAGCAGGGGTGGGGCTGCGTGGGTGGCCCGTCCGGAGCTTTGTCATAATTAGAACATGCAATCGCCGCCACTGCACATAAACGCTCATCAAATCCATTTAACCCGTAATGGCTGTCGGGTCGTCAGGCAGTTTCAGGCGCCTGATCCCGATCCCTAACCCAGGACCCATGCTGCTCCGATTGCCAGTCAGTGCCCGTCGGGTTTTATTTGCCATTATCCTGCTGCACGCACACCACATTGTCCAACTGCTGCTGCTGCATTTCAGGTGTGTGCAGTGAAAGAAATCTGAGGGTAAATAGTTAATTTTTTGTTAAATATGCAAAACAGTTTGGTAAATCAATCATAATTTCCAGTTAGAATAATATTTTCCTGCTTATACCCTTTCCTTTTTTTAATACCAGTTAAGACCTCTAATTTTTTAACAGTGTTCGTGTTTACAGGACTTAGTGTTTAAGTGCCTGTAGTGTTGCTCCTGCCTGCCCTTAGCTGAACTGAACTGACCCCACCTAAACGGCACCGAACTGGACTGCAGTATGCGGTGGTCCTGGCAAAGGACGACCTAGCATTGATGGCCCGTTGAGTTGCTGGCCAACAGCTCTCCTGGTCGGGTGTCGGTGTCTGTTTGCCGGCGGCTCTCGAGTGCTGTTGGCCGGGCTAACAACATTGCAGCGCCGTTTCGTGTGATTTTTGCACCGATTTGCGTTTAATTGAATTTTGCTCTTGACACTGGTTTGGCGTGTGGACTTGACTTGCCTTGGTCCTACGTCTAATTGCGCTGCGAAAAAAAAGCGGAAAGCGGGCGGATAGCATGTTGAGCCTACTTGGAAAGGAAGCAGGGTAACTAAAAAGGATACCCCAGATATTGGGCATAAATCAACGCGCCCCCCCACCGGCTGGTCAATGAACCGCAGCGCCCACGAAAATAAAAAAAAACAGAGCCCGCCGTGGATGTTTGTGTCTGGTGCGGGTCTGAGTCCATAACCATTAATGATGTGGCCCACAGGCCCCGATACTTCACGTTCCCCCGAGTCCCGAGACTCGAGAACGTGGCCCATTCCGCTCGAACGGAATGTCTGGGCCTAGACTCCGGACCCGGGACTCCGAATCCCTTTTTCCGAAATGGAAAACAGTGGGAGAAGTGTGCGAAGCGGAAACAACTTAATGACGCGCGGCGCTAATGGTTCACTTAAGCACCCACATAAGTTTTCCCCGCTTTTCCCCCAAAAATACAGAGAAAAAAGGCGAAACAGCAACCAATGCACAGTGGTTTTTAATACCTAATTGGAAAAAATTAAGTAAATCCTGTAATAAATACAAAAATGTTTTAAATTTTGGAATTTAAATAATTTTAGCATTTTTTGAGATGTTTACAGTGCGTATGAGTATTATATTTACCGGATACTGTCATTAATTCTCAGTTTTCTTATGCTTCTTAAAGAAATCTTAAAAATTCACTTTATCCTTAGCAGTTTAACGTTTTTAAATGAATTTTAAATTCAAAACTAAATGAAAGGACATGCAATGACCACACTGCGTATGATTGATATTTTTTAAACCTGGAAATATTTTTTCCTGATAATTCAGCTAAAAATTAACCAGCTAACCACGGTGCCTGGGTCGAGTTTTCTTCGATTTTTCCCCTAAGCATTTTCATGGCTGCTGCGGGGCTTGTCACCGAACTGGCAATGCCAAAAATCGGACGACGCCGCCCTCGCCTATTGTCGCCTCCGATTTTTTTTTCTGCTTGGGTTGTGCCCCATGAAAAACCCAATGGAAGTACCCCTTACTAGCAGGAAAATTCTTCCCCCCGCAATGGCCGACACTCTGACTTCTCGCACTCCACTTACTGGCTGCACAGTAATAATTTCTCGCTAATGGTGTCCTAAATTGTCAAGAAATATGGAACCATTTGAATGTGCTCCCTTGGCTCGAGTCGAGTCGAGTGTGTGGGTGTGTCCCGGACTTGTGCGTCACACCCACATATACCATGTATCCTTACATATATATTTATATATATATACGTATTATTATATATCCCGCGCTGTTGCTGAGTGCGGCTTTTAGAACGTTTGTGTTTTCGACTTCCGGTTAGCCGGGCCTTCTACAAATTCTTTGTTCTTCATTTCGGTTTGGAAGAGAACAAAAAAAAAAAAGAAAATGGGGGCCGCTGTGGTTTTGACAATCTAAAGTGCAATATGGTGGCTGTGTGGGTCAAGTGGGTGAGTGGGGCGCGGCTGTGGAGTGTCGAAGGGTACGCGAACCACAACAAAGAAGGGTCAACGTAACGCAAAGTGTTGCGTGGCATTACGTTACGTTAAGTGGAAGAGTGTGAATGGCAGGAGATCGCTAAAAGTGAAAATCCTTTTACTTTTTTCCTCCCCATTGAGTTAATTTTGCAGGTGAAATATTAAAGAGTTTTAAACAAATTTAATAATTAGAGAAAAGGCTAAAAATTAATATAAATAAAGTACTTAATTTCTGAAAAAAAATAAACTCTTAAACATTTTTTAAGCGTAAATTTAAAACTGAGAGAAGTCGTCAAAAATCTCCAATTCTAATGATTTTTTAAATTTTTATTTCATGCATTTATGGCCGAATCCTACAAAATTACGTATACGCACTGTTGTAATCAGTATTTAAAATTAAAGAAAAATCTAGGATTGGAGGCATTTAATTGAAGTTATTATATATTTGTTGTGGAAGAATGAAGCCAGTAATTTTAACATGGCGTTACATACACTGAAATCTCAAAAATTGAGGCATATACAGAACCCTGAACATAGCAAAAACGTGCTTCCCGTAATCCTGAATTGAATCATCAACGTCATGCTTACGTAAGGACACGCAATGCACTTGACGACACACGCACACAGCGAAAATAAAACGCCAACAGAGAACTGAGGGCTCCGAAGGACAAAAAAGATGCTTAATCTCATCGCGTTTTGTCTCGGCGAAAATACCCACAACATGGCAGCAGCGCATTCATCTGCCGGGATAAAAATGAAATAAATACGAGTGCGGGCAGATCCTTGTCTGCGTGTGAAAGTGGGAGTCCTTAAGCATTTCTGCCAACACAGACGTAAAAAATCTGCTACTTATAAATTATGTTTATTTATTTATTATATTTTGAAGCAGCTGCGCTCAACTACGCACCGTTTTGTCCGAAACCGAAGCGAAAAGAAAACTTGTCGCTATGCTGCTGGCTGTCAACAATGCAGGCTGCTTCATGAGTCTGAATGGGATTCTCTGGGCGGCAACAAAAAAGGACGAAATCGTGGGCGGCGGGTGGCGGGTGGGTGAACTTTGCAAGGAAGCGTTCAACAAATGCCGTTGACAGCGGACGCACTCCAACAAACCCAAGTCGGCCCATTGAGTTCGGCTGAGAAGAAAAAAGAAAGGAAAAAATCGGAGGGAAAAAAGCGAAGACGAGGGTCGGCACAAATTGGCAAAGCTGACAAAATTGGTCAGCAGCCAAGGCTGTGGACATTTGTTGCTAATAATGTTATCGATGTGGCAAATACACAAGGAATACAATTTACATAATGAGCGACGACTCGCCGAATCGCTCTTTTCCCCCGCCCCCTCCAGGACAGTTCAAGTGGATCAGGATAAGTCCAGGGACAAGGACCAAGGAATATCGTAACGTGAGCCACTTAAATCTGTCGTAATTGTGACAGGGCTTGCGAGGGTTAGGTCACTGAATTATGTTGCTGCTTTAAGTTGAATTTAATAAAGTTATAGATGATTAACTTTTTTTTATAAAGATTTATTTATGAGTTTTTAAAGTAATGAATTACCTGGCCACAACTATTAATAAATTCCCTGCAGTATCATTTTTCAGCATTTCATCATCAGCCGAAGAGGCGTTGATGATTCATCGATGAAATGCCATACAAACAGTTGATGAAATTAACATGGGCATGTCCTGGGCTGTCATCAACAACAATGCATTAACATTTAATCAACATTTCATCGATGACAGGTTGATGAAATGTTGATGAAAAAGTAATGAAATGTTTTAATGAACAGTTAATGGAATGTTGATGAAAGCTTGATGACAGTTAATGGAATGTTGATGAAAGCCGCAGGGTTGGTTTCCAAAATCTCACTTTTAGAATATTCTAGTTTCTTATTCCAGTAGTCTTTGCTTTATAAATCAAACTCTGTTTTTCTGTTCTTGTTTCTCAACATGGCCGGTGATCAATTAATTGTATCTCCTTTAAGCCTGAGCTTTCTGGCTCCCCTCTCGCACTTTCAAAAACGATTGATAACGATGATCAATGCCAGCTGTGAGGATGTGATCTTTCGCATCCAAATCGATAATGATACCGATTACAGTGTGACACCAATGCGCGGTAGATTGAATGCCTTCGATACCACCGAGTTGATTGTAACTCTAGCACCAGTTACTAAAAATATTCCTGATTGCTCCTTGGCTGTAAGAAGCATACCACTGGCTATGATCGCTCATCTAGAGGAGATGGAATGGAACTCTACGAAGGTTATGATTGAGCTGGATCCCAGGAAAACACTACAACTAGAAGACAATCCAGTAAGGAGACACTTTCAAGTCAATGATCTGATGAAGAGGAAAAACCATAAGAAGGTTTACCAGAAAAAATCACATAATTCCAATGCTTGGCCTAGGCGCTTTCTATATGTTTTATGTAGTCTAGCAGTGATTATAGCTGGTGAGATTCTATTAGACAGAATTTTACTACTTCTCTATAATGCTCTATTTTCAGCTTATTTCAGCTTCAAGTTGAAGACCGGGCGCATCTTTTGAGTGCGAATCAATTGAATTATGAATTATGCAAATCGAAATCCGCGCCCCAAGCGGATTTCAACCAGCCCCCCACTAACAGTTACCTAAATCAATCATACGCGCCGTTGGCCTCATTAGGCAAGCGTTTAGCTTGGCCGCCTGCTCGACCCTGCGCCCCTTATTAATGCACTGCGAGAAAGGCTTTAAATATTGTAATTTTATATGTCAGAAAAAATATAATTTGATAATTAAATAAATAGAATATTCGACATGTATATTAAAATACTTATGAAGTTATATTAAAGAAAAAAACCTTAACAGGTTTGTTATCCGTAATTTATGATATTTTTTAATAAAAATATTTTTAAAGTTAGTCACCCATATTTGTATAGATTTCACATATTTTTTGGCTAATAAATTTGTACAGTGACTGAGCCGTCAACTTGAGTTGCGGCTTTAAATCAACTTGTCTTGCTTATTAAGTAATCTGCCGCAGAACGTTTCAATGGCTGACGCTCATAAATTCCATGCACAGACACACTTGTGCACCTGCACACACTTATGTATATGTAAATACGAGTATTAATAAACATATACACTTACACAGAACAAGGTAACTATATCTGAACGTGGGCTTACAGTTATTTATAAAGCAATTATTGCCACAATTAATTTGTGATTGCATTCTGCACGAAGCGCTGCCATCGAGGCTTAGCACAATTGTTATCGTTGCTGCTGCAGATTTAATTAGTTTACATGAGAGCACTGCCCTGGTGCTTTATGAAGCTAATTATCCTTTTGCGGCGAATCCTCCCATCCCGCAATTGAATTTTGCCCTTGCGATCAAACAATGCGGAATGGCTAATTTCAATTCGCCCCCAAGTATACGCGTCGAGTCCTATTAATGACCTTCAGCCTGTGGAAGTTTCCTTGTATCTCTCACAATTTGATTGTAAGGGAATCTGGAACAATTCCTTAAATATTTATTGAGTTGTGATTTCCTGAGATCAAACTAAGGGATTAACTACTAATGATTAATCAATGATTATAAAAAATAAGATGCTTATGGATTTTTCATTATCTTTTCAGTAATAATCTCCACAGGACACGACTCCAAGAAAGACCCAAGAATGAAGTTATGTAATCAAGAAGATAAACCCTTTCCTTAAGCTGCCGAAATCAAGGAAACTAAAGCAACTCAATTTGTCCAGATCGACTATAGGTAAGCCAACACTTTGAGTCACGGCAGAGGAGACAGGACATGTCACAGTCACTGTTCCAGTCACAGTTGATTCCGTGTATTCGTCCCTTATCCGAATCACAATTTATGCGGCCACAAGGAAGTGAGTGGCTCGGACCTTGGCTTGGAATTGTATTGAAAAATGAATGAAATTAGAATGTCTGATGGCATTTTGAATTGGATTTCCTCAGTCCCTTTTTCGTTTGTACTTTTTGCGAGACCCGTTTCTGGCCAATTTCGGGCAAACACCGCAAGACAGGCCACAAAATGTTGTCCTGTTTCGTTGGGCCCCCGCCCCCCGCAAACGCCACCCTTAAGCCTTCGCTTTTGATTGCTGTTGCATGTCAAGATTTGTCAGGCAAATGAAAATATTTTGCGGAACGGGACAGGACGTCCTTAGTCCTTCGGCCGGTTCCGTTGCGCTGCAATGTCATAAAACATTATTGACATTTCAATTGTAAAAGCATTTTGTGTGTGTGTGTGACATTTTTTTCCCGCTGCCATGGCACAGAAGAGGGCATTCTCTCTGCTTAAATATTTCCTTGTTCTTCTTTTTGGTGCTTCCCCGAAGGAGATTCATTAAAGAGCAGCAAGGGCTAAGTTCGTAATTTTCCCCAGTTCTCCCTGCTGTTTGGTCACCTTTCGGCTCACGCATAAAACTTCCGGCAAACAAAGCCAGAAAAAGCGAAACAACAAATAAACAAAGTCAAGTTTTTTTGTTTTCTATCGCTCCTTTCGTCTGCTGCTGCTGCTGCTGGCTTGCGAAAAGTTTTATCCCAGGAAGTACGAGTAAAACTGGTCGAACGGGGGGCTTACGGCGAATGGCTTACGGGAAGGGATGCAGGACGAGCGACAAAACATAACGAAACACATACAGGACATGGCCCAATGATGCCAAACTGCAGTTAAGCGAAAGCGCAAATAGGCACTGGAAGAATAGAATTAAGAAACCTAATTAAAAGTATTATTTTTTTAACCATAAGTTCATTCATTTTATAATTATATAACTTAAAGGCTTAAGACTTCCAAATTAACTTTTTTCTTTTATTTTATAAGATAATTTTTAATGGATATTCAAAATATACATTCCTAGTAAGCTTTATTTTACTCTTTAAAAATATATATTTTTTCCCAGTGCCTACGTTTTGGATTAAGACAAGCGACGGCCACGATAGAAACTCAACCCGACATCTGCTCCGGGTTCCAGCTTGACCTCAAGCTCCCCCGACTCTCTCTTGCCACTTCAGGGTTCACGTGCCCCGTCCAGGTGAGGCGGAAAAAAGTTATAAGGTGCCAAAGGCCGTAAAAGATGCAATCAAAATCAAACTGATTTGTCTCCGGGGAGCGATGCCAACTTTTATATTTACGAGTGGGCAACGGCACCAAACTCTCGGCTGCCCAGAAGTCACAGCGAGACGAAGATGGAATACACTCTGAGTTGATTAATGCACTGCCGGGATATATATATGAATATCTGAGCAGATTGGCCACTTGGGAAGAAGACTTTTAAAGTTATTTAAAAAGAAGGGTTGTGTCCTAAATTTATTTTTAAAATATCAGTAAAATTTGAGAGTAAAATTAAGATGTTTTCATTATTTTTTATGAGTAAAAAGTCTTTGGGAATAAATATCTTTAAAAGAAATACCTAACCTTAGAGATATTATATAGAATTCCTGATCAGCCCTGTTATTCTAGTTGCCATGCCCTTCTGTAAGGCCATAAAATGCGGTTTTTTTTTCCTATTTCCTGGAGACTGCATTTAAATTGCACTGGCCTTGGCATGGGTCGGGGTCCTGGGACTGGGACTGGGGCAGGAAAGATGTCCCGGCAGCTGGACGCTTTAATTAGACAGTCGCACTTGTGTGAACTTCGGGTCAAAATTGCCGGGGAATCCGAAGTCAAGGAAGTGGAAGCTGGGGGAAGCTGTAACCGAAACTGGAGCTAAATTCCAAGTTCCCAGAACGCAGGACCAAGGACCGAAACTGGGGCTTCCTCCCTGCAATGGCCGCCGGTCGCCGCGAGTCATGAAATTTATGCGTTAAAATTGCATAATTTGGCAACGCACACACACACACACACACACACACAGACACACAGACACCGACACAGACGCAGCAGACGCGGAAAAACTTTGCACATAAATTCTGCAAGTCAAGGTAACGGCACAAACTTTTTGACTGCCCCTCTGTGAATCCCCGGGGCCCTATCAAATTAAACACTTTTTGCTGCTGGGGCGTCGTCTACTTATCGGAGGGAGTCGGAGGGTTACCACCCCCCGCCTCCCATTTGCACAGATATATATCTACATATATAGAGTAGAGCTGGTCGGATACACGTGCTCAGATGGAAGATGCACAATTCAAAGCACACACACGATTCGATTTTAATTTCCTGTTTCGGCTTGTTTCCCCCAAAAACCGACTCGAACTTCTCCAATCCCAAACAGTCGTCGTTGGTTGCCATTTCATTGCCTCTCTCTTTGAATTTGCAAATGTCTATGGGTGGAAAAACTTCTATACCTCCTGGTATTCCTCACAGAAAAGGGTATGTTAATGTTATATTAATCGTTGATTATTATCAAAACTGTTTAAAAGAATATTTAACAGAGCTCAAAACAAGAAGGAACCTGGTGCTTAATTTGTTATTTATAATCTATAATTATTATGAATTTTTGTATTGTATTTGTATTAATCAAAATTTAATTATAATTAAATATTTAATTGATCGTTAGGAGGCTTAATATCGAAGACCAGGTAACCCTCAGTCGCTTCCCCAGAAAACTAAATCCCTTTTGTTCCTTTTCCTGGGCTGTTGTTATTTTTTGCCTGTGACATTCTAAGTGATTCTTTTCTTTTCTTTTTTTTTGGCTTCTGTGCCGACTCCCTAATAGTTTTTCAGTGCAAACTTTATTTAGTGCTCCTCGATGGATTGTCCGCCTATTTCCCTCCTGAATTTTCACTCAATTTTTCGTTCGGCCAATTTTTGGTAGAATTTTTGCAATGAATTTCGCTTTTGCCTGCCCCATGTCTGGCGGCGTTTTTATGAAGATAAAAAGCTCAGCGGCTCGGCATTCGAATGTCCGAATGTCCAATGTCCGATGGCTTATATGCGACTACCAGCCTGTGGCTAATGGGGCTGATGGCCTAGAACCCATTTGAGCCCTGTTAGCATGGTCAAATGTGGAAATATTCGGCTTGAATTGTGGTGGAAACAGCAGCAGCAGGCTGGCCGAAACTCCGAAGCCTGTTCCTGCTGTAGCTGCAATAATTGTTTATTGGCAGCAATGGATTTAAATTGTTATCGATTGCAGCTGCGAAACAATTATAAGCGGCAGGCAGTGTGAAGTGTGAACGGAGGGGAGTGTTCGGTGGCTGAATGGTTATTCAATTCATGAAGAGAAATGTGCTTTCAAGGCTGCCAAAGATTATACCCGGGGTCATCGATAAATACACATTTCTGATGGTGTTTGTCTGGCACGACGACTCTTGTTTGCATTTATTGAAAGCTGCAGCATTCTAGAATGTCGATTTGAGTCAAACTGTCAGGTTTGATGCTGATATTAAGCTTTCAAAGGAAATAAGTTTTAGGAAAAACAAAGAAGGTTAAAGATATCAAATGAATAACTTAAAACCAAGCACATAAAATTGTTAAAATTGTAATATTTTGTCAAATACTTTAAATGCCGTTGAAGCTTAGTTTAAAACTAAATCCCCAACAAATATGATTCGCTTATTTTTAGCTTAGCTGTTTACACTGTTTATTTCAAGGAACTTTATAATTTAAGCCCAGTTCCCCAGCACAATTGCCCAAGTTGAGTGTCCTTTTTGGAGGACTTAAGCTGCCAAAATGCAAAACAAATACAACAAGCAAGCTGAAGCCAACGAGCCGTGCGCAGTGGAATCAAAGTGAAGGACTCTCCCTCGCTCCCCACACACACACACACACAGACACTCAGAGCAAACGAGTCCTGTCGCATAATTTTTGGCAAGAACGTGAAATTAATTATGCGCCAGAAGAAAAGGCAAGCGCGGAGAATGGGCAGCCGAAGAAAAGGGCTAACAAAGGACCCCACCGCGCAACATCCTGGCCAAGTCGCGTCAGCTGCCAACAAATTTCCTGGCGCCCAAAAGAGGAGAGGAACGGAGAGCACGGAAGGCGCAGTGGGCAGCATTCGCTCCGAAGCATCCGAGGATTATGTTAAATTTAGCGGTGACGATGACACACAAGACACTTGGCAAAAGGTTCTCACACAATGCCCGCAATAATTGCGCGAAATTGGGAATGGCAGAGCCCAGGAGCTGCGGCAGAAGGTGGCCATTAATTGTGCAAAGTCAGTGCGACTGAAAAAGCCAAAGTCAGTGCCAAGTTAACAGACGCCACTTGCCAAAGAACAGTAAGAGAAAAAATCAGACAAAACTGAAAGATGTTCCAGTTAAAACCAGTGAATTACTTTAAGATTTCTTTAAGGATAAATAATTATTATTATATTAATCGTTTTTCAGTGCTTATTTAAATTAAAGAATATAATAAATTTATTATTAAATAAATCAAAAATCAAATTAGTTTTCTATCATCAATTTTCATTTGTTTTTCCAAGTGTTCAAGTTCCAGCAAAAGGCCAAAATGGAATAGGACCAACAGAGAGGAGATGCATGAGAATAAAATGTCCTCGACGAGCTGAGCTCCTCCTTGCCATTTTCTCTCGTTTCTCTCTCCTATATTTCGGTATGCCATAAATTTGATGCTATTTTTATTGTCATTTCCATGGCGAGGCTGAATGTTTGTTTAATTTTAAATGCCAAGCGAAGGACTTCCTCGTGCGTTGCGAATCCTGTCCTGTTGGTTTGCCAGTCCCAGCAATTAAATACAATTTCGAAAATCCCGAAAAGTGCGTTGTCGTTGTCGCAGCAAGGAAATAAACAGCAGACCGGCATAAAACGGGGCCAAAGTAAAGATAAATCATGCACAATTCTCAAACGCTCCTCTTCTATTTATCAAGCTCAGCGGAATTCTTTGCGAGAGGTTGGGGGAGGGATAATTTGCAGGGGTGCCAGGCAGTCCGGAAATATATATATACATTTTTTAAAAGGCGCGTGGAAATTTGCTTTATGGTCATGAAAAAGGAACAGGGCATTTTCCATTACGCCGGAAAGCTTCAAGAGGAAAATGGTCTTTGGGCTGTGTAAATTCGGTTTAATTTAACAATAACAATTTGTAAGACTACTTAAGAGTTAATTATTTATTTTGTATGCTCAAACCAAATTTATTTTGATTAATTTCAAAGAATTAGTTAATGGTTAAATATTTAATAATCGTTTTTTGGTACGAATAAATGTTAAAAAGTATTCAATTTAATGGCAAACTTAAAGTTTTATTTATTCTGAATAAGAAAATGTAGAAAAGAATATATTATATTTTCTAAAATATTTTATTCATCGCATATTTCTTATTAAAATATTCTTAAAAATGTTAAATTGCTTCCTAAAGTAACCGCTAAACCTTTAATCACTTCATTTCCACCGATCGCCTCCACAAGAGACCATCACATTAGCGAAAGACAATAAAAAGCTGTCGGCAGGATGTGGAAAAACAACATTTCCTTTTGCGGCTGGCCAAATATTTGCATTAAATTTGGCCAAGTGGCAACGTTTATTCTGCTATTATATGTATTTTTTTGGTATGCTCGCCTCTCGGTTTCCTGCCGCTTTACTTGCTTTCAATTGCGTTTTTTCTACCCCTTTCTCTGCTTTTTTTTGTGCCTCGCCACTTGATTTTCTCATTCTCTATTTCCTCTTCATTTTTCTTCGCTTTTCCAGTGAGTGAGTGTGTGTGTGTGTGTGCGTGAGAGGAGGTGGTCAAAACGAGTGGCATTTCTTTTTTTTTATTTTTAGTTTTACAACAATTTCTTTGTTTGTTCTGTGCTCTTTCGTGGCGAGTTAATTTTGCATTTCCGCTCATTTAACTGCATTTTTCCACCCGCTTCGTTGTTACCACGTTGCCATGGGCCGGCTCAAAGTGCCGTGAAGTTGTTTTGGCCGCAGGAAGTTCATTTGGAAAAACCGGCAACACAAGCGAGAGTCATATGAATTTTCCTGGAGAAGCAGCAGCTTCCAGCAGGAGGCTATGAAACTTCACTCGGAAGCAGAGTGAATTGAAGACATTTCATTCTACAAACAATACGGAGAAATTCAAAGTATTACAAATATAAAATATATTTCACTGAAGGAAATGTTTTCAGTAAGACGTAAACGCAAATATCCTTTCTTCAGCGAAGATGTAAGTATGAGTTTAAGTAATAATAACTTTTTGTAAACAGAAGCTATAAAAAATTAAATATTATTTTATTATAATCCTAGGAATGTATTTCAAAAAAGAAAAAACTCATCAAGAAGTCCTCTATGGATCTCTGCAATGTCCCAAGAGATCCCTTATTCAACGCCTTTGAACAAGACTATAAAGTAGAGTCAACTATGAATATAGACCAGAACCTTGACTTTCAAGAAGATCCGCTACATGAAATTTAGGAATCTTTAAAATACAGAATTAGTTTCGTTTGACATTAATTTGAGAAAGAGCGCAAGATTTTTTTAAGCGCAGTTCCCTGCTAAGCAAAAATTCCCTTTAAATTGTTGATAGAAAGAAACTTTCACTTCTATCCTCACTTCAAAACTAGAAAATGGCTAAAAGCGAGTGAAGTGGGAAAAAATAAAGTGAAGAAACTGCCACGCATTTATGCCGCATCCTTTTATGCAGCTCCGCGCGCCCGAGTTTTAAATAATTTTATGCCTATTTGCCTCGCGAAGCTCGGAAAATTTCACACCTCAGCCATCAAAAGTTGAGGCGGACGTGCGTGCCACAAGTTTTTGCTCATAAAGGATAAGGAAAGGATACAGAAACTATGCGAGGCCAGAGATGAATATTAATTCAAGTAGAAGGATATACTTAAATTAAAAATTTTGTGTTTGTTTAAGGACCTGTAAAGTCAAAAATTTTAAAAAATATATTTATAAAATTTTGGAATTTTAATAATTGAAATAATCTGTTGGAAAATCCCCTCAAACCACGCTCCTGTCCTGTCTTAAAAAAAAATTATATATCAAGATGCAAGATACAAAACAGCAGAAAGAACAGAAAGTGTCGAGGAAAAGGGCAAAACTTTCCCTTCGAGTGAGTTAAAGTGCGGATGTGAATGTGGAATGAGTGCGGACCGAGTGCGAATGCGGATGAATGTGCCAGAACGTGAATATGAAATGATGTGCATGCGAGGAATTCGATTATTTAATATCTGAATTTGATTCAGCATCTCAGCGCTCGAATCTCGCATCTCGAATCTGGAATCTGGCATCTTTGGCACCAGCAGCAGCAGCAGCAGCAGCAGCAGCAGCAGCAGCAGCAGCAGCAGCTGCAGGTGCAGTTCTTCTGCTGCTTTCCCGGGAGACTTTATGGCGCCGAGCATCTGGGCAACTGCATCTGCATTTTTATGTGTGCGCGGGTGCGCAGTATATTTGTTTAACTTATGTGTGTCGGATTCTGTTCATTGCACGTGCCACCATCCCCCACAACCCCCCTTTCGACCCCGACTAAGACGCAGCATGACATTGCACTCAGCTTTGCCTTTCGCCGCCTGCCCCTGCAACCAGCTGTTGACTTTTATTGTGGCTTGACATTAATTTGTTAAGTGCGCCACGGCTGCCTGCCCCAGCAGCTGCCAAGACCACCCAGAAAACCTTGTAAAAGTCAACGAGGGGAGAGAAGAAAACTTAAAGGTAAGAAGCTCCAATGTGGCAGATCTGGAATAAATAAATAATACGATTTTAAAATATATTTCTTATAAACAAATTTTTATATTATAAATATTAAATTGTAAACCGCATAAAACGCTTTATTTTGTGGTCTTGACTAACCAAAATCTTCTCAAAAGGCTACTTAAAATTCAAATTATATTAAATTTACATTAAATTGATTTATTTAAATTTTCTTTTGCGTTTTTTGGGGGTTTCCCTTCAAGATTTTCCTGGAAATCCCATTGGAAATCAAAGCTGGACTTGCATTCGGCATTGTCCCTGGCGCTGTTGCTTTTAATTATGCCCAATGCACTGTGAAAATGCTTAAAAATGCAAATTATGCACCGCAAAATGCAGTGCATGCAAAATGCTGCCCCATAATTTATGAGCCACATGGCCGCCTCATCTTCATCCTCCCCTTCATTTTCTGCCTCACTTCCGATTGCCCGGAATCAGCCTCGACGGCATTATGTTGTTGAACATTTGGTCTGGTGTCATCGATGACCCGATGTCCGATAGGCAGAGGCACGATAATGGATACACTCAAGCTGGTCGAGATGCTAAGGTCACTCAAAGGGTAAGGGGGTTCCTTAAATTAAGGAATTATATTTATTTGAGGGTGATAAAAATAAGCTAATTAAATGTTTGTAAAACATATATAAATATCTAGTATTTAATATTAAAAAATGAAGTAGTTTCGACTTTTTAATGCTTAATTTGAGTTTTTATATTGCTACAGGGATTTAAAAACTTATTGGTATAAAAATCTGAATTCAAAACAATATATTTTCAAAACTAATGAAACCACTTTGCCATCACTGCTCGCCATTACACTGGCATTCACCCACTCAAAACACACACCCACAGAGAGAGGGATGCACATAATATTTGTTTAATTAGCCCGTATTAATGTCGCTGCACGAGCAAACAGAGGTGGCAGCTCATTATGAGAAACGCCAAAGAGCCAAACGGCCATTGTTATTGGCCATTGTAGCCGGGCTACCCACTAAACACACCAAAGCACACACACAGCACACATCAAGCAATGAACACTGACGACCCACATGCCGCCCACTTTGGCTTTGATCCTGTGCATTTTCCACCACTGACCCACTATTCGATTTTCATTTTCATCGGCTATTGAATCAGAAACCATTTGCCTCCGCCCACAATAAATCCGCTTGTGAATTCAATTGTGGCATTCATAATATGCTGCAACTCACTCTCCCTCTTTTCCTGCCTAATGATGTGATTTCTGTTTTCGTGTTTGGGAAATCTAAAGCAAAATACACAAGTTGCCTTTGGGAAGGAAACCTTTCAGATATCTAAGCACTGATTCCAAATCAAACAATTAAAATGACCTGCAAAAAGAAAACCAAGCTTTGGGACTCCATAACCAAGGATGAGCTGCAGACCACCACACAAGCAATGCTCGAGGAGGGCGCCAAACGGCAAGCAGCAATTCCCCCGCTAAAGAAGTTGCTAAACTTTCAATCTTTCAGTATGGATGAGTAGGTATTTCCTGAGATATTTATAGATCGCTTTACTATACTATATCCATCCATCGACAGTCCTCGTTATGGTTCAGGCATTGAGGACGAAAGCATGGAACCTACAATGATGTCCAGCTATAGGCGACAATTCTCACATCCTTATCCTAACCGATGCAAGCCGCTGGCCCCTAAGACAGAGGCTCCTGATTGGATGTTCAATCGCAAGCCCAAGAATGATTTTGAGTCCGCGACGGGAATGGACTCCAAGTTCCTCGATGATCACATGCATAATGTGACCGACGCTCGCAAACGGATTAACTTCTTCAGGCAGTTGAGGTGGGATTTAAAATCAAATACTTTATCCCTAATTAATCTATATTTCATGCCTTAGAAATCAATCCTTTCTTCAGTATTAGCAGCTTTATATTAATTGTTGTCTTGTTTCAAGCTTTAATGGCAAAATAAAAACCCCTGAACAATGCTGTCCTCAGAATATTTTCCCTCTTTACCCATTGGTAAGCAATTTGTGGCAATTTGGCCCAATCACCGCAGGATCTCATTTTAAAAGCTCTCAATTGAGCCACAATTATAAATTACCCGTCATTATGGGGCCACCCCCCTCTGGGTCTTGGTCCTGCAGAAAATGTGTCAATTGCATTCTCTGCTGCTATCCCTTCGTTTTCAATAGAAATCAATTAATTTTGCATAAATAAACTCGATTGTCAGGAAAGGGAAAAGGAGGGCAAAGGAAAAGCCACAGCTACTCCGCTCACACCGATGAAATCAAGCTCGTGCTTGACCATTATTAGGTTACAACCGGGGAGTTTTCCTTGGAAAAAATAGCAAACAAATTGCAATTAATAATGCAGAAGGCAGCCGTCTACTCCGATACAGCGATATTCGCCCCCGGGCACGGCCAGGCATTGCTTCCAATTTGCATAAATGCTAGAAGACCTCTCGAGGAGCGGGTGGTGTCAAACTAATGGCAGACTATGACAGGGATCTGATTTATTATGCACGGTAATTAGTTTGGCCTCTTTAGCGGGCCAAATGGAAGCCAATAAACCAGGCTGACATGCCGCTGCATTGATTTCGCCCCGAGGAAAGCGCAGAAAGCGAGGAAAGTGCGATGGATTTCCTTCTGCGGACTGGCCAAAAACAAAACACTCTCCGGCTGGCATCGGGCAGAGAGTCGGAATGAATGTACCGAGGTGACAGGCTGACAACTGACAGAGGAGGAGCATGTGGCCGGTTCATTGTGACTGCAGAAAAGCAGGATTCGAACAGGACAGCACAGGCTCTTCATCAGGATGCTGCGGGGAAACGGTGAGCTGTAAACCATCAGAGTGGCAATTATTCTTAACTGAAGATGGTACTTAAAAACAAAATTGTTAAAGAAAAGTTTGCCCTTATCAAACTTATTTTTAATTATAGTAAAGTTAAATTAATTGTCATCATATTTTTAATAAATAAAGACAGGTAATTATGAAGGCTTTGAGAACAGACCCACAAAACTGACATGTCTGACAACAGAATGACTTTCTTGAAATCCAGTAAGTGCTGAAAATCAGCTCTCTCCGCCGGCAAGTGATTCGGTCTTTGCCCCTCAAGCACTAACAAACAAAAACCAGTTTGGCGACGTTGTTTGCTCGACATTTTGGCACATTCCAGGCAGACGCCTGCCCACATTCGTCAGGCCGAAAGACGACCGGAACGGCAAGGATGTGGGAAGGATGTGGCTTGGGCAGACCGATAAGAGCCTTCCACACACTGATAACTGATAAGAGCTGAACTCCACCACAGCACATGGGATGTTACACCAACGAGAGGTGTACAAAAAATTCACCATACACCAACGAAAGCCGGCTCTCTCTTCTGCGACTGCGTTGCGCTCTCTCGTGTGTTCCCTTCGGCTCTGATAAGGACGAGGTTCGGCACATAAACGAAGCTTAGGTCGGGTCACCTGCTGGCGGTACTCGTAACCGTAAGTCAGTTCACTCGGGAGCGCGGCGGAGTTCGTTTAGCGGCGGGCCAACGGTGCGGATACTTGACTTGGAGGCCGGAGCTAACAACTGAATGTGTGACAGAGGTGACAGTGCGAATCGAGAATCTCGGAAATCGGGCGGCAGTGATATCCGAATATCAGGCAAGCAGTGCCGCCAACCAAGCTGCCCGGAAAGATCAAAGGTTCGAAACACCCGAAACACAGTGTGTCAAGTGTGATGTCGGAAGCACAGAAACAAAGCAAAAACCCTCAGTTCGTGTGCCTCTGCATGTGTAATTAATTTTTGGCATTTAAATTGGCCGACATCAAGGCTTTAAATCAATTTGACAAATTTGCATTTTACTGGTGGGCGCGAGAAAACAAAAAAAAAAAAAGGGAACAGGCGAAAATAAAGGGAAGCCAGCAAAGGCAATTTCATTTACAAATTACAAATTGATGTGGCAGGGACCCGAAATACAGCAGCAATCAGGGGTCGCTGGTGGGGGGGGGGGGGGGGGGGGGGGGGGGGGAGGGGGTTGGGTAAATGAGGAAGCCTGCCAAATGTCCTTACAGGCCTCCTTTATTCTCTTTCCGAAATCATTTGTCTGATATAGGAGGCAAACGTGTTCGGCTCGGCGGATTAAGTGGATTATGGGGGTCGTCTTAAGGATTAGTTCTTTGGAGATGTTGAGGATATCAATTGGTGTGAGTGTCCTTGTCAAGGCAGCTTTTAAATTGGGCACTAAGTTTCGGGTTTCCTTGGTATTTTGATGTTTAACAAGTGTGTCGGACATGTGGGTTGAGGGTGTATTTATTTTTATTCTTAACAAGAGGCTTAAGTGATTCCTGGTAATTGCCAACTTATTTTTAAGTTTAAATTTTAATCTAAATAAATTTATAATCAGTGACTTTCATAGTTTCATTTAAAGTTATTTTTCTTTTCCTCAATTAAGCAACTTCATTAAGAATCTCATTTAAAGTGCTTCCTATGGAAAGTTTTTCTTTTATTATGACCCTTCATTATCTTTTCATGGTAGAAACTTTGTCGGGTAATTTCATGTTCCCTACACCAACTGGTCGACATTAAAAAATTTCATAACTGATTTAAATACTTTTCATTTTGCATATTTTTACCCATTTTGCGTATTTTGTCTTAATGTGCTGCAAAGAAATCTCGCATTAACACTTTAACAAAGGGCGAAGAAAGCAACGAAAATGGAAAATCGTGAAAAACTGAGAGGGGAGGCAGGGAGACAGCGAAGGAGCAAGAGTAATAATAATAATAAGAACAAAATAAAAGGAATGAGCTGAAGAAAAATGACTGAAACGTGCCTCGTATGCAAATATTTGCAAAACGCAGACTAATAAGTGGAAGGAAGGCGACAAAAGTGGCCGAGGGGTCAGGAAGGAGGGGGAGTCTCGGGATCCTGTAGGTGTCAACGGGTCCTCGGGCAAACTTTTCTCCCTCCTGCCACAGCACAGAAAAGTTATCAGCGCTGCTTTAATGGAGCTGGGAAATATACGCTACTTGTTCTTTATATTTTCTTCTTTCACAAATTAAAGAATCATTTCTCCCACATTTATAACAATAACAGAAGTCTGTCGACGACCCCGACAGTCCTAAAAAAAATTGCTCATATGCTCATGTGCTCCTCTCACCCCATAAGGGAAAAATGAAATAAATTTCATTGCATAATTCATGGCGCACGGGGGAGCAGGTTTCGACCAGGGGAAGGGGGGGCTGTCTTGGCATTTTGTTTGGTCATAAATCTTCTGGCATATGGGCTGCCAGTGCCATCATCATCATCGTCAGTGGAACTGAAATGTGAATGAAATCCGCACACGAGAAATATATATATATTTTAAAAATTAAATTTTTATTGTTCTCCCTTATCGTTAGCCAAATGCCCATAAACAATTCATCAGACAAAGGGGCAAGCGCCAGATATTGTTTACAATTGCCTAAAAGGGCATGAGACAAGCAAATAAAATAGTTTGCAAATTCATTCCATGACAAGTGGCTAAAACAATAAGCACAAAACGTTTTAAAACTCTATCTCTCTCGAAACACAAACAATGAGCAGCAGCAGCAGCAGCAGCAGCAACAGCAGCAGCAACATGGCAGCAATATCAACATCGTCAGCGGCAGCAGGTCCACTCACTCGGTCATCAACGATGGCAACAACTATGTCCTATGGCTAATACAAAAGTAACAAACAACAAATCGCCAACAACAACAAAATCAACAACTAAGCCAAAAGTTCGCCAAAGCATTTGATGCTAAAACAACAAAAGCAACAGCAACAGCAAC
Organism: Drosophila truncata; assembly: GCA_008042515.1. Classification (NCBI taxonomy): domain Eukaryota; kingdom Metazoa; phylum Arthropoda; class Insecta; order Diptera; family Drosophilidae; genus Drosophila; species Drosophila truncata. Next base: position 292,528 of record VNJQ01005526.1, on the reverse strand, counting down.
AACAGCAGCAACAGCAGCAACAGCAACAGCAGCCACATCAACATTGGCAACACTTTTACGAGTTGCCAACTACCTTGTACAACGAATTTTTATTATTGCACAAGGTAAGCCCCGAACATTCTCTTTTTTATATTTTATTTAGAGTTTAACGGACCGGGGGCGGCAAATTGATGTCCTCGACCACCTTTGGCCCCCCGAATGAATCGAGCAGCAGAATTTAATGGAAACTCTCCCGTTTTTCCATTGTTCGTTTTTCATTTTTCATTTTTCGTTTCCCGTTTGTCGTTTTCTCTCTTCTCGGGGTTGACAAAACCTGACCTATCGCAATTTCAGATGAGTTGAAAGTGCAACGAAAAGTTGTTCGTTTTTGGCAAACAAGTTGGCCGGACGAGTTGTGGGGGAGAGAAGTGATTGCCAGAAGTGGCTTTGACTAAATTGACAATAAAATGTAATGTCTCTTAGGTTTACATCTCTTTTTTATTTTACATATTTCAAGCAGAGAGTAAATAACTTTAAAATTAAATAAGAAAATACTTTTTCAACTAGTAAAAGTTGAGTAGGGAAGTAAAAAAAGAAATTGGTTACTTCAAATCTATGGGTTTTAAAATATTTATCACTACTACAAACTTTGATTTATTAAGTTTTGAGAAACTTAAACCTTTTCCTTAGCCAGATTTCTCAAGCAACCCCAGTCCCTACATTATCATTAGAAGCCACAAACTTGTGGTAAGAGAAAGTGCTTTCACCACAGAATATTGGCCAAGGCAATTCACATTCTCGCAGCTAAATTAGCTTCTCTTCGCTTTGGCAAACCCAGGGAAATCCCCATAATTAAATGCAGGCCACATGCTTGGCTCCTGCCACATCCTGCCTGCATCGCCTTCCACTCGATCTCAAGCACTTGTCCGACATGCATCATCTTGCGGGGCGGCGGAAAATCGAAAAAGAAAAACGCTGACAGGCGAGCGAGTAGAAAAGTTGCTCAAGTCGCCATTGAAAATGCTTTTCAGCTGCCGCATGGAAATCCCTTTTTAATTTTTCATGGATGCTCCACGCTCTCAAAGTCAAAGCAAACACGAACAGAAGTCGGGAGGGTGGACTTTGAAATGCATGTGCACAGTGTTAAGGCATACTTAGCCCATCGCAAACACATTTCCCCGGCACTCGACTTGCTTTCTGACTTGACTCCGCTCATCTTTCATCCATCCCAGCTGCCAAAAATTCAAAAATTCCCCATATGCTAAGCGTGAAAAATTGCCCGAGATGGACCGAGATCCTTGGACGTTCCAAGTATGTACCTCCTCCTTCTCATCCCCGCTGACCTGCCAGCCGATCAAATATTTGCATAGTAAATGGTTTTTATTATTAACTGTGTAAACCTCCATCTCGGAGGCGCTGCTTTGTCTTCGCAGTCAGCAGGCGCGTCCAATTTTCGTAAAAATGCCGTAACAAAGTTGTTAAAATATTTGCCCAACTCTCTCTAAGTGGCCTGCTTAGCTGGCGTTGGTCAGTAATGGAACATTCCACGCAGTTAGCTAGCGACCGCCGACTGGCGACCGGAGACCGGAGACCGCCGCCCGTCGTCCGTCGCCCACTAGGCGTATGCGTTATATACACAGGAATCAATTAAATCATCTGCATGCTTTTAATTAAAATTCCCGTGGAGCTACATAATTGAGTTGGCACCTTTTTGTGGTATTTCTTACCGGGGTATATTCGGTTTTTTGCCAAGCAATTTTACTTTAATTACAATTTTACTTTAATTACAATTTTTTTAATTTATTTGAAATTTTATAGGTTATATTATAGTACGAAAACTACTACTAGTCAGAAGTTTGCAACACAGTAAAAGAACACGATGCATTTTTTATGAATTTCTTAAGGGGGTTCATCATTAAAAATTTAAAAAAAAATATTTTAGAAAATATTTATATGTATACATTTGAAAATAAGAGCAAGAATACTTAATATTTGTATTTTCTTTATCCTTATTATAAATCTAACCTAATTACAAATTAACTGTGGTAAAAATAAATTCAATTACCATAAAAAAAATTCTTTTAAAATTAAAAAACAGGATATTTGAAATACAAAATATATCCTTTAAAGTAAAATCATTTCATGCTTCCACTGGGTAGCAAAAATGTCTTCAATTCTTTCCACAAGCCATCAAAGTTAACACACTTTTGCCCACTTTTATGCCACGCCCCTTGTGGCCAGCCGCCTTTTTAACCATTCCCCCCACCTCCTCTCCTCTCCTCTCCTCTCACATTCCATTACACTTCCCTGCACAACACTCACGTAAATAAAGCGCGAAATTTAAAGCTTGAATCTCATTAAAATGGTTTTATTGCCAAGGCAAATGGGAAGTGAGAAAGGGTGTATCATGGAATGGAGGGAATGGAGAGCAGGACGAGGGGAGATGCTTCCATTTCGTTACACATTTATTTTTCACCCGTCCATAGTTTCATTCCAATGGAGTCGACGCTGCGGGTGTCAATTTCATTGCACGCTGCTCACTTTGAAGTTGGCCAAAAAGAGGGTCCAAAGGGGATGGGGCGAGGGGAGAAAAATGGCTGGAAAATCAGGCGAGTCGCTGGATGGAGAGACAGTTGCCTTAGCACAATTGAAATCGATAGCAGAGGAGTGAAAAACTAGGGGGGCGTATGCCTGTGTATGTGTTTGTGGGAAAAACCGCTCAAACTCAATTTTGGGGCCGTCCAATATATATTTGCCCATCTCCCTTCTCCGAAGGTGGGGGCGGGCGGGAACCAATAATTTTCATTTCAACTTGCCATTTTTTGGCGGCTGCCAGACGCAGCACCCAGCAGATGACTTCTTGCTGGGTTGGACTTCTCCAAAAGGCTTTCCCAGCAGCCGGCAAAGAGAGAGAGAAAAAACCGTTTAAGTGGAAAATTACACTAAAATAGACACAAAATGCTATTTGTGGGTGACTGGCCACCACCAGCTAGAGGCAGGAGCCTTTATTTCTGTGGCCAAATGGGGGGAAAACTGACATGAGGGGGAGATTCTTTGGGAAATGCCAACAAACAGAAGTAGGAGTCCCGACCTGTTCGTGACGTCATGTGTTGGTCCTTCGAGCCAGCCAATGCATTCTCGTTGGATGAGTTCAGTTAAGTGGCGTGGAACCGAAGGAGCAAATACGGCAGTCAATAAGGACATTTATGCTAGAATAAAGCAGTAGAAAAGAGGGGGAAAAAGTTAGAAAATAAAGTCTTTAGTTAAGTTTAGGAACTTCAAAGGGTTTCTAAGATCTCAAAAATAGAAGTTGAAAAGGATTAATTTATATTTTTTAATAAATGAAAGAAACATGGTCACACTGTAATTTTTATTTATAATTAAAGATATTGTTCCCCCCCTTAGAATTCAATTAATAATAGTAACTAATGTTACAAAAATATAATTTTTAATAGCTTCAAAATTGATTAAAAAAACTGATTCCTGCTACCATTGAGATCGATGGAATTTGAAAGAGTTTTATGAGCTGTCCCATATTTTTTCCCAACTTTTCTTCTACTATATTTTTTCGTTCACGCTCTTTTCACTTGTAGAAATAATATACATATCCATATAGTATATATTTTATATATATAACATGACATGAGTCCCATTAAAGCATCATTCAGGCAGTGACAGCCTCGTTTCGTTTACTTGTGCCGACGACGACTGCCTTCGATTTTCCCATTTGACAGTTCATTTTGCAGTGAGTGACGTCAAGGAAAACAAATGGCAAAAAATCAAAGGAGGGCCGAAAAACGAGGGACGGGTGGGAATGCAAATTTTTAAGGGCAAGCAAGCCTGACAGTTGGCCAATAAAAAATGCAGCAGCCCTTAAATAGCTGAGAGGAGGAAGGGCCAACTGGCAGCTCAGCCATTTAATTGTTTCGAGAGTACCGCCGGAGAATAAAAGTTAAAGTAAAGTGCAATTTCTGTGTTGACACTTGTGTCTGCCGAGCAGAAGGAAAGGGGGGCTTAAAGGAGCAAAGACAGAAAACAGAGAACAAAATGCAGTTGCAACAATCAAAAGTAAATACAAATAACAAGTTTTGTGAGGCAGCCACTTATGCATGTCCCATGTCCCAGCCAAGATGCGACGGAGACAGTGAGCCGGGGCAAACGACAAAGTAGACAGACCGTGACTGCACATAAGTTGAGAGAGGCGAAGGAGCAGCAGCAGCAGCAGGCTCATCATCGTCCTTATCCTCGTGCTCGGGCTCGTGCTCGTCCTCATCATCTGCAGCGGGGCAAAACAAATCCGTATGCCACAGCAGAGACAGGGACAGGGACAGGGACGGACTATATATCCTTGTACGCTTGTCTATGCCCTGGCTTATGACCCCGTCGCCGCAGTCCTTCGTCCTGCCAGCCTGCATCCAAAAGGGACAATGCGATTCTTCTGCACTTTTTCCTCTGCTCGCTCGTTTGTAAGTAAAATCCTTTTGGCACAGCATTTGTATGCCCATCATAAAAAGGACAACAGGAGTATGTCCCGCCCTGCCGTCCTGCCGCTCTCTCTCTCTCGCCTCTTTCGGAGTAGTTATTTAGGTAAATATGAATACGTGCATGTCTCCTCTCTCGCACAAATGCAAAATGCGAAATGCAAAATAAACCCGAAATGCACTTCCGCCTTAATGCGTTTTGTTTTGGACAGGGGACAAGCCGAAATGGATATTAGTTTGGCTGATCCCGGCAAAGTCCTGGTTCCGGGTTAATGCCAATCCCCCGTAATTGCGTGCCATAAAAGGCAAAGGATGTTGGAAAGGATTCTGGAATCGGATTCGGAGTCATAGTCGGGCGGAATGTGGTGAAAAATTGCAGCAAGTTGGCAGCTGTTGCGGCACGTACTCTCTGGTTGGTCCAAACAAATTCATGCTGCTACCAATTTCCGCCAGAAATATAACACCAGCAAAAGTTCGCTTGCAAATGCAAAAGTCTCTCAGCAGGCGGAAATGATTTCGGAAAAGCTGTGGGAATTTTAACTCCAAAAATGGATGCCCAGCATGCAGCAGGTATCCGGTGTCACAGAACAAGCTGCTTAATTAGTAAAACACTTGAATAATTGGCTTTGAATTTATGATTTCAAATGATGGGTTTTTACTAAGAGTTTCAGTCAAGCCTAAAGACATGATTCTTTTTAATTTAATTTTCCTCTGACTCTGCAGATAATCTCTGTTAGTTGGCAAACTCCTCATCCGCACACAACCAGTCGTGGTTGATTCGCTATTTATGTCACCTGCCGTTTATGGCAAGTGCCACCGCCATTTGGGCCTTTTCCCACCTCGTCAATTCTATTAAATCTCACGCAAGTTGATCAACGCCGCCCTGTCCCGCCTGCATAATCAAGTTAACTTCTGCCGGGGCTCGCTTTCATTTTCGAGTAGCTGCAAAATGGCATCAAGATGGCAGAAGGATGTCGTCCTGCCTAACTACATTTTCGCACACTTCTGGGCTTCCGACTAATTCAGGTTGGTTGGTCGTCGTGCGTGTTTTAGTTTCTGTGTCAACGTTCCTGGAAGTCAACCCTATCTAACCGCATCTGTGTGTGTCTGTAATCCTACATCCTGGCGTGTGCTCATCGGTCTCATTTCGCTTAGAGGCTTAGATGCTCCTCGTCTTGGCTCTCCCAATTAAGTAAAAATATAAAACGCTGTCAAGGACAAATAAATGTGCATTTTAATTAAATTCTTTTTCTTTTTACTTGAGCGCGTGCCATTTCTTGGCACTCATTTTTGCTTCTTCACTTCCTTGTTGCCCATCATGCCTTTTCCTGCCTTTTTCTCGAGCCATTTAAAAATTTGCGAAAATGCGTTTTGCATGCAATGGCTAAAAGGGAATATCAAGTATACGCCATGTAGCCTGTCATAAATCACTTGCTGGAAATGTTACCCAAAAATGTGCGTCTGGTCTGCTCTAGATGGGCGAACTGGGCGTGGCATAATGTAACACTAACTGTAACTGCGCCAAATGCCCAGGCACTAAATAAAATGGCTACGTGCAAAGTTTTTGTCCAACAGCAGATGGGGGAAAAATACCAAAAAAAAAACAAAAAACAACAAAAAATATATATACGAGTGAGAAAACAACACCCAGAAAGCAAAACAGAACCAGAAGGAAAAGGAAAAATAAACAAATAGCAACAAAAATATAAGAATCCTGACATGGAGAGAAATTCCATTTGCCAAGGAGTGGAGTGTGGCGATAAAGCGTGCCGAGTAAGAGATACATATTAATTGCTGTACTGCCACAGACTCTGCTCTGTCTGGTTTTTGCGTTGAAATGCTAAACAGCAAAACTTGTGTTCTCGCTGGGAAATCAGTTAGCAGGCAAGAGTGCAGGGAAACTAGCGGAAAAGTCAAGAGAATACTAAGCTAAAGAGGCACAAATTACGAGTTTATTAAGTTGATTGAGAATATCAAACTTATTTAGTTTCGTTTTAGGGGTAATATTAAATAATTTATTTTATTTAATTTATATTCATATATTTATTTCTTTATTTATGTATTTATCTACTAATTAAATAACATTTCTTGTTAACAATTATGACTCTTTTTATTATTTTAATTACTCTTTGAATAGCTTATATTTCGAAAAACAAATAGATGCCTTGCCATCTCTCAAGACAACATTAACACTGGGTCTTACTTAAGACCAAACTTTTGTGCACTAATTTACGAAATGCCAAAGTTGACCCTGGTTGCCAGATTTATGCCCTAATCCCCGCTGTGATTTTGCGCTCCTCATTTGGCTTTATTCAAGCCCGGCTCATTGTCGCATCAAATTCAATTCGCTTCTATCAAAACTTATCCCTTCTTCCATAGCTGCCATAAGGCATTCGCAGCTCGCATTGGCATTCGCATTGGCACTCCGGGAAACTCGCTCCATTGGCCATGTCATTTGCAATTGCATCATTGCGGGGAGGAAAAACCCCACATTTTCACTAGCTCGCTCCTGTCAGTTCGGGGTTTTCCCTTGGCAGCCATAGCTGCAATGTTGTCTTGTTGAATTATGGCGCGCTACGCACTTAATCATTTGCGTTTTCCCCGGCACATCCGAAAAGTTTTAGCATGTCTTGGTTTTAGTCTTAACTTCAGCTTATATATATCTGTATATATCTATATAGTTGTTGTCGGGAACCGCAGAGAGCTTGGCGCGAGTCTTAGTTTTAGAGTTTCGGTCGCTTGTTTGTGTGCGTGCTGCGTGTCCTTGTCAAAAGTAAGCAAGTGTCGCGATGGTTATCTCCCATTTTCCAACTCCCCCCCCCCATCGGTTTTCCTAGGTTTCCCTATCCCATTGGTGGGTCAACATTTCACAGCGCCAGCTAACCACAATGAGCCACTTGAGGAAAGTTTGCGAAAAACGAAAACGAATTTAACTAAGAACTTTTGACGTTTGGCGACTGCAACCGCAGAAAACACATTTTCACTCGGATGGAGAGAGAGAGAGAGTCAATAGAAGAGACTTGGACAAAAAAACCACGAAGCTCCGTGGGAAATTTACACTATGAGACTCATGTGGAGGTCTTGGGCAACCATCTGGAAGGATATGTCTTGTTTTTGTTTGGAACTTTATATTTAGACATTTGGAGAAAGAAAATTAATCCATTGAGGAATTTATTTTCTTACGGAAAATTAAGTTGAGACGTCGAATTATATAAGCAAAGTGTAAAGAAACTAATTTTAGTTATTATAACTTCTAGAATTTACATTTTAAGCCAGGAACCATAACCATAAACAGTTATTACAACTATGACAAGCTTTCAGAATATTTTTTTCTGGCTTTTATTAATTTATTCCCAAACTTATCTTCTGTTTAATACTCTCCAACAGATAAGAATGTCAACTATTACCTTCTTTTATAGAACCAAGTATCCTCTATAAAATAAGTCACAACTTTTCTCTTTGTGTAGACTGGACTGCCTTCGTGGGGCATGCGGGTCGTATGATTAATATTAAAGTTTCCAGCAGAAGTGAAAATTAAGCTTGGCCGGAGACCGAGAAAGAGTGAGGGGCGTCGGAAAAACATAAGTTTTTTGCGGAGAAAACTGGAGGAAAAAGCGGGTGGCAGCCAACGACACGCAAAAGGTTGCCCCAGGATGGGGCAGGGGAAACACAAGAAGGGGACAAGGGTGGGAAATGTGGCCGACTGACTGTTGCCAACGTTTAAATCAGATAAACATTCTTTGCGTTCCCTTCGTGCTGATGTTGTTGTTTTTCCCCTGTTATTGTGTTGTTCTTGTTTGTTGTTATGCGGGTGTATGTGCTGGTGTGTGTGTTTGGAAGGCGTTTTTGGGGCCGTGGGCGTGGCAATCTGTGCTGGTGTTACAAAGCTGCAGGCGGCAACTTAATTTCCCCTTTCCCCATTTTCTCTGCTACCAAGAAATCTAAAATAAATAAGACATTTGTTGTATTTATTGTTATGGCTGTCACTGTATTTGTTGCTGGTGCTGCAGATTTCTTTTTTTTTGTTCAAGGCTTTTCTTTACTCCTTGTCTGTATGGTGGGGTTTTCCCCCTGGCGGATGTGAGCGCATTTCCACATTTTGCTTGTGTGAGCTTATTAATTCATAAGCCAAGTTCTTTGTTTAACCATTTTTATATACATCACAAGAGTTCTCTGGTTGATGGAATGCGCAGGCAATTGTGAAGAAAAATCGAGCGGGAGGGAAATGCTGATGATGATGATGCGATTGTAAATTGATTACGGCTGAGTTGGCTCCACATTGGGTTTGGGCGAACGGAAAACCCTTCTCAGAAACCGTAGGGAAAACCGGAATAAATGCTGAATACTTTGACTTTGTCGAGATTTTTATTTGTGATGCATTCATTTGTAGATTGATTGAATTTTCCAGGATGTTGATTCGGTGGAGAGCAAGTCGGGGGAGAAAGATATTTGCATGCGGAAATAAATATTTACAGTTTAATGAAGCTAATTCAATTGTTTTTTCTTCATGTTTAAATTTAATTTAATAAAATATAGCTTGAAACAATTTCAAATGACATCTTCTCTCCATCACCGACTCAGCATCGATTGTCGTCTTATTGAATCACATCTATCAGAGGACATTTTACGACATCTGTCACGGATAAACTGCGCTCTCTCTCTCTCAGATACAAAGATATCGCCGCTGACAGGGTCGGCAATCCCTTTGTGGCTTTTCCACGCAGGAAAAGCGATTTCAGGCTTTCCACTCAATGCGCTCACTCAATTGCAAACCATATTTCAATTTTATTTTATTATCACAGAACACGAGCGGATACAGCGATATCCTTTACTTTTATTGTATTATAATGCAGCCCCCCGCTGGATGTCCAGAGAAATCTCATTCTTAATCCCATTTTCCCCCAACAATGTTACTTTACAGAGAAAAACACAAAGGGGAACTATTACCTTTTTATAAAAAATAAATGCTAAAAATTAAAAAATAATATATCAAATTCTTTATTTTAATTAGGAAATGTTTAAAGTCTCTTTATTATGTTTTTTTCTGTTGTAAAGATACTCTCCTATTTTTTGCCGTGCCGTTTAGTGCTCCAAGGATCTGAGGCTGGCTTTTGGGGCCAAGTTATTGATAGTTATGGCACGCCCACACGCACAGATGGCCGCCCCCCTTTGCTTTTTTTTTGATTTGGCCAGAATTCACATTTTTTCCATTTTCTCTCTTTCGCTCTTTATTTCCTGCTCTTTCGCTCTCGCTGGGCAATACAGAAATTTTGCATAATTTATTAGGAATATTTAATAAAAAATGCCACAAGGCAAACACTGCGGGAGTGATGGTGCTGGAGAGAGCGGGGCGGGAAAATAGTGGGAAAAGGGGGGGATGGCAGCAAACTTTACGCTTCGTTAGCTTCTGTACGCTCTGCTCTCCGTCTCTCTCTCTCCTCTGCCGCTCCTTTTGTGTCCTGGCACGAAACACGTTGAGCTACATTTATGCTTTGTTTCTCCTTTTTAACACACACACACCCGGCCTCCTGCACACTCCTACATTCGCTTGCATTTGCAATGTAGATTCACTTTTGTGAATTTATGGTGGAAAAACTCACACGACAATGAAAAGTGTAGAGGAAAAGGACCTCCGAAAGCTGGCTTTCAAGAACACTCTGCGAAAATCAAGGAGACTAATAAATTAAGGTATAAAAACTTGAGCCTGGAAATGAAACTTTTGAGAAGAAAACTTTATGTGAAGTTAATGCTTGTTGTTATAGTGATTTTTTGTCTATATATTTTGAGAAAATTGTTATAGCAATTTTATAATTAATAAATAAAGTGTCAAACATCATCTTTTAATTATTTCTTAGAAGCGGAGATTGTTGTCATAGTTTTTGTTTAATTTTCAGGTAAAAACAAACAGCTTTAGATAACTTTATAAGTTAATAACTATTCGGAAAAGGAAATATAATTTACAGAATTTACTATACATTATAATTCCTTCATAAAAGATACATTTATATATTTTTTTCTCACCCCTGTTTCCACTTTCAATAAATGTTCCATCAGCTTTGACTGAATTTAACGCTGTGAATTGATTTTTTCTCGAGCATTTTCTATAGGTGATACGCAATCGATTTCATAGCGTTGGTAAAAGGTGTAACGCTTTCGATTCGCATTTTTCCCTCCCTCCTCGCAATTTGCGTGTGTGCAGTCCTTTTAACATAAATCATTGCCAACCAGTCAGCAGGATCTGGTGTGGGAAAAATCCTTTCGCATTGATTTGATTTGGAATAGTTGAAGCATGAAGTGACAGCTGAAATATCGCTTTACATGCGCCGCCAACGATGACGGTTGAATCGCTACGACTGCTGACAACCTCGGTGCTCCTCTGATTAGTCAGTCACTGTGGCATCTATATGTCTCACTCAACACGCCCCTTAAATACAGCTCCGCCACCATCCTCCGCAATCAACTGGCATTGCATCATTCCATCGTTCTATCATTCCATCATTCCACTTTACACGCAACTCTGAACTTGACATTCCCTCACTTGGCAGCTGCATTTTGTTTTCAATTGCATTTAGTTTGCATCGACACCTTGCTTAAACAGGACGGGGAAATAATACTGAATAATACTGAAATACTGGAGCATTATATAGTTTTTATAGATGTTCGGGAGTTATAATAAATTTGTGGGGATTCTTTAACAATAAAGGTAATCTTTCTAATAAATTTAACCCTACATTTTAAATACTATCAAAGATAGTTTCATTTTATTACAAGAAACTAGAAGCGTATTACTTTGGAGGTATTTTTTATATAGACTTATCACATAGGTTTTCTTATTTCCAGTGTAAAATAATTATCTAATCTTAAATTAAGATTCACTTAAATTAAAAAAAAAAATGGTAACCATAACTAAGTTTTGAAATACTTTCACTATATCTTTATCTTTTCAACCAGAATTTAAGAACCACTAGCTACAAGTTATATTATTTGTATTAGGTTCCCATAAAGAGCCTGGGAGAAAACCCTAACCCCAGAGAGCCTGAGCAGAACAATGGCGGCTTAACCCCCTCCAGCTGGCTAATTCTTATCTGGACCATCCCTACTAATTTCGTGATGCGTGCCTTGTCTCGCCCAAGGCCTAGGGGCGCACTCATTAAACCCTCCTGCGGGCATCCTTTATCCCAAGCCGGAAATCAGCACGTTTCCACCGACGAAAGCAGCAGCCGCAGCAGCAGCAGCAGCAGCAGCGGCAGCAGCAAATACTGTGGCCATTAGGCATTTAAAGCATATTTTTGTGGGCAACAAATCAAGCGTGAAACGTATATTAAACGACGCTCTTTTGCGGTGCTTTAAAAGTGTTCCGCCGCCTACTTTTTTGGGGGGGGCATCGCATTAAGACCTCGTTTGTCTTGCTCGAGACTCCTCCGTCATGCCCTTCTCTGCTACTTGGCAGCTGCTCTACAAATTGGACAAGGAAAAGGAGCAGAAAGAGAGCAGGTCCCGAACAAATTGGGTATCGGTTAAAAAGAATTGAGTGCAAAAAAATGTTTGAAATTCTAATCTTTTAGTTTACGCTTGACTACATCGCATGCCAAAGGCACACACACCCAGCCACACAGCCCAGCCTATGTGAACCTATAAAAATACATGCCAAAATATGACTAAAATGTATCTAAAACAGTGGCCATTGACTAAAAGAAACAATAATATAAAACATTTTAATTTGCGAGAAAAATAAAAGAGAAAATAATGAACCAAAGCTGATTTTAGATATGAAATTATAATTCCAAAAAGGATTATAACGAAAATTGTATTTAATTTTGGTTCTCTTTACTGAGAATATCTCTCGAAGCCATTCTTTGGATAGTGTTTCGCTCTATGTTTGTGTTCATAGACACGTGTAAAAGCCAAATATTTTGCTAGTCAATATATCAAAAAAATATATTTTTTCTGTGCGCCTGCGGACTGTGAAGATGAATGAACACCCAAAAATAAAGTGAATAAAGGGGGGATAAATAAGCAAAGGACCAACATACCAAAAAAAAAAAGGAAATATATATATATATATATATAGTATATGCCAGGCTAAGGGAACGAACGGGCAAAGCCATAAAAAAGCACAGAGAGAATTAAAAGCAAAAGTCCTTTGGCTGAAACCGTAAAGCGGTGGTGTGAAAAGGGGTGGGGTGTTGGGGGAAAGGAAAGGATATGGCCAGGAGCAGTGCTATCTGCATCTCGCTCACACCTCTCGTTCACACTTTGTGCACTGCATTTTGTTTTAAAACAAATACATTTTACGCCGAGACAAACTAACAAACATTAATCAAAAGTTTGCGGCCCGGTCTGAAGGTTGCCCCGAGAAAATGGTCAGGAAAAGCTGGAAAATCGGAAAATGAGTTGGGAAAAGCGGTTGGGCGAAAGGCGGAAGGCGGAAGGCGGAAGGCGTAAGGAGGGGAAGTCCAATGGTCAGCCGGCCAGCTGTTCTAGCGGCCTCGGCCTTTTCTATATTAAAGTCCCCACCGCATGACGGAGCAACATTTTCAGGCTTTTAGATACAATGGCCAAAGGTCAGATCGTAATATGGAGCACAGGATGGGCGGGAAGGGATGCTGGGATGCTAGGACGAGGACGGAGACTGGGACTGGGACTGGGACCAAGGCTGGCACAAAATGCTGCTGGGAACAGCGGCGAAACTAGGCCGACGGCAGGTGCGGCATGAGAACCAGGTGGCGGTCACTTTTTTTTTTTTGCCTACGTGGCATTCTGGGACTTGACCTTTGTCCTCTCTCTTGCCAGCGTACGGGCATACCTGGATTTCACAGGACATTCTGCATCAGAAACTTGCATAAAGTACAAAAGTTCAAGGGGAATTAATTGAAAATTTCTGTCCTCACATCTAAAGTTGAACAAAGGTAGGAGTGGGTGAGTAGTAGAAACTATTCTTAAAATCTCACAATGGTTATGTCATATGTGTAATTAAAAAATATATCCCACTAAGGTAAATGGGGAAAAATTAATACTTTTTATTTAATATTATTTTATGGAAACTTCAAGTATTAAATTTATTAAAATTAATTAAAGTAATAAATAATTGTATTATTATCTAACAATTTTCAATGTAGTTTATCCTGCAAAATATATAGGCAGGACATTCGAAATCACACTCACCTGTTCAATTATCCTGGGCTTGTCTCCTGCCAAAAGTGAGAGTATTCTGTTCGCTTTCTGTGTAATCAGCGGAATGTGGGAAATGCATTTCGGTCTTTTGTGCATTGCCATGCATATTTAAAAGCCTTTCCCCACATTTGCAGGACTATTTGATATTGTCCTGGCCAGGGATCCGGGCTCGAGGCTCTGGGATTCGGCACGATTCTGTGTGCGTGGCACGTGTAAAGCTAAAATTGTCCTTGACTTTGTCCCATTCCCGTCGTCTCCTTGGGGGGAGTTTTTGTTTAATTGCTAACACACACACACACACTCGCGGGAAACCCACACGAATAAAATTCCTAATGAATGCAAATGAATGGCGGACTACTAAAATGTATTTATTATGCAGAAAATAAAAAAAAGAAAATGAAATTTCATCACCACCAAAATGGGTGAAAGGGAGCCCAAGGACAGGGGGTAAAGCACACACACACACACATATAATAGTAGTATGTATGTGCATTTATTCCCCTGCCTGTTTATTTGCCAGCTCTCCTCGGCTGTTTGTTTGCGCATTTAATTTAAATATTTAATTAAAATTTCGAGCGCGGATTGATTCAGACAATTAAAAATGGCTGACTCAGCGGAGGCAAGTTTAAATTAGAAATGTCAGAGAGTTACGTCTTTAGGCTTTTTTTCTGCATTTATAAACCTTTGCCTTGATTGATCACTTTTTTCCTGGACAATTATTAATGCAAAAATACCATTTAAATGCCATTGAGCCCATTTTAAGTGCTCGAAATGAATTTCAAATTCGCTGGCCAATTATTAATTGTTCAGATTCAATTACTGTGGCATTTTCGGCTAATCTATGTTTTGAATTTATGGAAATTTAAACTGTAAACAATTTTTTTGCTTGGAATTTATAATTTTTCGAGTGCAATTAAATCTGTGTGTGTATTTGCTTGGCCATAAACATGATTAAAAAAATTGCTGGTTGCCTATCCGCAGCTGAAATTAAGCATCCGAGCCCACAAACCGAGGCAGAAACAACAAAAACATCACAAAGCACCTTGCGGCCGGCATGTGTGTGGGTTAAGGGGTGTGTTTGCCAGAGTGTGTGGGTGTGTGCGAGTGTGCGAGTGTGTGTGGTGTGTGTTTGTGTGGCTTTGGCTCTGTTTGCATTAGTAGGCAAGCTCAACTGCTCCGTTTCGTTTCGTTTCGTTTCGTTCGCTTTTGTTTTATTTGCATTGTTCTGGGCTGCCAGGATTTTGTGGAAGGAGTTTATTTGCTGTACGGCTTTTATGCGCGCAAATTGTTTACTCTTTTTAGTGGCTTCTATTGTGCAGAGCACAAAAGTTCTGCGAAAAAACGATTACCAAATGCTCTACAGGTCGGAAAAGATATAAAGCTCGATCAATTACAGAATCAAATGTAACTGAAATGCTTGGGATTAAATATATTAATTGCGAACTATTTACATTATTTGTGTTTTCTTTTTATAAATAATATTATATTAATTTAATGGTTAACGTATTCCAAGTATTATTATTACAGGAATATAATGAACATAATGAAATATAATTCTGTCAAAGAGCAACTTTAATTATCTAACTTTTAATGTACGTTTTGCATATGAATTCCACATAATAACTGAATTATGATTATTTATTCAATTATTATTTATTTAATTTGAATATTAAATTTAATTATTCTTCAAATAAAACTCCATTTCAATTTATTACCTCAAAATCAATGCTGTATTTGTCTTTGGTTTCCTGGCATAATTTTTTGGTTAACTATTAGCTTTTGTGATTGCGGCTTATTTACGCAAATGTTACTTAATTTATTTAAAATGAATCAATCTTATTTAAATTAATGTGAATTTAATACAGAAAAAGTTTCACTTCATTTTCCAATATTTTATTTCAACAAAAACACATAAAGCCATTGACTGGGGTTCCCTTTGGAATCTTTGGTTGTGTGAAAAGAAAAGGCCTCTCCTTGCATTATTCCTTTAGTCCTCATCAACTCCCTCTATTAACCCATTACCACCCCCAAATGTGCCAACAATGATGCATCCCTCTTTTCTGCATTTCCCCTACGCTCATGAGCAAAGAAAAAGCACTTAGGCACCGATCTCTCCCTTTTGCTCTTCCCTGCATAATGGCGCATAAGCGGGCCATGCCTCCCGCCCACTCACACACCCATCCACACACACATCACACCATCACATATGCAGGACATGAAGGAACAACACTTTCGCCTTAATGTTGCATTCGCCGGGCTGATGTTTGGCGAGGAAAAGCAAAAGTGCATACAAATGCGTTTCGTTTGTAGTCCCCGAACTGCAGTCGCTTTTTATGGTAATGCAAAAGGTTCCTGCGGGTTGGGAAATGGGTGGAAAAATGGGCGGAAAATGGGATCGAGACTTGGCATTGGGACTTGGCTTTGACTTTTATTGGCTTTTGAGGGAAGTAGGGATTTCCACAATCTGTGGCTTTTCCTGCTAAGCCAAAAAATGCGATTCAGCGCCAGTCGATGTCTAAGGCTTTGATTGTAGCTTTTGATTTCTAATGAAATTAATATCTAAAGGAAAAATTATAGATATTATTATTTATATTATATATAAAAAACTTTCTTTCCTTTGGCAACGATTCAAATTGAATTGAATTAGCATACAAGTTATGATTATAATTAAATTAATGGCATAACAAGAGTTGTACTTTGGCTTTAGGGAAAGTTTTCCCCATGGCGCATTGAACAGCTGCTGACCTTCGCTCCTCCTTCCCCTCCTCCTCTGGGGAGAGTCCTGCTCTACTACTTGACCGAAAGTTGGACCCTGAGCCTGTGAGTGCACAAACACAAAAAGCGAAAGTGGAGCACAGATGAGGCAGGACAGACGTGCATATACGAATATTTATGGGCCACACAGTTGCCCACATTTCGATGCTGATGACCAACCAGCCAGCCGGCCAGCCTGCCAGCCTGTTTTTAACTTTTGTAAGTCGTCTTTGGCATTTTTGATCCACTGACCTGAATGCCAGACCAGCACCACACACACACACACACAATGTGAGTATATTGATATCTGAATAGGTGGAATATATATACAGACATGCATATACATATTTGATGGCCAAATGCTTTTCAATAACAACATACAACAACGGCTACAGACAGGCCGCACATTGCACAAAAGCCAACAACAATGGTAAATAAAATATATACATATATTGTGTGTATATATGCAGGGGAACTTGGGGGTAAGAGCACTGTGAGTGTGTGGTCAGGTGTGGCACTCTTTTGTGCCTGTGCATCCAGCCAAAAGGTATTAAAAATTCTATATTGCCAATACCTCAGCGGGTACAGTGAAAGCTTATGCCTGTGAAGCTTGTAAAATTTATATAAATCGAATATTTAATAGGCAAGTTTTTTGAGAAGAACGCGGCTTAGTTGGATGAATTTTAAATTAAATCTGAGCGGGAAAAGTGGAGCAAAGAAATTGTAGCAAAAGATAGTATTGTAGATTCCTTAATTTAAATAAAAAACAAAACGAAATTATGATTTATGTCTCAAAAAATGCAGTATAAAGTATAGTTTAAACCTTTGTTTTAAATTGCAGAAAATGTAATGCATTGCCACACAAATGCAAGTAAAAGGAATTTGTTGAATTTATTAAAGCTTCTTTTAATTAAAATGAAAATTAAATATAAATACTTTGGCTCAATTTAAGGACTATGTTCGAGGAAAACAATGTAGTACAGAACCTTCCCTTGTAGGGCTAATCCACTGTTTTAAGCCACCCATTTCATATGCATATTTAAATACTTTCTGAGCGGCGCTTTGTTATTCTGCATAAATAACTCGAATAGAGGTGGGTAAGCCTTAAAATTTATGCCAAACTAATGCCGTTCTCCAGGGAACATACATATATATAGGGAGGAGCCATATGGGAAATGGGCTTCTCTCTCATCCATCCAGCTACGGGCTTTGAGCTGGCTTAGTCCTTGTCCTGCAAAATGTTTTGGGCTTTATCCTGTCGATTGTCGCCGTTAAAGCCATAAAATAGACCGGTTATTATAAATTCCCATTCGTGGCCGAGTCAGACAATAAAAAAGGTTCGATTCTTTTTGTTTTATTTTTTTCCGGTGGTAGTTATACCTTTTTATGGCCATGTTCTATGAAAATGTTTGCATATTTATTAAAAACAGCAAAGATTTTGATATAATCCCTTGCATTTAATTGACTGCAACTAACAACTGAAAAATGCCATGTGGGTCACCCCGGGGGAAGGTACTCAATAGCTGCAAAAAAATAACATATATATAAAATCGGTGGGAATATATATGCAATAATTCATGAGCCAGCACAATAGACGTGCGGAATATGCATTGAAATGCTTTTAATGGGCCCCAGGATCGGGAGTATGTATTTATTTGCATTCCCTGATCCGTTACAATTTCAATTATGAGAAATGGGCCGAGATGTGTATGTGTTTGCATTTCATTTCGATGGGCTCCCTGGCCGATGACAGTAATAAATTGTTCGTTTTTACGCTCAATCCCAGCGGGAGGATAAGCACTAAAACAATGTGTGCCAACATATTGTTATTGCATATCACGCTCTAATTCAATGTGTTCATTTCGATCTACATGTTGTAAATATTATGGGGGATTAAATGTTAAATTAAAGAATATTTAAGGGAAGCTTTAAAGTATCATCAATCCTCAATCAGAAAATATTCTTTTTCACTGACAACTCTAATAATCAAAAGGCTTTGCCTTGGCTGATTATTTCCACTGAACTGAAAATGCGACAAAAGTGCAAATGGAAAAACCAGGAAAAGGGATTGCTTGAAAGTAGTTCGTCAAGGACCTGTCCGCTAGCCGTTATCCCTTATCTGCTATCTGCTATCTGTTATCTGTTAGTTTAGCTGCCGCTACATGTTGTTTCAAAGTTTTCCCGAAGCAATCAGCTGAGCAGAGCAAGGATTTTCCAGCTGCCGCCAATGTTGATGCTGCAATTGGAAAAGTCAACGGCTGCACTGGCTGCCAATATTATCCTTCTTCGGCTGCTTGGGCTGTAAGGCGGGGAAATTGAAAACAGAAAACAGAATGGCAGGCGGAGTATCCTCATCCCAGGCAGGTGGAAGAAGAGCTAAGGAAATGCAATCAAGTCGGTTACTGTCTGAGTTTCGTCTTGTTGTCATAAGAGGATTTCTCACAAGATTTTTACAAGCTTCCACACCGGAGAAACATACTAAAGGATTTAAGGATTAATTATTCAAGCGTTTACAATAGGAAGCAAATAGATTAATCGGATAATATTTCTTAATATAAAATTGTAACTACGGAATACTTCTCCATGTCCTTAAAATAATATCAAACATTTCTCCCTCGTTTATTTATCTTAAAAGTACTTCAACCAAAAAAATAATTGTTGATACAAGGAAATGTGTGCGTGGCATCCATACAATCGAGAATCGTTATGTTTGATTTGCGCATAATAGCTGGAATTTTCGGCGACACAATGCATGTGTAATTTTCGCATTCAGTTTTGCCAAATATTTGCGAACAGAATGAAAGTAAATGGCAATGGAATTTGGCCCAATCGCTGGCACTGGCACCGCGCTCAGTTGGAAAAACTGCAACCTCCACAGCCAACCAACGATTCAAGTGCAAATCGAATCAGCCTGGCGTGAAAACGCGCCAGGAAATCGTAACCAAAAATGAAAATAAAAATGGGAAAAAATTGAAAAAATCACAAATATATATATATATATATTATGTTATTATTGAACTCTGCTCTGCGGGGGGGGGAAAGTTGAAAAATGCATTTAACCAGGAGCTACGCTGCCCTTGTGGCGAAAAAACGCAAAAACTGTTGACGTCGAAGGGCGTTGGAATATCAGGGCAAAGTTGCCACGTCCTGGCAAAGGAAGGGCAAATCAAATTTCCGGTCGCCAAGCTTCTCCCCTGGCCAAAAATCCTTTTTCCGCCATTAAAGTTGCATCTGCTTCAGCTTGGCGACGTTGCCATGGCATTTCAGTTGAAACTGGACAATTAGTTGAGTTGCCACTGCCTTCGATCCGGGACTCTGCTCCCATTTCGGTGATTTCCCAGCAGCCTCGCTTGGTTTCGGTGAGGTCCTGCCTCTAAATAATCAATAACTGTCACACAAAACCAATTGTGATGTCCTGGAACTTTTCGGTGTGCCCAAAACAGAGCCAAACAAACAAACAATAAACTGGCGCGCGCTGTTTTCATTTGTTTTGATTGAGGTTTGCATCTCGTTTATACAAATGAAGGTAGATGGAAATGTCATTCAAGGTTCAATGAAGAATGGAATATTTGATTACAAGCCCAGCAGGTGAAAGTGCACTTAAGAACAATATTAATTCTGAATTGTAATGAGATTCTATATCAAATTTATTATTTTATTCCAGAAATAATCTTGTATTAAATGTAGAATTTATAAAAAAAGAATCATAAATAAAATTAATGCCTAATTAACTAATTTGTATTATCATCAAAAATATTCTTTACTAATATTTTCTCAGTGTTACCCCATAGGGAAAATACTCGAGGGAAAACTTTTAGTTTGTGAAATTAATTCGGTTTGCTAGTTGCCAAAACTTATTGGGATGCCCAACTACCAGTCGACCTGAATTGTGCTCTCAAATTATCCACCACAATCGGACGAGTTTGCCAGAATTTCAGCACACATTAATTTAATTTACAAAATACATCCGTTGAAATGGATGCTTGGATCCTACATTTAAATGGAATCCATTCGATTCTATGGGTTTGCTTACCTTGCGGCAGTTTGACTTCAGCCACGCCTCTTGCTTGTGTTTCCCAGAGCCAAAAAAAAAAAAAAACGGAAAAAGAATATGCTGATCAACTTTTTCCTGTGGCTTTTTCGGGCTGACATTTGCACATTTTATGGTCCTTGGCCACAATTTAATGTTCAATGTGCTTTGTGTTCTGTTGTAGTTGTTGTTGTTGTTGTTGTCGTCAATGCCATTCACATTTTCGTTGTGGGCTAATTTAATATTGTGCTTTGTATGATTTTCACATATTATCAAGAAGTTTTATTGCGGCAATTGAACACGTTGTCAGGATGGAGAAAGGGACTTGACTCCGTATCGTCGTAAAATTGAAGCACCCACAGTATTTTTGGATATTTATGTTAAGGATATTGTAAACGTGTGTGTGGTGTGTGGTGCGTATACGTAATACGTATACGCAATACAACATGCGTATGAGTATGCGGGCTGCTGCCCTCCGGCTTTGTTTTGTTGTTGTTGTTTTTCGCCCGGGTTGTTTACTTTTATTGGCTTTCGGTATTATTGGTTATTGTGGAGGATACAAAACTCTGGTTATGGGGATATGGTCCTTCGAAAAAGGTTCGCGTGCCTGTCTACTAGATGCCTGTTATAATTTAACTTTTATTTCTCTATTTATGGCTTAATAAGACACACGTTCCGAGGGTCTACCAGTCTGCCAGAAGGATGCTTATCGGGCACTTAAGCCAACAACTTTTTTACGGCCTGGCCAAGATAAACGTTTATTTAATTGCCGCAAACATAACTTTCACAACGATGACAAAACACCACAAAATCTATCCATTGTTCTATGCTTCGGGGGTAATAAATTTATATATTTGCCTATGGTTATAATTATCCAGGACAAGTGATTTATCATGACCAATAAGTGTCGAACTCAATGAAAACTTATGTTAAAGTGCTGATACTTGCAAGGCATAAATATGAGTATTTTCCAGGGAAAGTTTGTTGAGAGGAAAGAGAAGAAGGAAGATGAAGTAGAAGTGGTTCTCAAGATGATGAGGGAGGGTGCTTGTAAAACACGATGATAACTGTTTAAGGAATTTATTTAAAGGAAAATATTATAAGCTTTATGTTTAATAGAAAACTAACTAAATTTAAATGCAAATTTTAATCGAAATATATTTATTTCTATTTGAAAATTCCCTCGCAGTCGTTAGCACGTCATTTGACCAAATAGTTTACAAAATTCCAGTGACTTTTCCATTGAAAATATTTCACCCCTTCGTTGAGAGTTTTCCCCTGGCAGGAATGCCTCACTTAAAATCAACAACAAATGGCAATACAAATGTTGACAAAGGCTGGCAAGCAACAAATAGCAAAACAACAGCCGCTGAAGTGGCACTTGACGAAAATGGGGGCTCGGGTCGGCGGAGTTGAAAGGATGCAGCGGTGCAAACAATGTGGCAGCGAGAACCCTAGGCCTAGTCGCGGCAGTTTTCATCCATCCTGAAACTGCAACTGACCACAGCAGCCGGAGGACTCGAGAAAAATCGGGGCGAAACAAAAAAAAAAAAAAAGAAGTGTATTCCCCAGGTTACGAGGAGTCGTTTTCCCTTGGACCCAGCGAGCGAGCCTCTTGAGAAATAACGCTTAGCTTCTGTTTTTCTACTTGCTTTATATTTTTCTGGCATTTGGCTTGGAGTTTCCTCCTTTCCCTCTTTAGTCCCAAGTTGCTTTCCCCACTCTTTTTTTTTTAGCTGGTAAAGTCTATTATGCTTGTGAAAATTGCTTTACAGCTGCAAAACAATGCGGCAAAAAAGGTTACACAGCACAAAAAGAAATGCACACAAAAATGAATAATGACAGCGAAATGGAGGGAATGGCCTAGAGATTACTTTTAACTCTGTTTGGCTTCCACTGATGAACTGGTGATTTCTGGATGCTCTTTCTTAATGTGGAATTTGTTTTGTTATCTCATGAAATGCAGGATTCTTGTGGTAAAAAAAGGATAATTATGAAAACTACTTGGTGCAGACAGGACATCCTCTTAAATATATCATTCATTTATCATACTTTCCCCAATTTGGCTTTTATTTAATGTAACCTTAAAGGAAAGAGTTCTGTAATAGGAAATATTTAATAATAAATTACCTCAAAGCACCTTTAAAATAGTAATACTCTCTCGCGATTCGTAAGAGTATTAAAAGGGAATTTACTATCAAAGTCTCCAAGCAGCAGCAGTGGAATAATATTTGCTCCAACCTCTGGAGGGTCGAAGACGGGCAAATCGGACGGATGGCTGGTGGAGCGGAGGGAAGTGCAGCTAAAATAATTCGCGCATAATGAAGCCGGAAGTGTGAATGCAAAGAATACAAGAAAGTGGAAGCAAAAGAACTTCATTATCAGCGGCAAGCAGATAGGGAAGTCCTCGGGATCCAGCTCCGGCTTAGCGAAGGCATTCAAGCAGCGAAAATTGCACAAAAAATCTTTTTGCCGGGATTTTCTAATTAAAGTTTCAGCAAACGGAACGCGACGCCAAAGTGAAATTAATGGCCAGACGGGCTTTTACCATTTTCCTTCTATCCCCTGCCCAAAAATTTCCCGGCTTACGAATGTGTGTGTCTGTGCGTGGCTTTATGAAGTCAACGATGGCAGCATTTTCGGCCACTTAATCTGTTCTCTCACTCGAACTCAGCTCTTCCCAGTGTGTGCGTAATTTATTTGCAATCAATGCCGCCTGAAAGGACATTATTTTTACATTAAAGCAAGGGCTAGAGGCTGTGTGTGTATCGGAAAGAGAAGGATAGAGAAGGTCTCTGCCCAAAGTTGGCCAAAAATCTGTGCCAAAAACAAAGCCAGCTAACATTTGGCAGCTGTCACATAATACGTCTTACACCGCGCAGGCATAAATAATCAGAAAAGACTTATAAAAGACTAAAAAAAAAAATGGTAAAAAAACCAGGTAGTAAATTGTAAGAGTTTATTTAATAAACTTATAATAATATATAAAATGAACTACAATTTAAGAATATTAATGAATTGATTTTATTTTAAAAGAAAACTCTTCAAAATAATATAAGTTAGCTTTGACAAGCTTTATATTAAATCTTCTCTTTCGAAATCATTTTAGCATTATATTTTGCTCTATATATAGTATATATACATCCTTTTCCTCAAGTGTAACATTATCTCACTGGAACTGGGATAAACTATTTGTGGAAATCGTCAGTGACATGTGAGATCTCACATTTGTGAGCTGTCATTTTTGGAGAAGGAGAGCATCGCATAGAGTAGAGCTTTCCGTTAATGCGAGTTTCATTAGGCAGAACGCCACCACTCCTCTCTCCCTTTTACCTTCCATTTACTCCACAGTGTGGCCATTGCTCCTGAGCTTGTCTCCATGGGTAGGTTTTCCAAGCTGACAATCTCCAGGGAAAGTTTCTCGAACTCCGGGCACGTATCGTGTGTCATAAGCAGGAAAAGCGGCTTTCGGGAGGCGGCCGACTGCAGCGGACACTGCAGAGCTGTGCAAGTTGGAAATAAAATTATTAACCCCGCTGCAATGCAACATAAATAGGATTAGTGTCTGCAGAAGAACAAACACGACTTGCGAGGCAAGAAAGGAGCAGAAGAAACGCCACAACAAAGGCAGCCCAGCAACATTTGCATTTGCATGTTGCATACTTCACGGCGCAGTGCTCACATATGATAAACGGCAACGACAATGCCACAACCACAGACAGGAACACACACACACAACGAACACTCATTCGGTGTGGCACTCACACTGCGGCATTCCCATTTCCCTTTTTGCAGTATCTGCTTTGTTTTTATACCCATTATTATGGGTAAGGAATCAGGGTATGTTTGATTTATGGTTAAATGATTATATTTTTATATAACTGAATACAAGTCTAGTTGGGAACTATGATTCTACTTAATATTTTACTGAATTTTTCGCAGGATATATTATCTACCATCTTATCAGCATTTTTAACCATTTTTCTACCTAAACATTGGTCCTTCGAGCCGGATAGTGCGCTTATTATTTAACAAAAACTCTTAAGCAACTTTAGGGTATCAATAGTTCCGCACGGAGCTTCTTACCACTCGCTTTGTCTTTGTTTTGGCTGGGCAAAAATGCAGCTGAGTATTTTTCACCAACATGCAAAAACTCCATTTCATTTCTGCGGCTGTCGTCCAGTGTATTGACCCCTAAACGCCCTCCACACAACGCTCTCACACAAACCCATATACTTGCATTAGTGACAAAGCCATTCCAGTCTAACCCAAAACCCATACCTCCTCCTCCCCTTCGACACCATCGCGGTTTTTGCAAGCATTTTGTTTGCTTTGTGGCTTCCGGTTTCTGTTACTGTTTTCTGTTCCTGATATTCCACTTCCACTTCCCCTGACACCCTTCTTTCTATTTGAAAATATTCCCTAACAAATGCTCAACTCTGCCCAAAAGTCAAGGGCCGCGAGCACAACTCAGTGTTTACTCAATCGTCCGATTTAAATTATATATATGTGAGGTATTAATGTATAATTAAGCCGTCAATCGATCGAGGTGGCTGCCAGGCATTTGTAAGAGCGTCATGCGAAATGGAGTCGAGGACTCGACCGAAATGCCAGCGGCCAGTCAGCGATGCGATTTTCCCTGTGTGAAAACCGAGAAAATCTCTGCCATCAATTGAATTTCGTGGGTGTGTTTTTTTTTCATTCAACAAGAAATTTAATTCGCGAAATGAGAACTTTTAGTGGAAGTATTTCGATGGTTTTATAGAATTTCTCTTAAATAAAATTTAAATAACGAAAAGAAAATACAGATAATTTTTAACAGATAAATTATACCAGTGACTTTCTGACAAAAAACTAATGAAATAATGAGTTTAATAAGAAAGTCATACCTCTGTTTTTCATTATGAAGCACACTTCTTTTACATTTTCATTTAGTTTTATTCAATTTCATGCCTTTGCGCAAGATTATTTATTCATAAAATGCTACTTAACACATTTTTTAGTTCTCCCATTTTTTAACACTTCATTTCCTTTTTAATTTTTACTTTAATTATAAATAATGACATTCTGTCCGTGCCGGGCATCAGGTGGAAATGGGAGGGGAGACTGAGATTTAAGCTTGCCAGCCATGCGGTTTTGGGCTTGAAAAATTAACGCGGAAATGCCAAAATGTTGAGCATACGCCCCGTTGCCTGCATGCAAATTTCATATATTCAGCTGCGCCGAAGGCGGCGGCGGCATCGCGACGAGGGGGGGGGGGGGGGGGGGGGGGGGGGGGCAACTAGTTGTTTTTGGTTTGCATGGTCGAGGGCCATAATTGCAACATGCCGCACGAACACACACACACGCCACTCAGTGGGCGACTTGGGACCTTAGCCAAGTCAAACAAACCGCGGGGCATAGCCAAAAAAAAAAAATAGTAGAAAAAACGGAAAAATGGCAGGCAAAAAAGGGAAAACTAAGGAAAGCCAAAATTTGTAGTTGTACTTTAGGGTTTGCCAGAAGGGAAAAGGAAAGAGGAAAACTCTTATGGCTTTGTGGGTCTCCTGGCAGAGTGTTGTTATGACTTAATGTGGCCCAGTGACGGTTGTGATGGAAGTGCACTTAGGAAAAATATATTTTCCTATTTAAATATGAAATAAAATAACTATTAACTAGTTTCTTAGTACTTATAAATAATAAATAAAATATATCTTATAGTTGAATCCTAGAATTGTGTTTTAAATAAAATAATAAAAGGAAGAGGCAGTTAGGACATCGAACAAATAATATTAAACGGCGCCTTTTAAACATGTTTTTATTAATTTTTAGTATTATTATTGTTATATCCTATTTATTTGATTAAAATTTATTATTTTCTCTCAGTGCCAACAATAGAATATTTAGTATAAAGTGCCTTCCTTAAGCCCATTAAACTGTCCGCAGTTCTGAGTTTACGACAACCGCACTAACTTTTTCCCCCTTTCTCTCTCTGCTCTTTTAGGCCTGAGGCGGACCATCAGCCGGAACTATTCCCGTTCGAGTATGCAATGGCAGCGGGAGGGGCGACGCTGGAGAGCCCGGCTGCGCCAGGACATTGCCAGGACATAGCCAGCGACAATAGCGCCCAGCGCCTCACGCTAGCCACAAAGGTGCGGCGAAAAGGTCCGCGTCCACAGCGTCCCCAGCGGCGCCTGCACCCGCCCCTGATCCCACGTCTACGCCAGATCCTGCCGCTGCCGCACCTCCTCTGGCTGCTGTGCTGCTGCTCCTGGCTGGGCCAGATGGGCCAGCTGCGAGCCGAGTGCCCGGCGGTGTGCGAGTGCAAGTGGAAGAGCGGCAAGGAGTCCGTCTTGTGCCTTAACGCCAACCTCACACATATCCCCCTGCCGCTGGACGCGGGCACCCAGCTGCTGGATCTCAGCGGCAATGAGATTCAGTCGATACCCGATGACAGCTTTGCCGCCGCCCAGTTGCTCAACCTGCAGAAGGTGTATCTGGCCAGGTGTCACCTGCGTCTGATTGAGCGGCATGCTTTCCGCAAGCTGATTAACCTGGTAGAGCTCGATCTCAGTCAGAATCAGCTAACGGCCATACCCTCGCTGGCCCTTTACCACGTCTCGGAGCTGCGGGAGTTGCGGCTGAGCGGCAATCCCATCCTCCGGGTGCCGGACGATGCCTTCGGCCATGTGCCGCAGCTGGTCAAGCTGGAGCTGAGCGACTGCCGGCTGTCCCACATAGCAGTGCGCGCCTTTGCCGGGCTGGAGAGCAGCCTGGAGTGGCTAAAGTTGGACGGGAACCGGCTGAGCGAGGTCAGGAGCGGCACCATCACCTCGCTGGCCTCCCTGCACGGCCTGGAGCTGGCCCGTAACGAGTGGAACTGCAGCTGCTCCCTGCGTCCGCTGCGAGCCTGGATGCTGCAGCAGAATATACCCAGCGGCATACCTCCCACCTGCGAGTCCCCGCCACGTCTCTCGGGCAGAGCTTGGGACAAGCTCGATGTGGACGACTTTGCCTGTGTGCCGCAGATCGTGGCCACGGACACCACGGCCCACGGAGTGGAGGGCCGAAACATCACCATGAGCTGCTATGTGGAGGGAGTGCCCCAGCCGGCGGTCAAGTGGCTGCTGAAGAACCGTCTCATTGCCAACCTGAGTGCTGGGGGAGATGGTGACTCTGATTCGGAGCCCAGGACAGCGGCTGCCACGCAGGGCCGGAAGACCTACGTTGTCAATATGCTAAGGAATGCCTCCAATCTGACCATTCTCACAGCGGACATGCAGGATGCGGGTATCTACACATGCGCCGCAGAGAACAAGGCCGGCAAAGTGGAGGCCAGTGTCACATTGGCTGTGTCCCGAAGGCCACCGGAAGCGCCCTGGGGCGTACGGATTGTCCTCCTGGGTGCCATAGCAGCTCTACTTCTGGTCGGCGGATCCTCCTTTGCGGCCATCTGCCTGTGCTCTCTGCAACGACGCCGGAAACTGCGACTCTGGAACTCGGTGCCCCCAGTGAGGCGGAGTGAGAGCTATGAGAAGATCGAGATGACCGCCAGGACGAGGCCGGATCTGGGTGGCGGCGCCAGCTGTGGGGGTGGCAGTGCCACGGGCGCTGGTCTCTTCCAGGATGCCGAGGAGCAGGGCTACCTACGGGCGGCCCACACGCCGCTGAACGACAACGATGCGGGCCAGGTGGCGGCCATTGTGAATCCGAGTGCGGGAAGTGCTCAGCGAAGGAACGGGGATTATCTGCACGTGTCTACGCACTGCGATGATGAGGAGGAGGAGCAGCAGCAGCAGCAGCAGCAGCAGCTGCAGCACCATCACTCAGTGCAGCAACAGCAGCAAAGCCAGCACCCGCACCACCCACATCCCAACCAGCCGCAGCCGAGGAAAAGCTCCCAGGGACATGTTGCCTCCGCATCCGGAGCGAATAACTCAGTGCCGCTGGAGGAAACGGATCTGCACATACCGCGCCTCATCGACATTGGCGGGTGAGTTGAGTTACAGTGGGAGAAAATGATTTATTATTTGTTAACCAGTCATTAAATCATAAATATGAAATGATTTCAAATTAATACCTTCTATGCAAGTCTATATTTTCACTAAAAGTATTCCAAAAACTGTTTTTTTAATATCCCTTTATAAATACCCCTCATTTTGTGCCAGTGCATGACCCATTGTCCCCTCCGGGCTCCCTTTGTTTCTGCGGTTCTCGTTACTTCGAGTGGCAATTGTCCCTCCGACCGGGTGTCCGTGTCCCTGTCAAAGAGCTGTCATGCTCGAGTGCGGAACGCGCCCGGATCTCCGTATTGCGTCCGTATTATGGGCAACACTTGACACTTCCACTTTGAGCACGAGTGTGGTGGGCCTACGCCTCCTCGAACCAACCAACCAACCAACCATTACACCAACCCACACCTCGTTGTACCTCCTCCTCCTGCTCGGCCAGAGAAAACGCGCGTGCTAATGACGCGCGAAATATGCGAGCACATCCAACATCCCACACGACCGCCTTCACATTCACATCCACATCCTGGCCGAAAAGGGCTTTATTTTTGGGCACACGAAGGACTCACTCTGCCTGATTGGCGCTTGTCATGTAAAGGGGGGAGTCCTGCCGCGAATACGAGTGCGGGCTAATGGATGCATTGCCGGTTATCTTCATGGACGAGGACACTGCCGGCCGGAATAACGAGAATCTGAAAAGTCAAGCACTCAAGGCACATAGCAATCGTGGTATTTATACATGAGGGTGAGAGGCCAGCGTCAAAGAAACACATTCCGCAATCGTAAATCAAGATATTTATATACCAAAAAGCCATGGGTCAAGTATTCAGTTTTCAGTTCAGAAATTACTTTAAAAAATATAAGATATTTGTTTAATTTACTATTTAATTGATTTTTCCTCTCTCTCTTGCAGCACCGATTCCGCCTCCAGTTCAATCTCCAGCCAGGTGGATGCCGCTGCTCGCCTAGCGGGCTACGCAGGACACAGCTGGAAAACCACACCCATTGCCACCACCAAGATTAACTCGCCACACAGCAAGCCCTCAAACTTGACACCCTCATCCTCGTTGAATCCTGGCAGCACCGCCTCGCCCTACTCGCACTATGGCGGCAATCATCCGGCGGATGAGATGGCCACCTCGGTATTCTGCAGCGAGGGCCAGGAGAGTGATCTTTTCGATAGCAATTACCCGGATCTCCTGGACATTGCCAAGTATGCGGTGGCACAGGCTCAGCAACAGGGCCAGGGGGCAGCCCCCACTCTGAACGGGGGATTGTGCACCCTTCCCCGGAAGCTAAAGACCAGCGGAAAGTATTTCCGCAATTCCTCGGACAGCCAATCGCCGCTGCTGGCGGACAACTCCAGCAAGTACGGGAGCAGCACTCTGGGCGATGGCAGCTTCCTCAACGAGGCCATGGGCCTGGGCAGGCGCTACTCGGCGGAGTCCAGCTATGCGAACTACTCCACCACGGCAACGTATACGGGCGGCGGTCAGAGGGCCAATAGTTTCCTCAATCTAGTGCAGAGTGGAGCCCACAAGGGCAACCTACTGCCGGGCCATAAGCTGGGCCAGAAGCCCAGCCTGCCCTCAAGTCCTGTGCAGCATCAGCGTTCCCTGTCCAGTGCAGCCACGCCGCTCTTGGACTTCTCAGCCTTGGCATCACGAGCTGCCGGGGCAGCCAATTCCTCGGTGGCCGCCTATGACTATCATGCAGCGCAGCTGGAACGCTTCCTGGAGGAGTACCGCAACCTGCAGGATCAGCTGTGCAAGATGAAGGAGACCTGCGACACCATACGCAAGAAAGAGACACCCCTTCGCGTGGCTATTGGACAGTCAGCTGCCCAGCTGGCTGATCCTGTGATGTATAGTGCGGCCTCGCATAGTCCCAAGCCTCCGCCGGCAACGAGTAATCTGAAGGCAAAGACCCTGCTGCCAGGACAACCGCCGGATCCGCCGCCCTATTGGCTGCATCGGAATGCCATGTTGAAGCGACTGAATGGAGATGGCGGCGGAGCAAATGGAGCAGGAGGATCGCCTGCCTCACCGCAGCCCGGACAGGACATCTTCAAGAGCTAATCGAAATCGTGTACAGCCGCAGGAACGAAGGATGTAGTGAAGGATGAAGGAGGGACTTTGCCAGACTTCGGCCAGCCGAAGAGGGCATGAGCTTGCCGGCAAAGGAATTAATTTTAAAGAAACATGACACAAATCATTTAATTCAAGTTTTGGAAAATATTTGTTTATTTTCTAATATAAATAAACTCACATTTCCTTTCAAATATAATTAATTTCCACACACTGCCATAGGATCCCATAGTAAAGCCCGTGCAAGCTCAAGGCCCTTGATCGATAAATGCATTTGTCTGGTTAGTTAGTTAGGGTTAGTTAGCTGGAGGACACTCAACTGGTTCATAGCCCAGCCCCTCTGTTGTATTATAGAAACACTTTTCCACTCTTTATACTCGCTACGCATTATTCAACACAAACTACATAAAACCCCAAAAAAAAAAAACATTAAACATTGTAAGTGTATAGACAGCAATCCCTTAGAAAAAAAAAAAAAAAAGATACTATCTCGATCACACCTAATCCTAGTCCTAGAACTCCTCCCCCCAGAAAAAACTCTCGTGTTAGTCTAACTACAAGTGTTTTGTACTTTAAGCGATCTCAATATAAACAAGGATAATATAGATGACCTTAAATACGATTACGAGTAACATAAGTTTGAGTTGGCACAGACTGCAGGATGGATCAATCGTTAGACGTTCGTTTTTCAGTTCGCAAATTGTAAACCAATTAGATCCAAAAAACAACTCAATTCAGACGATTGCAAAATTGTAATTTAAAACGATGACAAAAACAAAAACAAAAAATAAAATCAGTACTTTAGGGTGTCACTAAACTAAAGCTCGAAAAACATTTCACCCAAAAAAACAACAAGAACAAGCAAAAATAAATTAGTTGAGAATTGAAAGAAAACAAAAAAAAAAAAACAAGGAGAACCCTGCGCGTTTTAATGGTTCGAATGGGTTTATTTTTTCCGGGACTCAATCGAGAGGCGTGCAAATGTCCACTTCCGGTGGAAGGGTTGAAGGGCAAGTAATTGTCGCTTGTCGTGTAACGCTCCCAGTGACCAGTGGCCAGTGCCAGTGACCACTGGCCAAGATTAAACAATAATTTCATGCCATAAAAACTCTGTGGAACGTGGGCGTGGCCGGGATACTCCCCTATGCTCATAGAGAAACGGCGGCAATTGGTTCGACGGTGGCGTCGCACATTTCTTTTATTTTCGCCTCGCATTCCGGCTGCCAAATGAAGTTGTAAAATGCAAATGAAGCCGTCGCCGTAGTCACATGCGCGTTAAAGTTCATGTTCGATGTGATGTCGCCATAAAGCAGGATTAAAACGAATTTATGAACCTTTGGCACGGTACTGGGAGAACGACGACATGATAGCCGTTTTATGCCTTATGCCCCCATATCCTTAGCACACCCACAACCACACACAATGTCGCAGGAGTTTGACATTGTCTTTGGGCCGCAGGCATTTCAATGAAAAACGTTGCCTACTTGCCGAGGCCATTCGGGAAACATTGTGTAAAATGGAAATCGCCTTCTGCGCCCACCGAATCTGAGCCGATACTCTGCCCCTCCTGTGGTCTGGGCCACATCAATAGCTCATTTGTGCCCCGTGCATAATCTCATAAATATTTAAGACAGGTCCTAAAACCTACCCAAGTTGTAAATATTTTAAGAACGCCGACGAGTCAGGAATTTAAATAAAAATAAATCTTGGAGTGTGTCATTCTACAAGGTTTACATTTTTGCAGATTTTTCTAACAGTTTTGGTAGCATTTTAAAGGTGTAAGGGTAAGTTTTGTGACATTTATTTAAATTAAATTAATTTATATTACTTACTACGTTCACAGATTTAACTTTAGACTTCATTCCTAGTTTCTTATTATTATTATAAAGCTCTAGAAATATTTTACCCTCATTTTATCAGCTAATGTCCCCTTGGTGATCTCAATTTCGTTCCGTTCGCTTTGATTTATACAGGAATAACATGTAATTAAGCAATGCCGACTGCTGCTGATAAAGACTCCAACCGACTGGCTTATGAATTTCAAGCACGCAGGCAGTGTCAGGGGCCACCGAAAATTCAAGTGAACTCCATTTAGTTCGTTGGAGTTACTTACTGTTAACGGTGGACCAAGGCTTGCGGTTTTGTCGGCATTAAAGACGAAAACCATTTACATTCACCACATACACCCGCCCACCTCCACCTCCTTTTCTGTCCAGCTAAAGCGAAAATAATGAGCCCGATGCTGGGATCTCGGTGTGAAGCCAAGTAAAGAGCAGCAACGTCGAGAGCAGTCGAGTTCATGTCAAGCTGTCAGTCAAGGTCGATTTCGTTTCCCCAGTTGCCATCCTGCAACCTTTCACCTGCAGTCCACCGCCCAAATGCCCAATGCCACCCACTGTCCTGCCTTGCACCTGTCAGTGGCAGAAGGGACGAAGGGACGAAGGACGAAGAATTGGGGGGAGATGGCAAAGGCGGCAAGTGCCTTTTTGTCACTGTCTTGCGGCTGCTAGTGCAATTTTTATATATGCGGCTAGGGCAGGGTATTAGGGATATATACGTGACTGGCTGAAAGGTAATTTTTTATATTTTAAGCATACTTAAAATTTAAAAGAAAAATCTAAGAGGGAAATACTTCTTTTTAGTAGGTTTTTGTAGAAGAAAACTTTGCTTTCATTATTTAATTACTAGGAAATATAATATCCTTTATTTGTAATATTTGAATTCTTATATTTATAAAATTTTATTAAAGTAAAAATGAAGTTTTGATCTTTTCTTTATCCTATTCTTTTAAATTATAAAATAATCCAGAATTTCTTCAAGTGTCTTGATTATTCCTTAGTGTTTTGGCCAAGGCGATGAAGGACCTTTAAGCTGAGTACCAACTAGTTGACTCCTCGGGCTGATAAAGCGATGAGCGGAGCTAACAGAGCAATGTGTGTTATGTGTATGTGCCCAGGGAATTTTTCCATCATTATCAGTGTCCTTGTAGCCGCTTCCACATGCCACTTAATGCCAACGCAGCAGCGGTGCGCCGGCTCTCGTTCCACTTTCATCCTTCCTCCTTGTGCTCCTCCTTGTCGACGTTCTCGTCGTCATCTTGGCGGCCTTTGTGGTGGCATCGCACAATTGCATACCACCCAACGCCCAAAGCCACCCCGGCACACCATCCTTCATGCCTCCCTCAACGACCATTATATTCAAGCATTTTCGTGGCATAAGTTGGCACTTTAGCGCCAGGCAGCTGCTACCTGTTTCAGTTTTTCACTTTTTCAGCTCCTCTCGCATTTTCTCTGCTTTTCTGTGTGTTGTTTTTGCTGCTGCTGCTGCTGCTTTGTTTATTTTAAGCTAGCATCACATTGTGGCAAATTCCAAACAGATGACAAAACAGGGTCCTGAATGATCGCAATCCATACTCGTGGAAGGGGAGATCTATAACCAATTGGAAAATTCGAATTGTTGGTTTTGAGTTGGGAATGAATGTTTGGTATTCCACTAAACAAAAAATAGGAAACCCTTTTTAAACTGTATTATTTATCAATTTTATTATATTATAATTTATGGAGTAAAGAATTTTTACCTTTGATTAATCAATAATTAATTTATTATTGCGTACCAATAAACATTTCTTATTAAAAAAATTACATTAAGACCTTAAAACATTTGTTCATTTTCCCCATGAAAATAATAGTTTCAATTTTAAGTTAAATTTTAAACTATATAATTTTTATATTTGTATATATTTTTGTATAATATTTTCCTCTGTCTCTCTGCCTCGTATATTTGTCAATTGGCCACATTGGCAATCGATATGGCAAGGACAAGGAAGGGAGACGAAACAGGATGCTGTTGCCTGCTGCTTAATGTGCCAGAGCCTCTTCCTTCACCACATCCTGCTCCCGCCTTCTACCAACGTTCCTGTCGTCCTTTTTAATGGATGTTGCATTACTTTCCGAGGCAGCTGTACCGAACAAAAAGTTTTCACCCAGCGAAAATTGAAAAATAGTTTTCCCCCCAAACGAAACAGCACACGGAGTTTGGCCAAAAGTTTCTCTGCCGCCCGAAAAGTTAATGGCAATTGCATTTATTGATTAGCCCGGCAGGAGCGGCAAGGATGTATCGAATTCCCCTTAAATGCCACTTGGATTTAATTTTCGTGTTTGGCTAAGCCAACAGATAATGTGTGTCCCCCTCCACCTCCACCTCCACCTCGACCACAAGTTCAACAAGTCAACGCATCAATGTCAAATAATCCTCCGCAGGAAAAACGCTGCCATTCGATGCGCCTGCGGTTAAGTGCACAAGGACACACCGGTGACATAAAACAAACTCAAGCTGCAGTGTCACTGCCACGCCCCCCCACCTCCCTCTTAAGTGCTGGTAATGAGCGCACTGATAATTCATTAAACAAAGCGGCGAAAAAAAAAAACGTGAAAAAACTAACCGAAAAAGAGGAAATCTGAAGCGGAGCGAAGCGAAATCGCAGTGCAAATGGCTGCTGGGAAAAATGTCAAGGATAGTGGGCCAGCGCTCTGCTGCCGGAAATGAAATGGAAGGACGATTTTCACTTTAATTTTTTTTGTACCCCTTTTTTTTGCATGGCACAATCAATGGCTGGAACTGGGCACGGCCAGAAGTTTGAAAGTCGAGGCGAAAATGGGTTTAGAAGCGACAGATCGTCGGCGCATTAAAGTGTCAATTAAATTTTAAGTGCTGAAGTGAAGCGTTTAATTTATGTGCAGTTTTAGTGGGTCTAAAAAAATGATATAAACATTTATAGAGGAACCTAAAATAAACTCTTTTTTAAGACTTAATATCAACTTTAATAGAAGATGTACGAAAAAGCAACAACACACTATTTTCTACTAAATAAAACTTGTTTAAAATATTACTGGAATTCCTGATAAACCTGAAATATATAAGCAAGAGCAAGCTGCTTAAACTAATTTAATTTATAGCAATTATTTGGATTACATCAAAGTAATTGTCTCAAAATAATTAAATCTTACTTTCAATAGCATTTAAAGAAATTCTTTACAAAGTAAAATGACAGGAATGTGGCAGAGTAATCTTCAACTGACGAATATTTGTACTTTTACAATAAGTATGCACATATATTTATATAAACAACATTATAAACATTCTCTTTTGTAAACTTTAACAGCAATTTGAAAGAGTATCGAATGGCACGCAAACCCTGTGAAATTTCGCAATTAAATTCCTTCAGCGCTGCTCTCAGGGAATTTGCTCTTGGCGAGAATCCTCGCCGAATCTTATGGGCCGCCAATCTGGGGCACACCTGGCCTGGCCGACTGTCACTCACCGGCTGCCAGTTACCAAAACCAAACTGGGCTAAGCTCTCAGCGCTGCCAATTCCTCAATGCCAAGCAATTACAAAGGCCGAAAGCCGGGACCTGAGAGAGCTGGGAAGCTGGGGGACATCCTGGAAGCTGGTAACTGAAAGCTGAAAGCCAAAAACAGAGAGCCACTTTAATGAAAACTTTGGGTCGGGGCGCTTAGTGGTTTTGGCCGAGTTGCAGCGGGTAATCAGCCATGTTATGGCAGCTTCCCAAGCGGTTTCGCTTGCTCCGGGTGTATGGTTCGTGGGGGATTATGGCCTTGCAGTAGTGCTCTTGAAAATTTGTTGTTTGCCCTGCAACAGGATAATCTGACGGGCATCATTTCAGTCATTTTTTGTTGTTATTGTTTTTCTTTTTTTCCTGTTCGGCTTTTGTGTGTTTGTATTGGTTTCGTCGCCTTCGTTTGTTTGCGTTGGCCGCGGTAAAACAGAGAAAAAAAAAAGAAAAACAGTCAAAAATTGTGGCCCCAAACTTTATGCCAGGTTTTTCCTGACCACGGTTATTTGCCGCCTTTGTGCCGGGCTCAACTCGGGTTTTGTTGGTCTACTTTTAGCCGGATTCATTTGGCCGGGGCCACTTTAATTAAGCGCGTGGAATTAAATGCAAACTGTAGCCCGAAAAGTGTCAATCAGAGTCGCTATCAAGATTGCACTCTCCGGGGAGCTATTTGCTAAAAAAAAAAAAAAATCTATATATTTATACTACATATGTATACATATCCACTCGATCCAACTAATAACACGAGGGTGGAATGCAATTGTTACGCTTGAAATTCATTTGAATATTCTGCGCGGAAGTGTGTGCATTTAAATTGAATTTTATGAAACTGTTGCAAAAGCAAACATAAAAAAAAACCAAGGATAGGTTCAGATTTGGACTTTGGGATATCCTGTTTAGCTTAAAATTGAGTAAATAAAATCTGTGGTAATTTAATAATAAATCAACTGCTAAAAATAATAGAAATTTTAGAATATCTTTTTTTTTTTGTATTATTCTTAAGTCTTAGGTTGCCAAAAAATATACCAAAAATACCCAAAAAATCATTATAACGTCTAGAAAAATCTAGATCAAATTTATAACAACTTTCTCATAAAATTTCCCTATTTTACATGTTCCTGACGCGTTGAAGTCCTGAAAATTGCTCTCAACTCAGAAGACGAGGTGATGCAGACATTTCAAACACACATTTCGTGGAAATTTCAACCAAGTTCCGAGTGCTGCCCACTTTCGAGGTGAGCGCAAACGTGTTGCGGACACGGACAGTTGAAAATGTTGTTCCAG
This sequence comes from Drosophila truncata, assembly GCA_008042515.1. NCBI lineage: Eukaryota > Metazoa > Arthropoda > Insecta > Diptera > Drosophilidae > Drosophila > Drosophila truncata. The sequence goes on along the minus strand of VNJQ01005526.1, from coordinate 255,397 downwards.
AATCGCCGGAAGCACCACACTTGGCGCCAAAAGTAAGGCACCACCCTGGCACATGCAAAATATATATGCGCAGACACAATGCGAGCAGGTAACCAATTTCAAAGTTGAATCGTTTAGTGGAATCACTTGAGGCGATTAAAATCAATCACAGACAATCGACGGCGACTAGAGAGACCCCGACGACGACCTGACCTGCGAAACGGAATACATTTTTCTTGCCACTTTGCGATTTTATTTAATTTGCACTCGAAGCTATGTCGAGAGCTTCACCTCCTCGGGGGCCTCTGTTGGGGAAAATTTGATTTTAAATTGGTTTCCATCGAAGCTGCAAAAAAAAAAAAAAAGAAAGAGAAGAAAAATCAGAAATAAAAAGTTGGAGAAACTAACAAGTCCGTTTTCCACTTTCAGGTGTTAGTCAGAATGTTCAAGTGTTTGTTTGGCCATAAAGAGCCACAGGTTATGTTTTTCTCAGTGAGGGAAATCGAGAAAAATAATCACAGCACAGAGGCACATGCAAAATATATTCAGCATAAATACCATTTCGAGTAAGAGTGTCGATAAATATTTGCTTGGGGTAAATTAAATTGAGGGAAAATTAAACCAAACAACATTAAACAAATGGAATGAATGGATTCTTATTTGCATGTGTTGTAATGAATTTTTCATGTACATTTTACAATGCCCCAGAATGTAAGAATCAATCGAAATTGGGACAAATTAATGGGATGCAAATTAAGGCATAAATGTGGAAATTGATATTAAAATTATATTTATATAGTGAAATATATAGCAGGAAGGGGAAATATAATTGTTATTATTAAAAGAAAATGTTACACATTAATTATTTATAATTTATTTTACTGTTAAGTATTTTAATTTTTGTATTATTTTTCTTGGTTTTGTTTTTATGCTTTCCTTGCAAATGTTGTACATATTTCAATGGAGTTCCCTAGAATATATATTAAACACCACAGTTAAATGTATTAAAAATCATTATGAAATCCTTTTTAGAGGTGGAGAACTATCGATAGTTTTATCGGCATCGATAGTGATCTAGTGTTCTTTTCCCTAAAATCGTCTGAAAAATAAGACAATACTAATAGAATCTATTAAAATATGGAGCGCTTTTTGAAAAAGGGAATGTTTAGTGTTAAAAATTACGTATTGTCTTATTTTTCAGGCGATTTTAGGGAAAAGAACACTAGATCACTATCGATGCCGATAAAACTATCGATAGTTCTCCACCTCTAATCCTTTTAACATTGCTTACTAAAAAGCAAAATATATATGATAAAATATATCATAGCCCGCCTGAAAAACCCTTTTCGAAAACCAGAAAACTTCATCGCTCCATCATTCACTCTGTCATTCATTTATTCAGTTACCCATTCATTTGTTAATGTGGCTGCGGTCCTTCTCGACCAACTTCATTTCAAAACTTTTGCCATATTTCACGTTGCCACAATAAATTGTTGCATCCGCCATGGCTGCCCCTCAACGAAAACTCCGCTTCAAGTTGCATATTTTGCATATTTTTTGGTTGACTTTCCTTGGAAGTCGAGCGAGCTTAAATGATTTTTAATTATGCCAAAGCAGTAAGACATAAGAATAAATACCAAGGCTTGTGTGTAAATTATAAATCTTTAATAAGTGCATTCGCAGGGAGAAGCAGTGCGCTTTTTCAGCGCTTTTGGGAAATGTATATTTATATAATTTCGCATTAATCTTTTCTAATTTATTGACACAGTCGCAAAAGCCGGGCCTTGTATGTTTTGCTGGCTTACCGTCGAGTTATGCATAATTTATGCAAATTTCGCTAAATCAATTTTTAATTAAAATCCCACACATAGCCACGAGTACGAACGAGTATCTAACTGCAGCTGCTTTGCCAAAACAAAATAATTGAAATGGCCCCAGCGATGGGAATATACATATATAGAGATATATGTTTGTACATTTAGATGGGCGGAGGCTGCTGGCAAACAAATCAATATGTAGAGCCATCAATCTATCCGACTGTCTGTTCAAGCATTTTATCCATTTCGTTCGACGAGCCAAAAGTGTCAGGCTAAACGATAATTTTATTTGCATAACACTAAACATAAAACTAATTTGTTGTCTCGATTTAAATGGCGCAGCCGTGTCAAACACAGATAGTTTGTCTATAACATCTGTATAAATACACAGACTCTTAGAGAGTCTGTTGACAGGTCAACTGGCAATTAATCTCAATTAAAATACATTATCCATCTTAATGTATGCTGCAGTTATAATTGCATCTCTAAAATGTTAACTTTCGCCTTCGCTTTCTTGGTTTCTAATGAGAGAGCTAAGTAAACATTACTTATTTATAAATGATGTTCTTTTATTTAAACTTAATTGCCGAACAAATTTTGCCTGTATTTGCCTTCATTTATTTCTCTAGTATTATTTATGCTTGTTTAATTTAATAAATTCAAACTAAAATCCAGGTAAAATCATAAAATCACTTCGAAAGGATTTTTGTATGCACTAGAATTTTTATTTATCCTGCCAAAGGTGGCCGAATGAATAACTTTTTAAGCTTTAAAGTCTCGTTTTGGGGGCGGTAGAAAAAGTTATGCTAATAAAATCAAAATCAAACTGCTGCCTTTGCACATTCAATTTAAAATGTGTATTTACTCAACTAATGGTTATTTTGTTGACTTAAATTTAAAAAGAGAAATTCAAGACCAGACTTTTGTTGATTATTCAACCGTAAGCTTAGTTTAATTTGAATTTTAAATATTATTAATTCAATTTACTGCGATTTATTGCCTACCGATCGATTATATAAGCTGTGAAACCGGAGGCCATAAAATATACCAATTATTGAAATTAATTAGCTGTAAAAATGTATAAAATGTGAAACATATGCAGAATAATTCATCTTACGAAAAAGGACATGTCTACGGGGTGATGTGACACTTTCCCTCGCTGCCACCGCCATTGCCATTGCATTTCCGCTGGCACGTTGGCATTTCCGCTTCCGGCCGGCGTTTTGTTGCTGCAATTATAAAAGTTTTTATTTAGTCGCAACTTCCAGCTAAGCCATTTCGCGCGCGCAATTTAATACGCCATTTAATGGCCGCCGCCGAGCCGAGCCGAGAGCACTTTCGCTTCCATTTCGCTAGTCTGCGCTTTCTGGCTGAATAAATCTCAATAAAATTGAATTAAACCCGCCTGTCGCCTTATCGCCGGGGTCCAGCAGCAGCAGCAGCAGCAGCCGGCTTCGGTTTCCACACTCCCAATAGCCCAGTGTTCCAGTGTCCAGCTGCTGGCATGCTCCTGCTCCTGCTCCTGCTCCCTCGTCTGCTCCCTGTCAATGGCAGTTATAATTAATTTGTGCGGAAATCAGATGCCTGTCGACAATGCAATCTCGGCGGCAAATCTGTTTTCAATTAATGGCAAATTGTCGAGAACGTAGAAGCTGCTCCGGAGTGCCACAACAACTGATTCTCTCTCTCTAAAAAAAAATGTCACTAAAATATATTCTGCTGTCGAAGCACAACCAGGCATAAATGCAAAGGACCAGAAGGATTGCTTTTCAACTTACTTTCAATGGAGAAAGTGCTCGGCCAGGAAATCGATTATTTGGGGAGACCAGATTTCAGTCGTTGAGGTTAGACCACCTCAGAAATATCATAAATCAATGGGTTACTAATTTGAGCAATCTCGGCCAGAATCTCACTCTCTACAGAAAGTTGTTCTGGTGTTTCGACTGTTAGATATCCAGTACTTCAATCATTATATTTTATATAATAAAAAGGGTATTATTGCTGGGATATTTTTGCAAATCATCATCATGTTCTCTGCGGCTTCATTAACTTCTTTCTGCTGGTAAATTATTATAAATTAATATTTATTCTCGGTATCAAACATGTCCTGCCTTCTCGAGTTTTTCCATAAAAACAAAAAACTTTACAAAAACCGCCTGCTAGCCTGGGGTCTGGAAAATGTGCAAATGCAAACAGAGAAAATTCAAGGGGACCATCGAGATGAGATGGAAACTTGGGGACATTCCGACAGCACATAAGTAAAATACTTAAGATAAGCAAAAGTGATGGGGCTGCCAGTCTGTTTGTCTGTCTGTCTGTCTGTGTGGTCATAACCATAAGCGAGGACAACCCAGGACAAACATACACGCACACACTCCAGTACTCAAGGGTCCCATTATCGAAAGGGTTACGCAATTACATGATTCCCAGCACCCCCAAAAACGGCAACAAGGGTTCTGGTTGGGTGGCACAAAAACAAAGCCAGAGGACACTTCTGACCAGATTTTCAATGTGTTTGGCTCAGTTCGGTTGCTTACATAAATTGTTTACCAATCTGGTCGAAAATCGGAATTTCAAATTTTGCCTACGAAAATTTATGCGCACATTTATACAATTTACATGCGCACACACACAAACACACACACAGAGACAGCGGCGGTACAAGGATAGCAGCAGCAGCCGACGAAAAAAAAAAGGATATGCATCTACATTTCATTTCATTTGATTTCACTTCGCTGCCGAAACGAAACGAAACCAACCCAAAATAAAAGCCAACTAGCTAGGGCATTATGGGGATCCGAAACGAACCGCATTGCGATACAGGATCCTTTGGGAACGATGGGCGTATGGGTGATAAGTATGCTATTTTGGCATACAGGACCAACAGGGTTGTGGCGAAGACGGGCTGCCAATTTAAGCAGGACAGGGACGGCAGCACATAGCAGACGTCGGGGCATTGCACCTGAAATTTTGATTTAAATTGCAAAACTAAACAGCAATCAGCAGGCGAGTCCAGGCAGCCAGGACTCTCGAGTGCGTAAGCATGCGATTTGGTTCTGCTTCTACTCCTGCTGCTTGTCAACATCGCCGCTGACGGCAGAGATTAAGATGCAAATTCGGGTTGCAGGACAACATCAACATCAACATCGTCCTGCCACCGTCCACCGTTGCTCCCCTGTCCTTGGGGCAGTCCGGGGAAAACACCTGTATCCCAAATCCTTCGCCCAGCCACTCCACCCGCAAAGTGCAAAGTGAATATTCATGTTGCATGTCAGGACGTAATACAACATTTGTGCGACATGCAGGATGAACAAGGCACAAGGACCAAGTACCAAGAACCCAGAACCAGCACCAGCACCAGGACCAGCGCCAGAGCCAAACACCAGAGGTCCAGTGCCGCAACCGGCACGAAGAACCAGACAGCTGGTCACCAAGTGTCCTTTGAGTCGGACAGAAATAGTACTGAAAATTAGACCGTAAATCGAGGCGAATCGGCTTATGATTTCGAGAAATTTTCTCTTCCAAATTAGGAAATATTACACAGCAAGATTTGTATTATATATTTGGATAATTAAGTAATATGTTTGTAAGTTATAAAATTAAATAAAAGGGGGTTAGGAGCAAGGAAATTAATTATTAAATATTCTTAAAACATTTTGAATAAATATTGAGGTAACATGGACCTAAGAAGTTCGAACTAGGAAGGCATGATAATCTAACGATCCATATTTGGTTTAATATATAAGAAATCGAATCTTTAAGATAACTTTACCATAGACAGTCCCAGTTTTTACTATTTTTGAACGAAATATATATAAAGAGGCTAACAATAATTTAGTTATATATCCATTGACATATAGTATCTATATTTTAAAGTTTAATTACATTTTTCCTCATAATATACAACCCTTGTTCAAACCTCTTAAACTTAATTTTCTGTGTACGATGTCCGACCGGAGTTTCAATCATTCAATCGACTGTGGGCTGCCTGAGTCATCAGAAAACCTAATGAAACTAATTTCCGTTCACACATCAGAGCTACGGTCTTCAAACCCCTCTCAAAAATTCATATTGAAATCGTAACTTGAGAGGAAAAAATTGTACTCGAGAAATTCAGTTTTCGTACCTTAAAACCTGACCAAATTGATCAATTTCCTTTGAGGGCTGGCCCAGAAATATGCTATCCAATTTTAATTTTCTACACGACTTTTATTTTTCCGTTTTTTTTTTTTGTTTAAATGAAAAATCAATATATAGCAAGCTAGCAATTAAGCAAGGCAACAAGGCAAGAAGGAGGGAAAAATATCACAAAATATATCCTGCCAAATGGCCATTCATAATTGGCCAGATAAGGGTTGACTAAACAGGATTCTGCTTTCCCTTTTTGATATTTTGCAGGTGATTTAATTGGAATGGAGAGCTACTGGTAATTGAAAAATATGATTGGATGGCATGCATGGAAGCTAAATAATATCTGGCTTGGCTGGGCAGCAATCTGAAGTATGAGAGAGATTAAAGTCGGAAGGCCCCAGGCCACCTTTCCTTCCTCCATTCTGGGGAATGAAGCTACTTTTAAGCCTGCGGCATTAAATCATTTTCCACTTTTAAATAATCTCTTCATTGCAATTAATTTAAACGACATCTAAAAGACATTTCCCTCAATCCCAGTGAGGCGGTTCCCCCTGCCTTCCCTCGTACGTTTTCCACTTAATGTCAATGATTGTTGCTGCTGCTGCTGCTGCTGCACTCGGGGCCTCAGCTATCTGCATAAATGTTTTATCATCTCACACCGCCGAACAACACAGCATTTCGCCCCGGAGACATGGCCAGGACAGGGCAGGGCAGGGCAGGGATGCGGAATGAGTGAAAAGTAGTCGGCGGAGAAATGGCCAACTCGTGTCAACTGACTTTTAAGCCATATTTAATCCGGCTTGTAAGGGAACTGCGCACCAGTTACCCTGGCCAAGCGATTCTCCACAAGCAACAAAACGGTCAAAGTATAAATAACTAAGAGTGAGGGGTTTTCTACGAAAGTGGAGACTAGTAGGTACTCTGTAAATAGGGTAAATATTTTGTAAATAACATTAACAATAAATAGAATTTAAGCAAGACCTACCATTATTATTATATTAGCATTTACAGGTTCTAATTGTGAATGCATTTTTGTACGAACTCTTTGTAAATATGATATAATATAATATAATATAAGAAATTCTACAAAAACTATAGATTTTTAAGCATTATTATAACATTATTATATATATTACATTTACTTTTCAAACACATTCCGTAAAACATGAATTCCCATACACCCCGACATACCAAAGGATTTTACTAACAACATAAAAAAGAAAGCTAAGAGAAGCTATCTGGGAGTCGGTCTTGAATAGCTGGATGTGGTCCGACGAGTAGTCCCTTTTTGGATATCTGCGTTGTATATGTTTTCGGTTCCCTTGGCATATAAAAACACACACACAGAAACACATATATAAACTGTTGCGACAATGTCAACATGCGAAGTTCTTCCTACCGCAAAGATGACAGATGACCACTTCATGAACCCATGCATTTTAATCCGTTGGCCTGGCCAAAAAACAATGCAAGTGCGGCTCGAAAAGGACGAGGTGGCCGGCTGGTTGTCCTGTGTCTGCATCCGGTCAGGCTTCAGCTGTGCCTGAGTGGGTGAGCTGCTCCTGCTGCTGCTGTAGGATAATGATGGAAGTGCACTCGGTAAATGCAAAATATATATTTTGCCATGTGCAAGTTAAATGTGCGACACATAAATAATTTCACTGCCATGGGCCATGGGCTTGGCATGGTCAATGCATCAAGGATGCACTCAAACGAAGGACCCCAACGCAACTCCACTTCGTTGGCATAAAGTTTCGCCTTGGTCCGGTCGCCGGTCGCCGGTCGCAGGCATTACGCTTTAATTTTGCAAAAATTATTTAAATGCGAGTATAATGTAATGTAAATTTCCATTCAGTTTGGGGCCAACCCCGGCGCTGTGGGCGTGGCCAGTTTGGGAGGCGATATAAGTAGCTTTACATGGTTGCCGCTACTCAAATTAATGGATTTTTAATTGTCTCTTTCTCACTTACGGGCTTCAGTCGCGAGTCCTTTTTTGTTTCTCTTCTTTTGTGTCCGAGGCAAATTACCTCGACAGCAACAGGGTAAAGGAGGGCAGGAGGAGGGCGTGCGGTAAGGAAAATTCCTTTTCCGTGGGACTTGCTTTAAGGCTATGGAAAGTAAAATTTATAATGCGTATTTTCCTTCTCTTTCCCCGAGTATTTTTTAAGCGGGTTTCAAAAAATGGGTCTGCATAATGCAGGAAAATGGCCTCCATAATGGGATAATCATGGATTGTTAAGACAACAAAATGAAATGAGTGACAGCACTTCTGAAGAATAATTTGGTTAATATTTCAGTAGGATAAAGCTTTGCGGATCTTAAATCATTAAAAAAAGCATGATCTTTGTTGATTTATTTATATTATTTATCTTGATTATATTTCTTAACTAAACTATCAATAATTTAGACAAATAAATTATCCCTTTTGTGTAATTGAATTTCTCAATATTGTCTTATATTCAATTTTAAAATTTCCCTCTTTTTTAAACTTATAATAATATTCATCATCGTTGCTTGAGGCTCAAATATTACGTATACGCCCGGAAAACTGTAGGAAATTTATGCTATAGACTTTCCCAAACGAAAATCCATAAGCTTAATCAAGCTGTTTGGCAAAATCCTGTGCAAATTTTCCTGTGACTCGTTCAACTCGAATTGGTTGAGGAAAATTGCTGAACCTAAGCCGCTGCCGCCGCAATAAAAATATCAACGGCAGCGGAAAAGCAAAGATATGCTGGAAATGGCAACGCCTCCCCATTATTGGCTGCCTCTCTTTTGGCCTTTTTCCTATTTTTTAATATTTTTATATACTCTCGAGCAGCCGCAAAAGCAACAGCAAGAGCAGCAACCATGCCGAGGAGCACAACAAGCTACATTTTATGGCTTAAACTTTTTGCTTTTGCTTAAATAAATTTCCACTTAATAGATTCGTTACAATAAATGGTCGGAGAGGGGTGCGGGCTGGAGGAGGGATGCTGTTTTCGGGGTTGTCTACTTTATCGTTTCACTCTGCCAAAAGCAGAGATGCGGAGAAGAAGCCCAGAATCTCCCCTCAGCCTCAGCCATTGAATTTTATGGCATATTAAAAAGCAAAAGCGTGCAAAAAGCTCACGAGAAATATCCGGACAAGGAGTCCCGCTGGCAGTTCTGGGAATTCGGTTTACCCTTTTCTCCCTTTTCTGGCAGCAATTTGATTAGCGGCAATTGTGCCAAAATTATAAATGACAACATTTCAGCAGGCTTTAATTTAATCTGGCGGCATTTCAGTTTTCAACCTTTCAGCAGGAGCTGAGGCCGGAGCCGAAGGATGCAGGAAGTGCTTAAATCCAAACACACAAAAATTAATTTCATCATATTTTTCACTTTTCTTAAAAACACAACACAACGGTGGCAGGAATGGCAGGAAAACTCAATCGGCCGCCCTAGGAAGTAGCATCCTTGCAGGGTCTACGCCTCGTTGGCTTTTGTTTTGTATGGGGATTCATGGAAGGATAATATGCTGTTAATGTTATTCTCTAGCCCCCCTCCAGCTCCCCACCCATTCTCGGTAAGGATGTTGTGGTCTCCTTGGTAGGGCTGCCATCCAGTGTTTGTGTTGGAGTGAAAAAAGGATTCAAGCAGCCGCAGTTAGCTGGAATTGTTGTCATTTATTATTCCTGCTGCACAAGGCTGGCTTAGACTACGCTTTGGCAATAATTAGCAAAAGATATCAAAGCAAATGACTTTATCTGCTTACAAGCCCACACACACATACACACACACAGAGAATATTCACTGATATTCCCATATCCTTGTACTCATATTCGCACAGCAGCATCCAAGGACAATGAAGATGGTTTAATGTGTTGCTGACGACGTCGTTTCGGTTGGGCGGGGGTGCTGAGTCTTGTGCGGATGCGCTTCCCTGTTTTGTTTGATTCCTAAACACATTTTCCAGGGCATTAGAACTTTGACAAGGAGCTTGTCGGCAAGCTCCAAAAGGATCAAACTTTCAGCACTCTGAATAGTGAAGTATTTCGAGTAGTTTTGAATGTATTTAACTCAGTTGAGTTGAGAGGCTTAAAGTGGTTTGTTAATTAAATTTAAAGGTGTGTATTATATTTATATATTTGATTTTTTAATAATTTTTCAAAGTATCAGCAGATTAAAAAACATTGTTATTAATTAAACACTTATATATATTCCCTTTTCCAATCAAATTAAATAAATAAACTTAGAAAAAACCCAGGGTTACTCTGTTAATAATTATATTCGAATTATTTTATATTATTTCTTACCTAATGCCAAAAACTCCACCTAAATAAACCCCCAAGAAAGCGTAATAAAGTTTCGTTTCTTTTGTGTTTGAAAGTCTTCCCCTCTCTAACAAATAACTTGGCAGATTTTTCCCCTCCTCTGCGATATTTTGTAGCTCGGGTTTTTGTTTAAATTTTCAACCGCACAGAACAGGCTTATAAAATATGGCAGTCAACAGCTCTCGGTGTGTGTTTGTGTGTCCGTGCTTATCCCTTACATCTTGAGCTTGTCTTTGCCATTTTGCCTGCCGGCCAGGATATGCCAGGATATGTAGATGTTTGTTGCTTTTGGCCTTGTCACTGGAAGCTTTAGATGCGTCTGCCAGGGCTGGGCTAATAATTTATAACTAGTTTATATTTTGGCAATTATTTCCTGCGTGAGGGACACAAAAGATTTGGCTAAGAGAGAGAGGGAGAGAGCAAGAGGGAGATAGCCATAATTAAAGCCATTTTGCGCATGGCCATAATAAGTCTGATATGCGAGTATAAACCAAAAGTCAGGGCACGCAAATCAAGGCGTCGCGATAAGAGAAGTTAATTCACGGATAACAATAAGCGTGCTCTTGGGGAAATCCACCGGCAAAACACCAGCAACAACTTGTACATGCATTACAACAACTCATGAATATAAATTGCCGCCTCACTTTCTGGCCGAGAAGGAGCCGGAGCCGGAGCCAGAGCCGGAGCCGGAGCCGCCAACTGTTCCGGGAGATTGTTCACAAAAGTTGAAGTCGCCGCGGGCGGTTGGCAATTATAACACACAGAAAAATGTACATATATATTGTACGAAAAAAAATAAAGAAAACAAAATATATATATATAAACCAGACGGCGCAGGTGAATCGGGATTTAAGGACCCGAGCATTGCCAGCATTTATTAATGTTGCTCAAGGCTGTGGCGGAGATCCCAGGGGCTCTCATATATCAAATAAAGTGAACGAAAATTCAGGAAGCTGAAACTGGAATGCCCTGAAAGTATTTATGTACTCGTCAAATTAATATTTTACTGCAACTTTATATGGGTCACATTGGTATTTATTAAGTGTTTTTAAAGGAGAGTATTTTTTAATAACTTAAAAATAAGCAAGAGCTCTTGTAAGGTTACTTTAATGATTTACAAAGGAAACATTCACCACTCTTTAATTATTTTATTATTTATTAAATAGTAATTTATCAAAAAAGAAATTTAAGTCATATTAAAATATTCTTTTATGGTATTTTCGATATATTTATCACATTAACAAATTTAAATTTTACCTCCATTACCCCAATTTGAAAATAAACATTTCTCAGGTGATAAATCATATAAAAAATATTTTTAAAATATGCAAATAAGCCGCAAAAGTAATGATTTATTCCCCAACACCCCCTGAAGAGTGTATAAACCGAGGCCTCAGCATAAAAATGTCTCAATAAATCCCCTAAACGCTGCTTGGCAGGCAGTAAAATCGCTGGTCAAGTCCCCAACGCCATGGGTAGCTGTTAATCTAGCAGCGGGTGGTCAAGAGCCCCTATTCCTTCTCCCAGGGACCCCCTTGCCCATGTCCTTTGAAGCATGACAGCCTTGACTTTTTGTAGGTTATTGCGCATACGCCCCGTGCAACGCAACGTGTAATTTAAATGCAATTAAAATAATAATTTATCTTGCTCCGCCGGCTTGTCAACCTGAAGGGAAAAGAGAGATCACATACGGTCGGTCCGCTCTCCTAAGCCGTCCCCTTTGGAGCGGTATAAATAAATACAAACGCGAGACATTTGGCGGTGATAAATGAGTTGAAACTGGCAGGTCAACTGAAGGTATAAAAAGGTGCTGTAGGAATTTTCAAGAGAGTTGTTAGGGTAACAGGGAGTGGGGTGAGTGGCAACCGCATCATTTGTTCTGGATGCCAACAAATGCAGTCAGCAATTAGCTGTGAAAGGGAGTCCTGTTAAATAATAGAAAGGCATTACTTGAGCAGGACAAAAACAAACAGAAAACAAAAAAAATATACAAGGGTTTCTGTGCTCCACAAATTTTAAACAAGCCATATTCTTTATTAAATAATTTCTTTTAATTTTTACATTTTATTTTTGGCCATCAAGCCAGTGAAAACAAATTCTTTTCGACAAAAACTTTTGTAATATGAGTATTTCTCGTATGAAACAAAATACTACCCACTTTTTATATGAAAAATTTAAGCAAAGGGATTATTTTACGTTCCCAAAGCAAGAGTTATTATTATTATTTATGAAAAAATCAAGCGTTAAACGAATATTATTTTTCATTTATACAAATTCCCTGTAATATTTTTCCCGTTTGGCTATAACTCGTTAAGAATGCGCTGGGCTTTTCTTAACCAAGAAAAAAATATATAAAAATAACATTATACTTTTTAATGCCCCGTCCACATATATAAAATGTTTTAATTAAATTATAAAAATAAATGTTTAACAATAAATCAAAAAGTGTACGCTGCACACCCGTAATCAGAAAACAATAAACAAATAAAATAACAATTAATTGGATTTTTACTACCCTTTTGTTATTGTCACTCCACCCAGCGAAACATTTAAATTTTCATAATAAAATGTAATTTATTGCATTTGCATAAACCTTTGGCGACCGTGTGCGTGTGCAATTGAATCAACACCGCCGCCAAGGAACAAAAAGTTGAGAAAATAACGAACAGCGGCGACAACAGTTACAACAGTTAAGTCAGAGCCTGGCCAATGTTGGCAATAGCCAACGGCTGCCACAATAAAAATCCCCTTTTGATTTATACGTTGCCAGTCCTATGAGCTATATATATACATATATATGTAGATATGTATATAGTCCACGCAGGCGGAGAATTGAATGCGAATTAATCGCTTAATTGCTTTGCCGGCGGGACTAAAGGAATTTTAAACACCGAAGTTGATCAAGCAAATTAAGTGGTGGGCTCGGGATCAAGATATTTATAAAGAAGCTTGTTGAATTTCACAAAGGAGCAGAAGGAGTAAATTAATCCCTGGCCTCGCCACCGCATATGGAGCATGAGGTGTCATAATATATTACGTCAAATAATATTTTTAATTAGGCAGTTGACCCACTGTCACGCAGGCTTTTCCTGGTTGCCTTCATAAATGACAAGTTGGGTTGTTTGTAGCCAAAGTTAGAAGGATTATCTATAATAAATAAGTATAAAAATAAATATATATATTTAAATTATAAATATAACTACATTTGTAAATATTTTAGTAGTTTTCTTTTACAGTAAAAAAAATTCTAGGATCCTGTGCTCATATTTATTTTATTTTAAAACACTTTCCTTATTTTCATAGAGACTCCTTCACCTGAACCTTCTCCTTTGCCATCCTGGCAACAATTTATTTATCCAGCAACCACCTTTTTGGTTGACAACACTATTTGCAGGACATCTCCCCGCTAATAGCTAAACAAGCACCATCTGGTACCCATTTCTTTGCCTCCCTGAAACCGGTGACATGGTTGTGCGTGGTTGCGTGGTCCTCACGCTTTCGTGGTTGAGGTGCCACGTGCCCCCTGACCTGAGTCCCTACCCCTACAACTCACCTGACCCCACTTGCTGTTCTCGGGGAGGCGGTGCATATAAAAACACTTGTGGCTGATGGGCAACTGCCGGATGGCGGATAGTGCATCATGTCATCGCACGGCGGCCAACGCAAATGCAATTTAAAGCAAACAATTTTTTGAAATGACCTACATCCTGGGCAGGACACAGCACACGCAGTCACACACACACACTAACACACACAAACACTCGCATCCGCACACTCGCAAACAGACAGCAACAAAATGGGAGTTGTTTTCAGTGCGGCGCACACAACATCATTAAAAATTAATTCACGCTCGATGTCCTGCCCCCTGCTAAAAAATAAAGGACGAGCAAAGTGGAGTAAAGTGAAGTGGAGTGCAACCAGTGATGACCTCACTGGGAAAAATATGTCGTAGTTATAGTAATTTGATCAGAAGATCTTTTGAACCAGAGAACGTAATGAGATTACTGCGAGATTCCACTGAAAACATAGCATAATTTTTAAATATAAATATTCTTACTTCAATTTAAACCAAAATAATTTATTAATGATTGATAATGTATATTCTTCTCAAGCTTTTTATTAATTAGCTTTGTAATATTGTTTTAGAAGTAATTTAAATAGTTTTTGGCAGTGTCTGAAAACGGAACTCGGCTAAACAACAGCAACAGCAAGTGAATGAACACGTTTTGCGGTCGCCAGGGCTGTGCACTTTATAATGTTGGACCAGCTCCTGGTCCAGGTCCTGAGAGCTGGATCCAGACCCGATCCCTGTCCTGGCCCATTTTGGCCGCCGCCTGATGACTTAATGAGCATAATAAGCTCAGCGCCGAAATTACCTTTTTAAATGAACATGATGCCGCCCAAAGGCAAACTAGTTTCAGGTGTGGTGTGTGTGTGTGTGTGGAAAACAATCCACACCCAGAAACACCCGCAGGACACACACATACACACACATCCTGGTGAGGGAGTGTGCCAAATGGGGATTAAAAGTGGCATAGACAAGCGGTTACATATTCAAATTAAGATTTTAATGTTCACACAAAAGGCGGCCAGAATAACCATTTTAAACGTGTCCTGTGTGTGCCGTCCTTTAAAGGATACCAAAGAAATGCAAATGCAAATGCAAATGCAAATTAATTAGTTCGCCGTTTGATTGAGTTACAGTTAAGTAGCTTAGCGAAATCGGCCGTCCTGATAGGGTTTTTGGAATGGATAATGACCCTGTTAATGGGACAGGCAGGCAATAAAAGCAGGAGACAGATAAATCCCATTCAATTCCTATTCAACTTTACACATATGCAGGGGAAATTGATTTAAAATTGGTGAAATAGGAGTAGTTGAGCCTAGGAATTATATTCTGTTTAATTCTGACACATTATAATTTAGACTAATTGGAGTTTTATTATGGAAAATATTTTTAATTATTGACACAAATTTGACTAATAAATTAAAAACATTTTTGGAAAGACAATGATTAATTATTGAACAATGAAAATAAAATATAAATTGAAATAAGGAGATAATAAAGAGCTAAAGATAATTTAATCCTCAAACAAAATCATTCAAAATTATTTATAAAATATTTTAAACTACTTTAAGGCAAAAGTAACTGAAACTTAATAGCTGGAAGTTTAAAGCAAATCTAATAAATAAGTGTTCACCTAAAGGAATTTTTCCACAAAGTAAAATCCCCTTTTAAATTCAAAGCTGCTAC
The DNA here is from genome assembly GCA_008042515.1 of Drosophila truncata. Taxonomy (NCBI): domain Eukaryota; kingdom Metazoa; phylum Arthropoda; class Insecta; order Diptera; family Drosophilidae; genus Drosophila; species Drosophila truncata. The sequence goes on along the minus strand of VNJQ01005526.1, from coordinate 239,921 downwards.
TTTTAAAACAGAACTGCAAGTCAGCTTTGAGAGGCTTAGGGTTAAAGTACTCAGAAAAGTCAATCACAAGTGCGAGAGTCGCTGTGGGGTTGACCCAATAACCTCTCGCGAATTTTTGAGCAGCCACCAGATTACGTATACGCAACGTTCAACCGCACACACACTTACGCTGGCATAACGCCATAATCAAATTAAAGCATAATTTTTTACGACGTCATAGTCATAAATATGAACGATGAGAAATTGTGCCCTCGCAGAGAAGAAAACATGAATCGTAAAAAGGCGATGCAAGTCCGGAACCGGCTGTGTGGATCCTACTTGCAAGTGATTTCCCATTTCCGCTAAGCGACTGGGCGAGAAAAATAAAATTAAATGTATAAATCATTTTGGCGATGCTTTAAAATTGAATACGCATTCGTCAGCAATAAATCGTCGGGGCCAAAGGACACGGACTCCTGCAGCTCAGTGGCTCATCTTGGAACTCCGGTCGGAACTCCTCTTCCCATTTTGGTCACATATGCGCTTTGGCCGCCTCTTGGGAAATTGCTACAATTCGTTTCATATTTCATGTGGTTTCGGTTTCGGTTTTTGGGTTTTTGGCTTCCGCTTCTGTTTTTGTGGACGCGAATTTTTCCCGCCGCCTAGATACATATATATTTTTTTGTTGCTTTCCGCATGAGTTATTATTGGCAAACGGGAATCCCCGCCGAAGTGCGGGCACAATTGGAATTGTTTGCAACTGATTTGCATATTGAATGCAATAGAAAATGCGGCCTTATTTATGGCCAGCGGTTGCAGTTGCTCGCTTTCGGGCGAAGTGCAATTAGCCGTGGCTTTCTGGCCATCGAGCTGTTGCATACTTTTTGCAGAGCCTCACGCCAAGTTCATTTTGAAATCTTGTGAAATTTCTATGAGTCAGGGAATGATCTACAAAATTCTCGGTCGATTAAGGCAGTAAATTCTTATATCGATATTGTCGATCAAAGTTTAACGGGGTTTCCCTGGTAATGGAGAATGCTTTTCTTTAATTTAGAACTGTTAAACAGTTTTATAATATTCACAATCAAAGTTTTTTATGGTCCTCTTGCAATATTTAATTGCTGAATTAAATGAAATTTAATTATACATTTTTTTGTCTGTTTTAATTTCTCAATAAAAAAAATTGTGAGTCGAAATCAACAACTCGAAGGTGTTCCTTATACGGATTTTACTTAAAGATCATTTTATAATTTATGGCGAAAGTGCTTCTATTTTAAAATGTGAAAAGGATATGATAACAAAAAAAAATATTATTTATTATATTCAACTTTAAATGTTTATCACATAAACAAAACATAAAACTAGCTAAATAATACTTATTTTCTTATTGATATTTATAAGTGCAATTAAGGCATGTAAGTACTTTTTCATGGGACTTCTACTGCTTCTATGTATCATTATCATTATCTGACTATAAAAAAATTCTCTAGATAACAATAAGTGCAGCTGGGTTCTTTATTTACAGCAACGTATTGCCTCACCTGCATTCGACAGTTTTCAAGTGTAAATTTCCTGAAGGGTTTTACAAAGGGACTAATTGTAATTAAGGTGTGTAAATATTTTTATGAGATCATGCAATCTAGCTTTAGGTGCTTTCCATTCATTAAGTAGAGTCGTAGTAATTCCCTGCAATATTTTTTATTATTTTTCGTGGAATAAATCGGCAGCCTTAAACGAATATCAATGACTTTTAATCGCAAATTAAAACCAATCGTGTTTATGGGCAATATTTGATAATGAGGGCATTAGCTCACTTTCCATTTTGACACGATCAGTTAAGAGTTAATTAAGAACTTTATAGTATGAGTGAAGGAAAGAGTTAAACTGAGCTAAATTTAAACCAAAAATGTGCTTCGTAACCTTACTTTTAATATTATATTAAAGTGAAAATATAAAATATGTTTAAATATTTTTTTTGGATTTTATTAAAGCCCATTGAGTAATATATTGTTTTGTGAAATATAACAATATTTTTATTACTTTATTTCACGGCAATATCTTTTCGAAATTGCATCGATCACCATTCCTTTGCAATCTCATTTTGCCATGTCGAATTCCTGTGCTGCCTGTGCCTCTGCCTGTGCTCCTTGGTGTATATGCTAATTTTTGGCAAACATGCTCTTTCCGGCGGAGGTCCTTTCTTAATTTCAGATGAAACAATGCGCAATGGAAGACATTGCCAAATGTTCCAGGGAGACCAGAGACGTTGGGGAATCAGGGGAAGGCCCTGTCGTCGAAACGAACGAAAATCGAATTTATGGTCTAACAAGCGCTGTCAAAATGCGAGAATTGAGTGCCTACGCCGGGGTCCTGCCTGCATCCTGTCCCCCTCCCCTGTCCACATTCCTGGCATCTATTCAGCTATTTTCTAGGTGCCGACGCTGTCGCTCCAGGACCCAGCTGCTCCGCTCCCCAGGACATTTGCATCTCGCATATAAATCGCATTAGCAGCACGCAATTACGAGACCAGGACACATGGGGCGCAGGGTTTGTGGTTTGTGCGTTTCCTGGCGAAGGCTCTCTCCGGCAATAAACAATTACGCTGATAGTTTTTAGCCTCCACACATGGCAGATAACAAATAATCAGTCGTCTTTTGAGGGGTATTTAGCTTTAATTTACGATTCTGTTAAAAATAGTACTGGCCGCCCAATGACAATGATAGCGTAGATCAATAAAAACGATCTAATCGCCTCAGTCGACGGACACGGTTTATGTAGTTAGTAGGTATATATCACATTTGACTAGGTACACAGTTCACCCGATTCCGGATCACAGCAGAATGGGGCACTTGTACATAATGTTGATCTTGTCAATATCCTTGGAGCTCAGACCCACCCTCTGGCCGATCTGAGCGGTTGAGTCCAGTGGCGTTATGGTATCCTCGCCGTTGATGGAGAAGGCTCCCGGACGATAGTGCAGACAGCTGTCGTAGTCGTAGCCCACCTCGAAGTCCGTAACTACGGAATCGGAGTACTTCTGGAAGTTGAACTCCTTGCCTGGCACTATATTGTCGTAGTGCACCTCTATGTAGTCATCCCGAATGGCGGAGCTCTGCTGATGATAGAAGCCCATGGCATGCATGAACTCATGGAGTATGGTTCCGGGTCGGAAGCAGCCCTCGCCTATGGGATATATCTCCAGGTTCATTTCCTGTGGCTTTCCCTGATAGCCCACAGCCGTGTAGCAGCCACCTTCCTTGGCCGTAACTGTCAGATAGTAGGTATCCTCATCCGTGGCCTCCCGGAACCTGATGCAGGTATTATCCTCCAGCGTCTGAATGCCCGCCTTGATGGCATTCTTGTGTAAATTGTCAAAGTCATCCGATATCCGGTAGACAATCACATTATTGGGCCACCGCTTAGAAGTGTCAATCAGGCCATTGCGTGCCTTGGCAGGACCCTGCTCCAGCATCCTCTCCTGCTCTGCCGTCAAAACCATATCACCTTCCGCAAAGCCGGCCGACTCCTCGGGATCATAGACACCTGCCGGCAGGGGCTTGCCAGAACTGAAGAGCACTTGCAGCAGCAGAATGAGTAGTATTCCAATCCTCGACATCTTGCCAGTTGGGTTCCTCGAACAAGACTAGTAAACTGGCCAGGGAGCACGTCCACCTAAATATAAAACAAGTACCAAGTCTTTCCCATTTCAGATTAGATACAAACGGGCAAAAACCTATTTCGCAAACTGATAATGACGGAGGGAACGTCCAATTGGATCAAGGTTTATGGTTCCCATGTCACCTGTCATCGGGGCGCCTTCATTACCTTTCATTAGTCATGTAAGTTTTCGATTAATATCTCCAGAATACGTCACTGGTTGTCTTACGGATTGCCGCAATTCACAATGAGTGTGATAGTAAAATAAAGAATATGTAAAAAACCGAAAGTCAAGTGGAAGCAGTGATTAAATTTTTTAAGTGGCCAGAAAATATATAATTAAAGCTTCCAGAATATGAGTAATTCCGGCAAAATCGTCAGTTGATAATTGATAACCAACCCAACAACCGGGACACGCGTAATCGTTCCGCTAAACACAAGTATTTCTTGGGTTGTCTATTCCATGTTTGAATTCGGTTTCTTATCGCCTCGAAGAGTTATCTTTAAGTTCTCTTTAAGAACCCTTGAAAGGTACTTCAACATGCCTATCAACTGGTTCTCTTCTGGCTTCCACAAAATAATGTTAAAGAGAGCAAGTTTTATGTTCACTGACCCAGAGAACTCATTATGTTTGATTGTATTTTTTGCTCATTTAATATTTTAAAAAATCTTTGGAATTATAAACTGGATCTCTTTGCTGATTTAACACTTTCACAAACACTGACACTTGTACATTTTGTTAAGCTTGCGAATATCAGTTTTAGTCATTTCTAAGCGCTGTCCCGTTCTGTGATTACCTTTCTTCAAGGCAACTTTCGTGGGCCAATGGAAATTTCTCTTTTGTAGCTTTTTAGAAAGTTATACACGAATGGTTTACAATAAAGTTTATGGCATCCAAGATCATTGCCAAAGGCGCTTCATCTAGTAAAAGAAAATTTTTAAATGTTTAATGTTGTTCCTTATATAATCATATTCTTAGTTTTATTACCAAAAACATCTGACTGTATAACGTAGGCGACTGTGGCATTTGGCCAGTAAAAAATCGTATTTCCTATTCCATTCCGCGGCTCGATCATAGGGTTACGGATGCCCCCTTGATAGTATCCTGGCAATAATTCCGGATCGCTCTTAAGTGCACTTAAAACTTCCAGAGAAAACAATAATATTAGAGTTATTTTTATTCCTAACATTTTGCTGACAAAAAGCCAACTGAACTGTCTAGCTAAACGGTTGAGTAATCTATCGGTTTAGCAATACATTTTTTATGCTTTTAAAAGAGTTATTTAACTAATATAAAGACGGTTCTGTAATGCTATCTCGTACGTCCAGGGATACGGAAGAAAGCATTGACTGTCTGACAGAAATAAATGTATTTTATTGATCCTATAAATTTCTTAAAAAAAATTCAAATACCGAAATAGTTTTCAGTCAAAACTGTGATTTTATATATCTATTTTTATCGCATAATAATAATAAATAAATTTATTTTTCTTGTTCTTTGTCAAATAAATATTGTTTATTTAATTTTAGAAAATCAAAATGTACCTAATAGAACAGTTTAATTTTTAAGTTAAGACAGAGTTCTTTGGTCTAACTGTGGTATACTCTCGGGCTTTATTCTAAAAAGTCAACGTTTTAATTATTTCTTTTAGAGTTAAAATGATAATAAATATTAGTATATTTTTTTAAAGAGTGTCTTGATTTCATTTATTTGTTTTTGATGCTTCAAATAAATGTTTCATACCTGTTTATTTAGAATTTTGCATGAAACCAAATTAATTTAATTAAAATTAATTAAAAGTATATTACAGAAGCTCTGTACTTTTCATTAATCCCTCTGCAAGCCTTGAATATTTTAGGGATTTAAGAAATTACAAAAACTAAAATAATTTAAATAAATTGTTTTCAAATCATGATGTATTTTTATTAAGTAACGATATACTCAAACAATAATCTAATGGCGAAGTATTTATAATTCTCTTGAAATTAGACCTGCCTGGGGCACTTGTACATCACATTTAGTTTGTTAATATCAGACTGGCTCATCTGCAGCCGCTGACCCATGACCTCCTCAGCTCCCTCCTGAAGCGGCACAATGGTCATCTCTCCGTTCTTAGAGAACGCATACGCCGTGTAGTGCAGGACACTGCCGTAGTCATAGGGCTCTCCATTATCAGTGACTGTCTCATTGTCGTACTTGTTGAAGTTATTCTCCCTTCCCTCCGTAATATTCTCCTCGGCAATGCGTACATAGTCATCGCGATTCCATGTGCTCTGCTGATGATAAAAACCCAACGCATGGAGGAACTCGTGAACAATGGTTCCTAGCCGGAAGCAGCCAGTATCCAGAGCATAATTCTGCAGATTCAGCTGCTGGACTCTGTTGAGGTGCCCCACATACGAGTAGCAGCCACCAGCCTCTGAGGTGACATTCACATAATATTCCTGATCCGTTGTGGCCTCCTTGAAGACCAGACACGAATCACGCTCAATGATGCGAATGCCGCGAATAATGTGATTGCGATGTTCGGTATCTGATTAAAAGAATTATATATAAATTATAAATTTATATTAAACGTAGATAATTATCAAAATTTTCCTATTTATATTTGCGTTTCTATAAATCCTTACCAATATCCGGATTGATGTAATAGTAAACCGTGCGATCGGGCCACCTGTAGGTTTCATTAATGAGTCCATTTCTTCCCTGTGGACTGGGCACCATGTCGCCCTCAATATATCCAGCTGTTAGCTCCGGATCCGTTTCAATCCTTTCCTGTGTGGCAGGAGCAGCCAGGCAGCTGCTGGCCAAACACAGGACCACCAAGATCAATGTCCAGCTCGTCATGTTGTAGGCTCCACGATTGGGAAAATACTGATTGAGGCGCCAACTAAAACCTGACAATGTGGTCTCCCCTGGCAAATGGATAATTTATGGTATTTGCCAAAGTTAAGCTTTTATAGCCAGCTAAATTGACCAATGGTCGCCGCTAAGATGTTATCTAATCGTCAGCGGTTAGCTGCCTAATATAAATTCGTGTGCGTAATCTTAATACACGTTAGTTTCCAATACATTTCTTATTTCTACATACATATGTATAAAGATCAGGAATTCCCATTGTCATCGAGATAAGATCTATGTACGTATGTTTTTAATTTAAAGAAATCTAATACGGCATACTTTTGGGTTTTAAGTTGAAGTTTATAAAATGAATTTAATCATTTCAATACATTATTTCACGTACGATTTAAAAATTATAATTTTCATAACTAAAAAACGTAATAATTTTAAATTGAAGACCATATTATCACCTTTAATTTAATGAAACAACTTCCTTAACATTTCTCAATTTCAATGTAGTACATTTATCTTCATTTATTCTTGCGTCAAGCTTGGCATTTCACCTGCCGAAATACAACAAAGCCTAACCAACCATGACCTCTCCTCACTGAGTCATTTCATTTTAAAACCCCCCAAACTCACCCACAATTGCTTACAAAAGCCTTCCCCTTCCCCAAAAAAAAAAAGGAAATCAGTGCCAAAATTAATCTGAAAGCAAACGACAGAGACGAACATTCAACTAATTGCATTTGTCAACACAATAAACAGATTATATATTTCGCCGGTATGGGGTGGCAATATTCCGAAGAAATTTATCATCATTAAATTGTGAAAGAATTTTCGTTATATATTCTAAACATTTGGGCATTTGTACATGGCGTTTAGTTTCCTGATGTCAGTTTCACTTAGCTGGAGTCGCTGCCCTATGGCATCTTCCTTGCCCTCCTCCAAGGCAACAATGGTCCTTTCGCCATTCTTGGAGAAGGCATAGGGACCGTAATGCATAACGCTGTCATAGTCGTACTTCTCACCAAAATCATTGACCGTTGCCTCGGTATATTTATCAAAATTAAACTCCATGCCTTCGGTTATATTCTCCTCCACAATTTCCACATAATTATCTCGATCGGCAGCACTCTGCTGATGGAAAAAGCCCAAGGCATGGAGGAATTCATGGACAATCGTGTAGAGGCGGAAGCAACCTACTTCAATTTCATAATTCTGCAGATTCAATTGCTGGACGCGATTCAGGTAACCAATATAGGAAAAGCAACCGCCTTCTTCAGAGGTCACATTTACATAATACTCCTGATCGGTGGTGGCTTCCTTGAAAGTCAAACAGGAAACAGATTCGATCTTATGGATAGCCTTGACAATTTGGTTACGATGCTCGGTATCTAAGTAAAATTAAATACAGAATAGACAGTATTTAATATAGATATATTAATGTCATAAGTTCCTCACCTATATAACTATTAATATGATAGTAGACAATCCGATTGGGCCACCTATACGTCTCGTTTCGCCAAATATTCCTTTGAGTTCCACTGGGCACCATATCACCCTCAACAAATCCAGCCGTCAGCTCTGGATCCGTTTCAATTCGATCAGTTGGCAAGGCCAAAGCGCTGCTGATCAGAATCAAGATCAGGGATAATGTACTATAATAATGCATGTCTATAACTGAGCGGTCTGTTTCAAACTGTCTAGCCTATTTTATGCACGAGTCGTTGATTAGCCTGTTTTAATAGTTAATCTATGTTATTTACGATTTCTAAATTACTAGTGCCGATGTGAAATCTAATCGTTTTAACAATCGGGAGCTATCAAAGGGTTCTTATCAATGAATAGTAAGTAATTAGGGTTTTTTAAAAAAGAGGATACATAGCATATTTTGGGGATCTTTAAATGAATGAAATAGTAGACTTATTTTCCCCTTAAATACTGATAACAGGTCACTGATTAGGTAAACCCTTGCTAAACAATCCCAAGTCGTAAGCAAGGAATTTTATCGATTATATAATATAAAAACTCTCAGGCTGAAAACCTAAGACGTTATCTTTATTGTTTTCACATTTCAATCCAATTAAGTCCTATAATGAGGTTAATAAACTGTCTATATCTATAAAAAGATATCAATACTTTAATTCTTGTGAAAGGCATTGTGAAATATTGAATTCACTGAAAACAATTAAAGTAAAAAATTGTTATGGCTAGACAAATATGGTGTAACCCTTATCTTAAAGATAATAATATCAAAATTAAAAAAAAAAAAAAATATAAAAACCCTCACGACTTGATTCTTAATCAACAGTCTTAAAATGCATTACCTTGCAGTCGCTGTGCTTTTAACAATAGCACCTTTGATCCTTTCTCGTCCTTCCAATGAAATTAAAGTTGATGACGTCTTATACACTCCGGAACAATTGCAGTTCTTTGAAAGAAATAAAGCCAGTCGGATTGTTCCGACTTGGTCAGAATATTACTGGAAAAATAGCACTCTGGTATATAGCTTTGGCTCGGGTTTGTGTAAGTATAAAATAGTGTAAAGGAGTTCCCTATGTAAAGTCTAAATTTATTACAGCATCGGTAGACATGACTCGAGTACAAAATGCTATGAGTGAAATATCTTTGCAGACTTGTGTAAAATTTCGCAGGACTTTTAGTCGTCTTGAGCCGCAGGTGGTGATTCAACGAAAAGATGCCAACTGCTGGGCTCATATAGGATATCTGGGCAGGTCTGATCAGGAACTAAATCTAGGCATTCGATGCATGTCTAGTCATACAATTCAGCATGAACTACTCCACGCTTTGGGCTTTTATCATACCCAAAGCGATCCTCAAAGGGATAAGTATGTGCGGATATATCCAAAAAATATCCTGTCCGGCTATGAGCACAATTTCTATAAACTGCGAGCCGAGGGAGTGACTGATTTCGGTTTGGGCTATGATTACGATAGTATTATGCACTACGGTCCATATGCTTTTTCGAAGGATGGTAACCCCACAATTATTCCGCTCCAAGCTAATGCGAAGATTGGCCAGGCAACTCGATTGAGTCCGAGGGATGTGGCCACCCTAAACCGCATGTATTGTTAATTTTCTCATGTTTATGTTAATCTTAACCGAAACTTTAAAGGGTAAATTGTTAATATTAGAAATTTGTCATTAAAAATAGTAAAATTGTATTGTTGAAAATTTATCCTTTGCAGTTTTGGGTATTTTACTATAAGAACCACCCACCCAAGTTAAAGCTCTCTGTTATAACCACAAACTTTACCGTAAAGATAAAGACGCGGCCCAGTCGTGTTAATTCCATATAGTACTTACTTTGCCAGACTTTACATCCTCTACCAAAGTAATCGCAACATTTGCAATTCTAACGAGCTGTTGCACTTGACAGGAAACAAGAATCGCCCGTAGCCCGTAAGCCTTACCCATCCTCAGTCCCATACCCATCCTTGTTAATCTGGAAAACAAAAAGCCCAGACCAGCGTAGAGGAAGTGTTTGCCTTTGCGCCGGCAACTAAAAATTGAATATTTAGTGGTCGTAATTAAAAATTAGCGCGGCAGGCAACTAACCAACTAACCAAGCTACCAAAGTAACGCCAGCACCAAAAGCCAACCGGAGGAGTCCTTCCGTGTAATCCCCGGACCAACTATCTGCGTGAAGCGCCCCTCTCTATCCCCTTCACACACACACACAAGGACTCGCATATACATATATTTGGTTTTTTAATGGCACAAATTGTGCTAGAGCCAAAGCTTCTCCAGAGCTACCTGCACACAAAACGGAAGTCGTAAACATTTAATTTATGCAAGCAGTGCATTTGCTTTTTTAGTTGCATCCAAAAAGATGGGCCAACGTCATCCAGTATGGTCGAGGTCCTGTGTTGCAGCCGGGTTTATCAGCATTTGAGGGGGTTAGCATTAGCGACAAGCCACTTAAAATGTGTACTTACCTTTGGACACCATTGCAAATATGGGTTTTAATTTAAAACGATTTGGGGATCTTTAAATAAATAAACGTAGAGCTTTTAAATAAATTAAACTAGAATAGTTTGGGCTTAAAAATGAACTTATTTATTTTTAATAATGAACTTATTTATTTTTAATAAGCAGTCTCATTTCAAGGATTCAAGTTTGACATTTCTGTACTATCTCTCTTTATTTTAGATTAAATATTATAAGGCTAAAAACATAAAAGTCATTCAACAGGATTAGTTTTTGATCTCACCATATCTTTAAAAGAAAACAGATCAAAATTCCTAGTTTAAAAGTTCCTAAACTTCATCTTAATACAAGCAGAAAAATCGTATTTCTCCTCAATTAAATCAGTTATGTTTTTTTTTTAAGAAAAATCTCTTGCTAGCACAGCATCCCAACGCGATTATCACGCTCTCAAGTCATAATGTCTTGAGAGTTTCCTGGTTTTTATTTTGAGAAAATATTGCCGGCATAATAAAGAGAATTTAATGGGTTAAGGCGGCCACTAGGACGCCTGGCCATCAACTTTTCGCCAAGAGCAGTAAAAAAGTCAGCTGGCAGGAGCCACGTTTCGCTTTCTTTTCCCGAGCTGCGGTTCTTTGTGTTGTGTTTTTGCCCTCCTCAGCCCTCTTCCCAACCTCTTCTCGCCCTGCGATCGTTCTAATTTTATGACATTCTATTTTCATGCATAGCAAACCAGACGTGTGTGTGTGTGTGTGTGTGTGTGTGTGTAGGGTGTGTGTTGGTTGTGCGAGTGCAGCCATAGCCATTTCATAGTCAGACATGAATGCTGCGCTTTGTTGCCCTGCTACGCCTTTGTTTGTATTGGCCTCAGGGGTAAAGTTTTTAGGATAATAACTTCCTGCGACTTTACGAGCCAAGGCAAAAGCCAAAAACCCACCAGCAACAGCAACAGCAACAGCGGCAACGGCAACTAAAGGGAAATGAGAATACTTAAGCAGACCAGTACACTGTAATTAAGGTTACTTTTATTTAGTGGGTGATTTTCAAGACTATTTGCTGGACATCGTTAGATAATGGTCAAGTCCTTTGGGTATAAGTAATAAATGGAACATTTATTTATCTAAATATATTTATTTTATTTTTTCGCAACAATTTAAAGCTTAAATTAAATAGTAAGAACAATAAGAAGATGAAAACATGTTCAGAAATACATTTTTATAAGGGCTTTCCGTTAATAGATATATTTATGAGCCCAAATAATATTCTAATATATATTTTAATAAAATTAAATATTTCTAATATTTTCTATTGTACATTTTATAAATTCTTGGAGTAAAAAGTTCGCATTTATTTCTAAGAATGCTCTTGAAAACTTAACCTTCCTGATTTCATAAGAAAAGTAAACGAAATCTTCCATGTTCTTGGTTTTTGTACCTTGAATTAGAGAAACTTTCCCTCAGTGTAGCTGGAGAACTGCATATGAGCAACATGGCGAAGGCGAGCCCTGAAAAATATCTCAAGACCTCCCCTTGGAAGCAGGCAGCGAGTAAAAGGAAAAGCAAATGCCAACACATTTGCGACGCTAAGGGAAGATGTGCTGGCAGACCGCAGAAACTTTTGACGGCGACGACAGGCAGAGAAAAAGCAAAGAAATAATAGTGTCACGTTAGCTAGTTTTTAGTAAATATTAATTTCTTTATAAATATTTTTTTTAAATAACTAAATAATACCAAAGAAAATGGTATTAAAAGAATCTTTAGATCATATGTGTATTAATAAATAAATATCTTTAAATATTAGAAAAAGAGTTTATCCCTTATTTACCATGTTTATATTTTTCTGAAATTTTTATAGACTTAATTTACTCACTTTTTAAGTCCAAAGTAAGCACCACTGCCAAAAAGCTAGTCGGAATGCCGTTGTGTTGGTGGCTGCGGTGGCACATTAAAGACAGACAGCTGTAACAGCAGCAGCACCGCCGTGGCTGTGGGCATAATCTCAGACATAATTACACATACAACTCACAGGACCTGGGCAAAAGGAATGCGAATGCCAGGATGTGGAGCTTGATTCAGGCTCTGAGCCGGAGGAGACTGACAAATGCAGTCACACATGAATGGGCGGCCTCCCTCCCGGCTTTTTCTATTTTCTTGGCAGAGAAAGTTAACTTAAAGGTGGAAAATTCCTCAGAGAGCCTCCACCTGTACTCCCGCAATGACTTTTCGCGAGCGAGTGGCGGGCACAAAGTTTTAAAGTGCATTTAAAATTAATTAAGCATACGACGCGTTGCCAGTTGCATGACACGAAAAAAAGAGAGAAACCCTGGCTGCTTTATCTGGCAATTAACAAGTTTCTTCTTTTTCGCTGTAATTGATTTAACGCCAACACCCCTCCGTCGACCCCTGCGCGTTCAAATCAAAGTTGAGCCCCTGAACTTTTCGAGCTGTAAAAGGGGTTTAAGCCCCCCCCCCAGTTCTTATTCGTACTTTATTCGCATGCTGTTGCTCTGAAAAGTTTAGACACAATATCGCTAATGATAATTACAAGCTAAAAACTTTACCCACATTTGCTTGCACACTATCCCTATACTTATCTGGCTGTGTATTTGCTTTTAGCTTCAGTGGCACAGCACAGGCATAAATATAAAATTTTCAGTGGTTAGCACAAAAGTTCCAGCTAAAGCCAAGGGGGAGTGATAAGCCCAGGACTTAGCCCCCCTTAAATCTCTTTCACAGCCCCCGCCTGTCCGTTCTAATTAAGCGCTATTATTACGGCTGGCAGTCAATGCTTATTAAGGTATCGGGCATCCGATACTAGAAGCTGAGAACCGGGATATAAGCCATGTGGAATAAATGAATACTTTCACGAAATGTGTTCTTTAATTAACAGAAAATATAATTAGCTAGAATTTAGTCATGGAACATAGCTAATTGGAAGAATAATATAATTTTCAATGCCTTAAGTTCCTTAAAAATGATATAGTTTCACCAGAAAAATGTCTGCAAATGTGTTTAAAATGTTCACTAAAATATTTCAATTACAAAAAAAATCCCACAGAAATCCCAGATGCTGAAAGGTCCACTAAACCGTGGCCACAATTAATGTATGTCCTTTTAAACCTCCTCGGAAATCTACATTAACAGAAATTAAATTAATTAATTTGTAAAAAATATTTTAGGTGGTACTTAGTCCTTTAACTGTTGTTATTTTTATTTCCTTATATTTCATACCTAAAATAAATTTTAAAAATATTACATTTAAAAAGAAAAAATGCCTGACATATGACATTAAATTATTTCCCTCACCAAATCTGTAAGAAAAACCCCCAAAGAAATATAAGATAATACCCCTCTCCTAAATTTAGCCTCTCCTAACCCTTTTCCGAGCCAAAACTCTGGGTAAATAACACTCATTAGCCTCAACCACCGATGCAAGGCAAACAATTCAATGGCCGGCACACAATTCCAGTCAAACAACATGGCGCTAATGAAGTACAAATTGGCTAATGGGGCAGGTCGAAGCCAGAAATCGACGGCAACGGAGATGGAGATGGTCTAATTATCAATATCAGGAAATTATGGGGCGGAAGACACAGAGACAGGCGCGAGCAGGGGCTTTTTATGTGAAAACTTTTGTGCACTTTCATGGCGAAACTTTAATGGATTAATTTACCAAAAACGTTCGTGCCAGAGGAAATTGAAACATAGTGGGTGGTGCTTGGTGCTTGGCGATGGTTGTGCGAATTTTCGCGATAGGCAGAGTCTCCGCCGAAGTTGAAGATTTATGGCTTACGCCGGAGACCCAAACTCCATTCGGAATGCCGGCTTAATGGCTGCTGATCATTGCGCTGGAGATGGCAAAACATGAACAACTGAAAATTTTCCAGTTTTTTAAAGCAGTTTTCGTTTAGCTCTATGGCTGGTGATATTCTAATTTCATTACCCACCCGTCGAGGCAAAAGTTTTATTAACTTTTTGCAAGTTTTTGCAGCACTGAAATCATGAATATTTTATTGCATATTTTCCGACACACACAGAGGCATGAATGAAAAGCGACAAAAGAAACGAAAGTCAATGACGCGTGTGAGCGCTGGCCCGCCTTTATCAATTTAATTTAATTAAAATTAATTCAGCAATAATTGACTTTTAATATGCAATCATTTGTATCAGCGGACTAGAGTCGCAGAAGGAGGCAGAAATTGCAGAAGCCGGAATGCCGGAATCTCGTCTGATATGCCATTAAAAAATTCTGAATTATTTAATTGCTCATTTGTCGACGCTGCATTGAGGTGAGAAATGTGAAGTACGAAAAGGATGCCTGCAAAATCTGTGAAAAGAGAAAGAGAGAGAGAGAGAAAATTGACAATCGAATGCTGTTTTCCCCGCCATAAATAACTCACCTTTAGGCCGGCCTGCAGGCTCACGCGAAAGTATTTCAGGCCAGTTACATAGAACGGTTTACTGTTCATCTCAATGGCCAGGTTAATGAGCTTCAGCAAACGCAGATTCTCCTGGGGATCTGTGGAATGTTCCAGGACCTGCTCCCAGTGGGTTAGATAGTACATAGAGCTAAGGGAATCAGTCTGTAGATTGCGAATATTATAGTTTAGGAAATTCCACGATAAAGATAAGTATTTACCGTATAGGCCAAGTTTGAACCTATTTGTCCCAAGGATAGCAGCTCCACAGTTTTAGCTCCAAACCAAATGGCATAAATGTAATTTGCCATGGGATTCTATTAATAAATTTCTCAAATAAATGTTTGTTAATATTTATAGGTAATAAATACTTATCCCCCCACTCACCGTATAGGCCTTGAAAGACAAGGCACACAATAGACCCGCTGCAAAGGCAAACATAATGAAAACCCTCACCGTATACTGAGCCTCCAGCTGCTCGCCAAACTGATTTAAAGCCACATTCTTACGCAAAGTTTGTACAATCAAATCCTTCAACTGCTTGGCCATATAAGGACGGTCTCTCTTGGCCAAAATCCTTTGTATAGCCAATTCCAGGTCCCTCTTTAGCAGCAAATAACTTCCATTCAGATGGACAATCAGTTCGCAAAGCAAACTGGTCTCGCCAAACATCATGGAATCGATGATGATGCCAACCCAAACATTGCTCAGCAGCAAAGGCACAAATATATGCAATGGTTCCGTGTCAAAGGGAAATATCATGGAGTAAAGAAAGTCCTTTCTTTTGTTTATAATCGAAAACACAGGTGCAATGAGGTAGCCAGAGATAACAGCTCCATACATGGCGGAAACCAAACGATTAATAAGCATTTGGCCATCGACCCGACGAAACATATCCGGCTCCTTGCGAGGATCTATGTAAATAGTTGTGTAGAAACGATGCAGGAACTTCTGGAGTGGCTCGAAGTGTAAGAGAATATGAAGACTCCGGAACTGGGCCTCCACCAGGATCAAATAGGTGGGCATTCCGGTCAGGAACTCATCCATATTCCTATTGCCAGCCTCTAAGCGCAGATACCGTAACTCCGCATCGTTGTGCTGCATGAAGATGAGGCATCCCAGGACAGCCAGGACTCTGTCTAGATATCGTCCCCACTTGCCCGTGCTTGGATCCAGGGGCCAGAAAATGTGATTCAATCGGAACAGGGCCAGGGGCCAGGCCAACTTCACCTTCTGACCGTCAGCCAAACGGGGCACGTAACGAACCATAATGAACCAAAGACTGTGGAGTAATGCCTTAACTCCGACCTATATATATATATGTATGTCCTTGCAGGCAGGATTAGAGTCTGAGAGCCGAAACGATGACAGTTTCTCAACTTTTAAATGTACTCTCCCATGCGTGCAATGGCTCAATTAAGTTATTATCCTCCGAACGGAAACATTTGAAAGTTTCACATTAATATTGCCTCATTTACCATGTAATGGCTTGTCCTCAAATATTTGAGACAACTTTTCCAGGACCATGCCAGTGGGAATTGCCTTTTATTTGGGGGCTATTAAAAGCAGGTAATGATGTAAACAAGGACAAACAAAGGGAAAACGGTGTATGAGTTAGGAGCTTTAGAGGAAGTTTTAAGAAAAATATCTGCAATTTAAAAGGAAATCAAATAAAGAATTCAAATGAAATAAAATTAACTTACTATTCTGAGCTTTTGAAACTCATACATTTATTTTAATAAGAGTTCTTCCTGAAATAATGCTAAAAGATTTATGAAGAATTTCCATTATTAAATTTATTCTTTTATTTAAATTAATTCCTGGCTACTTGTTTAAATTATATCTTTGTAAGTAAAATAAATTAAAATATTATATTGATCATACACATAACTTATTTCCAATCCCAGGTAATTATCATAAATTATTCCATATTCAAGCATTCCCTTTTCACTGAAACAATTGCTATTTCAACTAATTTTTTATTATTTACAAACGAATGTATTTAATAATCTGTAATAACGATAGAGATAATATTTATTTATATTACATTTATAGACATTCATGATTGTAAATGCAGATAAAAAGCTTAAATAAATGTCTTTACTAATAATTATTCCCGCATGAAATATCTGACATAACCAGGTTATAGACTGACATATTTTTGCACTCTCCTCTGTCATTTTTCCAGCCATGAACTCTCTGCTGGAGCATGAAAAACTCACTTAACAAATTCATAAAAATCAATTAATTCAGACGCGCAACTTTTGCACGCTTCTGCAGCTTTCCCCGGATTACTCCCAGCGATGCCATTTGTCCAGGACCTCCTCCGCAGCCTGATGCACAGTCCTGGTCTGGACGGGAGATAGTGGCAACAGTTTGTGTTATGAATATTTTAAGAGGCAGCCGTCTGTCTCTCCCCTGTCTAACCGAATAGAAAAACGACAATAAGGCAGAAGCAGCAGGCAGCAGGGCCACAACAGTGAAGCAAGCAAAAAAAAAAAAAACAAAAACAAGTAAAGGAAATAAAGGACTGCAGGACTGTGAGGAGCTGCCAGTGCGGCGTAGAAACTGCAGTTTGCTCGCCACATTCATCTTAATTTCCTGTCACGACAATGACAACGAGGTTCGTTGCTTCGCTCGTGGTTCGGTGGGTGTCCCTCAGCACATCCTGGCCAGCCATCCAGCCATCTAGCCATCCAGCCAAGTGTGCGTCTAGCCAAGCGGCTGACCAAAGTCCAGAAAACAGGAGCCACACATTTCACTGCCATTTTGTATGCACTTTGCTGTAAGGATACCATGTATTGTTTATGAAGTTTGCCACTAGGCTTGCAGCCTGTCTTCGAGTTCAAAGTTTTAAGCCAAGATGAGGTGAGAGTCCTGAATGATAAATAGCGTCAGGGAATGGTGCTTGTCCTTCAGGCCAATAAATAATAATTTCAAGTGCAAAATCATAGTTTTCTAAATATTTCCCATCCTCTATAATAATATATTTTCTATAAATAATTACGTATTAAATTTTTAGGGACTTACTAATTCGTCTTACTAAAAGGACTCCCTCTTCCCCCTCAGTTTTTTCCGTGTTGAGCGCTTTTTAAGCCTTTGTAGCGGCTGTTGCTTTGGCTTTAGCCTTGGCATCTGTATCTGTAGCTGTATCCCGAAACTGTGCCGGCTTTGTATCCCATAGATGGAATTGCTGGATGCTCCTTCTCTCTCTCTCTCTCTGTCGTCCTTGGGCATCCTTGTGCGTGGCAGTGCCAAATGCCGTCAAAAAGCAAAAGGGTCTAGAAGCGTTTTGCCCAGGCGTTTCGCATAAACAAGGGTGGCCCACTCATCCGTTCCACTACACCCTTTCCACAGCCCGCTCTCTCTTGTCCACTGTTCGCTGTTCGATGTCCCCTGTCCCTTGTCCTTTGTTCGTTCGCCGTTCCTGCCACCCAACTCTTTGGCTCGATGGTATCGCGTGCCACAGGATATTGCACTCTAAGCCAGTAGATGGCGTCATGTAAAGCTGGACAACATCCGATTAAAACTTTACGATGTGCGTGTGTCCGCCAGTTCCACTCGCTTCTCTGTTTTTCTGCCGCTGTCTGCGAATGAGAATGGAATTGGGAACAGAGGAGCAAGGGGGCAACGGGGTCTCTCGTTGGTCAGCAAGTGGATAAATTCTCATTTACTGCTCTTTTAAGCATGCTGTTTTTGTCGCTTCTTCTTATCCTTGCTTTGCTAGTCATACTTTAGGTCGGAATAAAAACGTTTCAGGGAATCTAGGACTTGCTCTTGAACTTGGAATAATAAAAATTCGAACTAATTCTATACGGAATAGGTGTAGTTGATTATTAAAAAATAAACAAAATATGTTTAATCCATTTTAATGTAACTAATTTTATTGTAATTATATTAAATTCAAGAAATAAGTCCGGAAAATACTTTAATTTATTAATAGAATATTTTAGTTACTGAGTTTTTTTCTATTTAAGATTTTTGGGAATTTAAGAAGAAGCTTATAAAATCAAATATTTATAGTATAAATTTAATACTCTTTGATTTTTCAATAACAGGAATTTAATGTGATTTTCTTTAATCAAAGGATTATATATATTTTAAAAATTAGAAAGAAAAAATATTTTCTGTTTATCTAAAAATAAATAAATAAATAAAATTATAATTGCAAAAATATGTATTTAAATTTGTATGAAATCGGTACAAGTATAATTCATAAAAGCACTCTTTCTTTAAACTTCTTTATTTAATTCCCTCAAATAATGATAAAAGAATTTCTGTTTTTATTCACACCTAAATTTTCCCCTTGAGAAAAAATTAATCCTTCCCATTTCCTGGTTCATAAGGCCATTTCCCCATAGAGTAGAGGTATCAATTAGTCCAACTCCCTTGAAGTCCCAAGTCCGTAGCCCCCTGTCGTTCAGTTTCGGCGTGTAAATTGTCCACTGGTTAGGGGTACTCGTCGGCCAAAGGACGAAGGACGAGTGGCAGGGTAATAGCGCGGCATGTTAAACTGACCGCAAGCATTGTTTATCATTAAGTGCGGCCCATGGGCAGAAGGACATGCATTTACTACTACATATGTGGGCGAGGAAGAAGGGGCCCCAGCAAGAGGGCTTCAGTTCGGGATTGGGCCAGTTTCCGGGTCAGCATGTGTCACATGACATATGTGCAGCCGGAATGTACTGAGAGCTCTTCGGCCACGGGCTCTGCACAACATTTTTCTGGTTTCCTCTTTCACACGGAACGAAATTTTGGAAAATTTCTGAAAAAAAATAGAAAACTATAATTTTGAATATAGAAGCTCCCTAACAAAGTAAAGAAATTTGTGAAAAATATACAAGAACTTTAAATAAAGGCATGAAAAAGGAAATAATGTAATTATAATTTTAAATACAGTTTTTTTTTATACATTTTAAAGACTTTTACTAAAATATTTCTTGCACTTTTGCTTGCTTATTTCTCTATTTTATTAAACAAGTAAATCTCAACTTGCTGTAATTTCTATTTATTTCAAATTCTTTAATTTTTCCTACTGTACATCGTTTTTTTTCTGCTGGCCAAACATGTGTATTGTGGCTGCCTTGGGTTAATGGAGTCGTTAGTTAGGGCCACTAAAAACCAAATGAAAAGCTCAACTTTAAGCGCCCAAAAATTAAATAAAGGAAATAAAATAAACTTTAAACTTTTATATATTTTTTTAAGCCATTTTCGGCAAGCAATTCAGCTCTCCCCGCCTTTTGCAGCGAGTGCATGCAAAACTTTTGTAATTAGGAAGCAATGTCGGTCATTAGTGCGGCAGCTGGGGGTCGGGGAAGGAGAGTGGATCCCGGGGAACAGCCACAAAAAGGCGCCGGCAGTCAAAACAACAATGCAAATGTGCAGCAGCGAAAAACCCCAAAAATTTCCTTCCACATGGAGGAAGATGGAATGCACTACCATAAAGTCAGAGAAGTCAGAATATTTGCAGAGAGATAATTACGAATTTTCAATGCGGCTGCAGATAGCGGCATAAGTTATGGCTCTCAATCATAACATAGGCACAGGGAAAATTCAAGGATTTTAAAGAATTTCTCGTACACATTATTTTGTGCTAAATTATAAAATATATTTTTAAACTTTAACCAATCCCCAAAAAATGTGTACTAATCCCGGTTTCAGAAAACACTCCAGACTGCCATTGAGACAATGAAAAGGCAGCTCGCCGCGTTTGCGATTGCAGCCGACAAAAAATATCAACGCTAAGGATTTTTGTCCAGGAATCTGGCTGGACTGGCTTGGCTCCGGCATCGGGCATCGAGCGCAATTTTAATAAAGTTTGAATGCAAAACTTTCCGATTTGAAATGCGCATAAAAGTTAACTATTTCCGACGGTCCAGCAGAGTTGCCTGAAAAGTGAAAAATCCGAGAATGTGTGTGGAAAAGTTGCCATTTTTGCCGCACATTGCGGTGATCATTCGATGGTCTGAGATGGAGTTTCGAATCCAGAGTCCCAATCCGAGACCCCCGACAAGCAGCGGATGTGACGACCACGCCCCCTTCCCTCCAACTGACTGACAGAAGGCGCTGTCCTTGTCGCAATCTCAGTCTCCTGCTGGCCCTGGCCATAAATTAAAGCCAACAAACCGAGGGCGGAAGCAAAAGTAGCAAGCTGGTGGGTTGGGAGCAGGGGGATGCGTTTTCAACAGCCAGGACAAGTGGATTTTCAGCCATTGCATCTTGGCGAGGAATGGAAATGGAAATAGGAGTTGGAATGCGACTGAGCCAGGAACTGTGACTGTAACTGGGACTCGGACTGAGCGGAAGCGCAGGCTGTGCTGCTAAGTAGCCTCGAGCTGCCTTGGTTAACGATCAACTTGGACACTCGCAGAAAGAAAAACCTGTAGAATAAATAAAAAACTGTTATTACCATAGTACTATTTTCTTTAGAATTTATAATTATTTAATATGTATTTATATGTATTTGAAAAGGCGCCTACAAGTAGGTTAGAAAAATTTTCAGCATGCAAAAATTAAGTTGAATTTTACTTGAAACTTGTGACCTTAAATATTTGATTATATACTTTTGTGATAATTTTAAATAAACCATAAACCTATATTACTTTGTAAAATATAAACATCTTATGTTGTTTTTTTTTAAGTGTACCATCGATAAACTGCTTGCATTTAGTCAAGTTCCCAATCATATTTATTAAGTGGCATTGGAATTACGATGAGATTAGACCTACCTTAACACCTTACAATTTTCAACTATGTTACAAATTCCACAATCTCTTATCGCTTAATCAATAACAAATTTGTTTATTTATGACGCAAACTCTTGTAATATTTATACAGATTCGAAAGCTATAGAGCTCAGTTGAAAATGGTTTCTTCGTGGCTTCACTTGCTTCTGTTGAGCAGCCTGTGCTTTGTGGTAATTCCAGCTCCCTTAAACACTTCTCATGAGGAAGAGGATCCCGAGCTGACCGGAGGATATTTCGAGGGGGATATGGATGTGGTGCTTGGGCGGAATGGACTGTTATCGCCGGCAACTCGATGGCCAAATGCCACAGTACCTTACAGGATATCCGAGGAGTTTGGTGAGACAATAAATAGAATATTTATACTTACAAAGAATAAATAAATTATAATAAATATAATATCCCTGTAATAGATTCCCCCCAAGTAGAATACATAGAGCTGGCCATGAAAATCATCGAACGTTCCTCCTGCATTCGCTTTGTGCCCGCTGCTGAGGATGCAGAGGACTACCTTCGTGTGATAACCTCTACGGATGGATGCATTTCCCAGGTGGGCTATGAACCAGGTGTGCGAACCATTAGGCTTATACCGAGCCATCCGGATGTACGCTGCTTTAGATTGGGCACACTCCAGCATGAGTTGCTTCACACTCTGGGCTTTCGTCATCAACATTGTTCTCCGGATCGTGATGAGTATGTAAGGATCTTGGAGGAGAATATCATCGAAGGTAAAGAGAAGAACTTCCTTAAGTATGACGACTCCGAACTGGAAAATTTTGATCAGCCCTATGACTATGCCAGCATTTTGCAATATGGAGCCAAGGCCTTTTCAGCAAATGGCAAGCCCACAATTAAGGCCCTGAAACCCGGAGGACAGAGATTACTGGGCCAACGTTTGATCATGACTCAAGTGGATGTCAATAGACTCAATACAATGTACAAGTGTCAAAGGCCATTGTAAAGGTTTTCAAATTCAATATTAATATTATTTTAAATAAAATTTGTTTGACGGTGAGATTGTATCACAAAGGAAAATTATATTGCCGATATTTATAATATATAATGTCCCCTCTTTTCTTTCTTTGATTTTCTTGATGGTCTAATGCACACTTTTGATATAGCCTTGAGATTACCTTGGCATTGACCTCACATTGGCTTCACGTTATGACTGCATTTCAAAGTCTGCTATCCGTTATCATGAATAATGTGGAATAATAATTATTTTATTGTTTCTGCATTGTATATAAATTCGAAAAATTGCACTTGCTAATGCAGTCAAAAATGATTTCTTCGTGGTTTCACTTATTCCTATTCGGCAGTCTCTGCCTTGGGGTTTTCTCAGCTCCCCTAGATCCTTCGAATAAGGAGCATGGTCCCGAGCTGACTCCTGGATACTACGAGGGGGATATAATTCTAGACTTGGACCGAAATGGAATGTTAAACCCAGATCGTCAGTGGCCTAATGCTATTATTCCTTACAAGATCGACGAGAACTTTGGTGAGTTACAACTTTCGGATTTATTATGTAAAAACACTTAATTTCCCTCTTCAGAGCAACCTTTCGTTGACTATATACTACAAGCCATGCGAACAATCGAGGAATGCTCCTGTCTCCGCTTTGTGCCCGCTGTTAACGAGACGACTGCCTTTGTATCAATCCTTGTGTCTTCCGATGGATGCAACGCCCAGTTGGGCCATGCGGCAAATACGGTTAGGGTTCTTAATCTAAAACCCGTTCAGTTGAACATGGGCTGCTTTATACCAGCCGTCATTCTGCACGAATTTCTACATATTGCGGGATTCACTCATCAGCAAAACTCTCCGGATCGTGATTCCTACGTGAAGATTTTGACGCAAAATATCCAAGTTGGTATGGAAAGTGCATTTCAGAAAAAATCTGCCGCCAACTTTGGAAACTACGGTGAGAACTTTGCTTATGATAGCGTTTTGCTGTATGGTCCATATGCCTTTTCGAAAAATGGTCTGCCTACTATGGTGGCCTTAAATCCACTGGCAGGGGCTGTAATGGGGCAACGCATAAAGATGTCTGATGTCGATATCAGGAGACTCAATAACATGTACAAGTGTCCAACTTAAATGTAAACTGGAAAATATATAAATGCATTCATTGTTTAACGAGAAATAAATTTTCTTCTGCTTAAGGGGGTCTTCTCATTGAGCAATTTTTTTTTTCGACTTTTTTTTTTTGCATGTATTTATAGCTTGGGTAGTTGTGAATATGCCCATAAAAGGATTTTTAGAAATTCGAAATACTTTAGAAGATACAGCTTTTTTTGTGAAGCAAGGCTCGTAGAGCAGAGAGGGCAGCAAAAAGCTTTAAACGCGTTTATCTCGAAACCACGTTTTTCGAACTGGCGGCCATGATATCTCCAGTTTAACTGAACCGATTTTCATGAAACAAAGTGGAATCGACGCAAAATTGTCACCATTTTCGGGTGACCCTCGACCATAATTTTAAATTTTTTACCTTTTTTTTCACACTAAACTACAAAAAAAGACCCGAAATCGAAATTTTTTTTGAATGGCCGCCATTTTGTCAAAAAAAATTTCAAAATTATGATCGAGGGTCACCCGAGAATTACATCTATACTGATTATAACCACGTTATTTTTTTGCAATTCGGACGCTCCGGAGACCCGGAATCGTGGCCGCCGTGACGACACCTTTTTTTTCCACCACCAACTTTTAAGTCTCATAACTTTTTGAACACCCCTCGTATCGAGGCATACAACATTTTTTTATTTACTTTGAACCTATTGTAATACAATAAAAAAAGTTTTCAATTATTCTTCGCGTTTTCAAATAAGAATTTTTTAAAAAGGATCCGAAAAACGGGGTTTGAATGAGAAGACCCCCTTAAGCGGCAGATGTAAATGGTTAAAAAACTAAAATGATTGGTTATGTATTTTAATACGTATTTCATTTTTCCAAATTTTTCAAATAAATTAAACAATAAACAGAATTTTTAAATTAAATTTACTTTATATGCTATGAATAATTCTGTAAACGTTAATACTAATGAAATTTACAATCCCTTTAAAACCTTTTCATTATCATGTAGACGTCATAGATTTAATAGTGCATTATTCTCAGTGTACTCTTTTCCAATCACCTTGAAATTCGCCTGGATTTCTTTTGACATTGGCACCAATAACTTTAAGTTTTGGTAATATTTCAAATTCAGCTGCCCCGTTATCAAATATCAATTAGATGTTTTTATGACCCCCGCAAAATATATAAAATCGACCGAAATGCTTACTAATTCAGTCAAAAATGATTTCTGTGTGGATTCACTTGTTTCTCTTGGGCAGTTTCTGTGCTGGAAATTTTGCAGCTCCTTGTGAGGAAACTGATCCCGAACTCACAGCTGGCTACTTCGAAGGGGATATAATTCTGGATGTTGATCGGAATGGAATATTAGCTGAAGCACGTCACTGGCCGAATGCCACTGTGCCTTACAAGATCTCCGAGGAGTTTGGTATGAATATATATATTAGTATAGTGAGGTTAGTCTATATTTGTCTTCCTCTACAGATGCTCCCTTTGCTGAATATATTGAAATGGCCATGCGAATAATCGAGTTAGCTTCTTGTGTTCGTTTTGTGCCCGCTACTGACGAGGAATTCTATTTGTTAGCGATTCCATCTACCGCCGGTTGTAGTGCGACTTTGGGTTACGGCAAATCTATCAGATATTTAAAACTTCAACCTGTTGAGCTGGACAAAGCCTGCTTTCGACTAGGAACCATTCAGCACGAGCTGCTCCATTTGCTGGGATTCCGCCATCAGCATACCTCCCCGGATCGCGATGAATATGTTATGATTATGGAGGAAAATATCCAAGAGGGTCGGGAGTCGAACTTTGCAATAAGTGATGCCTCTCAATTTGGAAATTATGGTCAACCCTATGATTATGGCAGTGTTTTACACTATGGTCCGAAGGCATTCTCCAAGAATGGTGAGCCCACTATTGTGGCACTGAAGCCAGAGGGCCAGAGCCAAATGGGTCAACAAAAGAAGATGTCGGATGTCGATATTAACCGACTTAATACCATGTACAAGTGTCCCATTCTGACGTAAACTTAGCAATAACTATTTTTAGGCTATAAAATAAACATATGTACTTTGAATTTCCACAGGTTTATCAATAGCACAACTCTTCACTGAATTCTCTTCTTGATTTAGCAGTTTTCCCAATTCCCTAGCTTATCAGTAATCAATGACAAGTAGGTGGTTTTATAGCCCCACACTTTTGCGATAATTAACAAATTATTAACAGTTAATGCCATTTAATTCAGTCGAAAATGATTGTTGCTTGGACTCACTTGTTCCTGCTGGGCACTCTCTGCTCTGGGGTGTTCTCAGCTCCCTATAATGTTGCTCGTGAGGAAACGGATCCTGAGCTGACAGCTGGATACTTCCAGGGGGATATGGATGTGGACTTCAGCCGGAACGGACAACTGTCGGAAACACGTCGCTGGCCAAATGCTACCGTTCCTTACAGAATTTCCGAGGAGTTTGGTATGAATAGAGTTCTTCCTTAAATGAATTATATAATTTATTTAATTTTTTACCCTTTGCAGATGCTCCCTATGTGGCTTACATTGAGCTGGGCATGAGATTAATCGAACGTTCCTCCTGCATTCGCTTCGTGCCCGCTGCTGAGGATGCAGAAGATTATGTTTCGGTGATCACCTCCACCTCGGGCTGTAGCTCCAAGGTTGGCTATCAGCCAGGTGAACGAACAGTAAAACTAAAGCCAGGAGAACTGGACACGGGTTGCTTTAAGCTGGGAACCATTCAGCACGAGCTGCTTCATACCTTGGGCTTCCATCATCAGCAGTGCTCTCCGGATCGCGATGAGTACGTTCAGATTGTGGAGGAGAACATCTCCGAGGGTCACGAGAAAAACTTTGTCAAGTACGAGGCCGATGATGTGGGTGACTTTGATCAGGCCTATGACTACGGCAGCATTTTGCACTACAGTTCCATGGCTTTTTCGGTGAATGGCGAGGCTACCATAGTGGCCCTCAAGCCGGAGGGTCAAGGGGTAATGGGGCAGCGTTTGATTATGAGTGCCACCGATATCAATCGACTCAATACCATGTACAAGTGCCCAGTGCCAGTGTAAAAAAATTGCAATAAATATTTTATTTAGCAACAAAAAAAGACCAAGTGTTTTACAATTGAAGTAATCTTATCTGGAATCAATCGGAAGTGATTGTTAATGATTGTTTAAAAGGTAATAAGATGTCATAAGCTATTATCAAAGAATAGGTTTGGTTCATTCGTAAAACGTTTTTTCTATATAATACTAAAACAACCCAATGAGTTATATAAATGTATTAGATTTCTATAATAATTTCTTAATAATAATAATAATAATAATAAATAATATAAAATATATAATATTGTGTGTTGCTAAGGGCTAATATTTATTTAGTCTGATCTACTAAATTAATGGTGAATATATTGTTTAGCTATCTTTGCCTTTGAGGTCTTGTTCTAATCAAAGCAACCCATTCACTTATCAATATAAAATTTATAAATCATACACTTCCAATCAACATAGAACAAGCAGGATTAGCACGTTTTTATCCTTTAAGGATACACTATGAATATCCTTGATGATTTTTAATTTTTAATTTTTATATTTATTCTTCTATTGTTAAACATTATTTTTGAGCAAAAAAAATAAAAATCACAAATAATCATTATTTTTGAGCAATAAAAAATAAAACTCAAAAATAATGATTATTCGTGATTTTTATTTTTTTTGCTCAAAATAAAACTCAGCCAACCTAGTATTTAGTTTCGATATGGGTCGCAAGCGAAATTTTCTGCGCTTAAAATAATGCTAACCGACCAAAGGTGCAACTTGTCGAGCGAGTCGCTGTCAAAATTGTTATTCCTAAAATTAAATAAAAATGATAAAAATACATAAATTCATAATAAATTGAAAATTAATGTACCTAATTGTTCTACTGGTTGATCATTATGATGATTATCATTATCATTATCATTATTATCATTGTTTTGGTAATTGTATATGTATATCTGCTGCAGCTGCTCTGTATGTAACAGTTGACCTTATATTAAATAATTGCAACAAACACAGCTAAAATACGTTTTGTTGCTGTTGTTGTTGTTGTCAATTGTTGCTCTAGGGTCCCTTTATAAGGACATAGGACAATATTGGCAATATCCTTAAAGGATCAAAAGTTGTTGCGTGGTGAGTTTTATTTTGAGCGAAAAAAATAAAAATCACAAATAATCATTATTTTTGAGTTTTATTTTTTTTGCTCAAAAATAATGATTATTTGTGATTTTTATTTTTTTTGCTCAAAAATAATTATTAGTCTTGATTTAAAAAATTAAAAATCGATAAGTAATCATTACAAAGTAATTTTTAAAATATTACTTATAATGATTACGGTCCCTGATATAAATTATAAGCACTTATCAAAAACAAGGAATTAATGATAAGATCACACCTGACACCTAGCTTTATAAAGTGAAATTTTCGATTATACTTTCTCTTAAGTTTTCCATGATTTGTACTCCATTTTCAGCATATCTCTATTTCTGTACTTGAAGATACGAAAGCCAACACCCTATCAGTTACCTATTTTATGGCTCTGCATTTTCCAAACAAGTAAAACTTCAACCCAAAAAACTTACGCTCTTTCACTTAAGCACGAATATAGCTGCCGCATCAGCTGATTAGATAAAAGCCAAGAGGGTTTATCTTATCAGCACTGGAACTGTAGGGCAATTGTTACGGGGCATATTAATTTAATAAAATGTTTGCGTGTTTATTAATTAATAGTAAAAAAAAATTGTTGATTTTACTATAAAATTTAAGCATAAAAAAATGATTAAAAAAATACATTATTACAATTACATTATAACATGAAAATAAATGGTTTTTAAATATTTTGTTAAAATCATTCAGCTAAATATATTTTTTAATACCAATAAAAACCCAAAACTAGAATTTTTTTACTCAATTTATTTCTCACAGTTCCAAATAAACTAATATAATAACCCACTGGAAGGTAGCCCATCAGTTAGTCATGGCCTGTACTCAGAGACAACTTTCAGTTAGTCGAGAATTACGGAGCGTTGCCATAGCAAGCGCCTCGAAAATGACGAATCATTAATTCCAGTTAAAGAAAGTTATGGTCGTGGCCAGCATATGGCTCTGCAATGTATTGTAAAGCCCAAGATGTGGTTGGGTCTTAAACAGATCCTGCTCTACGTGGGCCTCTTGCTCTGCGTCCTGCTTCAGGTGTGCAGGAGCAAGACCCAGCTGCAGATGTACTGTCCTACCGTTTGTCATTGTGATCTTCACGCCCAACGGAATAGAGCAATATGCAGGTGAGTTTTTATTATTTATTTATTTATTTATTACTAAATAATAATTTTTTTTTTATATTTATTATATTTTCCAGTGCCAAGCGCTTGATAAGCGCCAATATTGAAATGCCAAAAACAGTCGAGTTGTTGGATTTAAGCTACAATGATATAACTAGCATTGATGATGACTCCTTCAAGGCAAGTGAATTATTATTTGAACTCTTAGCTCATGAAAAATATTGCTGATTGGCTATTTATATAAAAATATATATAAAGAAAAGCGTAGAGTGGTTTTTTACTATGACAAAGACCTTTTTATACCTTTTAGATACCCCTAACTTTTTATATAAACATTACTCACAACCTTTGTTTATCAATAAGCAGTGAAACTCATTGCAGAAACAGAATATTTCTTATTTAAAAGCTTAATACAGTACCAATACCGTAATAAAGTATTAACTTTCTCAGTAAAATAACTTCTTTATAAATTTTAGAGTTGAATTATATTTCTTTATATATTTATTAATTATTTGTTTAACCCCAAAACAGACCACCATTCACCTGCTAAACCTTACCCTAGCCCACAACGCCATTAGCACCTTGTATGTTGATGCCTTTGCGGAGCTGCACCGCCTTCGGTATTTGGATCTTTCTTATAATCGCCTGGAACAGATCGATGAGCATATCCTGGAGGCCAATGAACAACTGATCCACCTCAATCTGGAGGGCAATAAGCTGGCCAACCTGGGCAGTGGACCCATATTGAGGAGTCCTTCGCTTCGCTCCCTCAATCTGCGCAATTCCCAGGTCAACCAGCTAGGTTTAGTGCTGCTAAGTGCCCTGCCCCAACTGCGCCAGCTGGACTTGGCCCAGAACCTCCTGCTGACTCTAAATCCTGGGGATTTCTATGCTCCTCGATATCTGGCCTCGCTGAATGTAGAGGAAAATCCCTTCAATTGCGATCGGGCTTTGGCCAAAGTGGCAACCGGATTACGACAACGTGGAGTGGCACTCTTCATGAGCGATTGCATGGAAGAGGAATCGGTGGTGTCTGACCAATCATCGGAGATGGTGGAAATCAAGGAGACGGCCACCATCAAGTTCGAGCGTATGGAGCACGTTGAACCCAGTACCCAGGGACCGCAGTCTGTGCTGGAAATCTGGCGGGAACTGGACTCCAGTGAGGAGGAGAGCAGCGATGAGGAGGATAACGGCCAGATGTCCTCGCTGAGCGACGTTTGTGAGGGAAGCCGCGAGAAGCTGTGTCTACGTTACCGCACCTGTCTGGAGCGTGTGAGCCATGAGCTTCTGGCCGGCGGAAATTCCCAGTTGGATGATGCCATGGAACGCACGCACTCCTACGACGAGGATGACCTCAAGCTGGCCTTCATTGTGGGCGGAGCTACTGGCGTCTGCATGGTCATCTTTATCATCACCTTTGCCCTCTGTCTCAAGAGCTGCTGTGAGATGCGTAAGAAAAAGAGCAGCGAGGAGGTGACCGATGGGGATTCAGGTAGGATTGCATATGGAGATTGTTTCTCCCTTAAAAAAATATATATTAAAGTTTGACGTTTAAACTTATTATCCTGTCTGATGTAGCCCCCCTGGATCCCTCGCAGGAGACCCTGCCCACTATCCACACCTGGACGCCGCAACGGTCACGTCATCCCAGGCGCTCGAATCCCCAGCGCCCGCACAGCTCCTCGTCGCGTGCCATTGTCCGGCAGCCATACGGACCTCAAGACAACTTTGTGAACCGGCTGTTTGGCCGACCGGCAAGGAGTCAGTACTACCGGACCATCAATCAGAACACGGCCACGCTCATCCGGCGTCTGAGCCGGAGCAACCTCTTTAGTAGTCGCGATCGAGAGCCGGTCACGCCAACGACGCCGCCACCGACTTCCACAACCCGGTTCTACACGGATGTAGTGGAACGGGGAGCAGCCAGGCCGGAGACACCGCCTCCGAATTATGGGGATGTAGTGGTCATCGATAATTGTGATACGAGTAACAAGTGATGTCGCTCCGCCATGTCGCCCTTTATAGTTTTTAAATATTATTTACCTCATTTCAAATATAAACTGCGCTTAAAATAATCGTAGAGAA
Source organism: Drosophila truncata (assembly GCA_008042515.1). Taxonomy (NCBI): domain Eukaryota; kingdom Metazoa; phylum Arthropoda; class Insecta; order Diptera; family Drosophilidae; genus Drosophila; species Drosophila truncata. The sequence continues at coordinate 208,847 of VNJQ01005526.1, read as the reverse complement.
TTCACTTGAGAAAATATATTATATATTATATATGTTTTAAATTTAAGGGATGTCTAATTATCTTGAAATATTTTTCATATTTTGAAGGAGAATAAAATGTAAAATATTATATTCATAATTATCATACAGCAAGAATTCTTTTAAATATTTTAAACTCTCTACTAAAACCTTCCTTATAATCTCACATAATATTTAAATTATTAAATTTTTGTTTCCTTTTCCTAAAGATCCCTTTTGGCTAACCCACAACCTCATGTTCAGCAAGCCTCTGAGAAAAACTTTAACATTTCTTCATTCCCATTCGCTTATTCGCAAAAATATCAATTGGGGAATTCCCGCATTTTTGCTTCCTCTTCCCATTTCTTGGATGAGCATTACTTTTACAAGACTTGGACTTGCAGCTGCAACAAATCGCAATAAAAACTTTTGACAAAACTATCAAAGTTGGCATGGGGTGTGGCAGAACCAACTGTGAAATTGCCACAGGAAAATCTCCCAAAAAAAAAAAAAAAAATCCCACAAAATTCAAGTAGCAAAAGTTTACACACTCAAATAAATGGTAAGGCGAGGAGCACCCTGCTTCGCCGACAGACAAATCGAAAAACACCACAAAAGCAAATAAAAACCGCACAAAAAATACCAAAAGAATAAAACTGCAAAAAACTGAAAGAAAGGAACGGCAAACCCAACAATTTGCACTGCAAAGCGGCAAAAGTGTCTCCAAAGAAACAACCACCAACAGCCCGAACAGATACAAAAAAATATATATATATTTATATATGTTTGTATATGTATACATATATAGGAAAAGGAAAGAAAGTCCAAGTTATGTTGGAATGACGACAATAAAAAATGCATGTTGTATAAAAACTGTATGTGACAAAGCACTGAGAGAAGTGGCTTAAATTGATGTTTTAAAAACTGTTAATAAATAATATTACGAATATTTTAAATATTTAAATAAATTAATATATAAATTATTATTATTACTTAAACTTCCTCTACTTTCCTAAAATATATGCCTATATTTTCTGTATAAATTCTTTACTTTTTTATAAACTATAAAAGGGTGAATAATTTTTTACTCGTATTACCAAAATCTCTTTTTAGAAAACCCCCACACAAAAATATAAAACCTTCCTACATTAATTTAATATGCAAATTCCTTAAATATTCCTCTGTTCAGAACTAAATTGAGTCAGAATAAAAATCCTGCTGGAATTTTCAACGCAACTTCGCTCCTTAATTCATCCTTCATTTGCCAGTTCGTTTGAAAAGCAAATTTGCTGTGTGGCATCTTCTAGTGTTCTGTTGTTAAGTGTTTGTCTGGCTGTCTATCTATCTATCTAGCCATACGTATCTGTGTTTTGTGGTGCCAACTTTCATTGCACTGAGCTCGTCGCTCCTTGCTCGTTGCTGCGGTGCACAAAAGTTAACGTATCCTGGGACCAAAGTTGCGTTGTCAACAACCAAAACGCAGGAGAAAAAAAAATAAGGCATAGGAAATGGGGGAACCAAATCGAGGAAGCTTAACTGAAGGGAAAAAAGTGCTCACCATGAGTCCAATGGGAGAGATGGGGAAAGTTACACAGCTACAGAGCGTGAAAAAATATCTAAATCCAACATTAATGAAAAACTTTTTGCATAATCCACGAAGAGCAGAAAAAAACCCAAATCAAACCCAACCCCCTGGCTGGCCCCCAAGTGGAAATGCAGCCAAGCGAAATCCTTTGCGGGAAAGGAGGAACTCCCCGCAGAGTGAATAAAATGCAATAGAAGAGGACCGCAGGATAACAAAGCAACAGATTCCGCTGGGAGGCCACGGGGAATGGGATTTTTGAGGCATTGAAGGACACGCCAAGCGGCTTAAAAGGTGCTGAAGGTTACACCGCCGCACCGAAGGAAAGTAAGTGATGAGATGGCTCAGACTTTTGGGGGCTTGGGGAGTTGCCAAAGTCGCACTAAATCTAAGCCACGGCTTGGGAAAAATGGAGAGTTCGATTTGAAAGGGAATCGGTGTAGGGAAAACTGATTGGAAAATGGTTGAACGAAGATCAAACGCTTTGAAAGTCCATTGTAGAAAGCTTTCTAAGATAAAGGGTTGAGTTTTATATAAAAATAAAATGGCGAAAGATAAGCGTTTATTTTATTAACTAAAATATTAGATTCTGGTTTAGCAGGGTTTTTTTTTTGCTATAAATAAATTATGTTAAAGATAAAATTATTACATTTAATTCTAAAAATTTGGTAATGAAGAAGTTTCAGGCATTTTATTTAAATTATTTAAGAATTATTGTCAACTGATAAGCAGAATATAATAAATCGGAAGTAGATGCTGAAAAATGGTAGGTTTTTTTTCATATTATAACTATTTTTATAATTTTTATAAAACTATAATAATTTTGATATTTCAAATTGCTAGTACTAAGCATTAAAATATTTAAAATAAATTTTATAGAAAGCTAATTAAACTCCAGCAGCCCCTAGTTTATTCCGCTTAATATTATTCCCTCACCAACTCATTTTTTATGAGCTATAAACTCCACCCTTTATCGATATAATTTCGTTAAACCTTAACCCTCAATCTAGGCTTCTGTCTGTTCATAAGTTTCAGTTACCCGTGATTTGTTTGCCGAGTGTTAAATGGCTACATGGCCATTTGCCAACACTTTGCCCGCTGCAGAGTAAATAAATTAAATTCTTATTTGCCGGCGCTCGGAAGGTACCTGCCCTTCGGCCCTTTGAGTTCGGTGTAAAAGTTTCAGCAGTCACCGGACACGGTCGCCGTGTCGCCTGCGACTTTCGTCCTGTTCCTGGTCCTGCTTCAGAGCTCCTGCAAAGGCGTCGTTGCCGTGTGTTGCAATAACAAACTCATGCTAATTGCTTTGCTAACAACTCGCAGCAACAGAAACAGGAGCAGAAACCGGCTGTGCAACTGCAACAGCAAAAGCAACAGCAGCAGCAGCAGCAGCAACAACAACATCAGCAACACCAAGTTGCACTGACAATAAGAGAGCAGAAAACGCAGCTAGGACAATAAATATCAGCAGCAACTGGGAAGGAGCTAAGGAGCTACAAGTCCTGGCTACCTTTAATTACGGTTTCGCAGGACATCAGACCGCACACACACGCTGCTAACTAGTTGCACATGGCACAGATACACCCATGACACGATTGACCTCTCGCCTTCGGGATGTTGCCGCTGCCATTAACTCGACGCGTCTGGACAGTGTCTAATGCACTTTGAAAAAAAACTACAAATAATTCGATGACTCAAAAAAAGTCCTTCGAGTTGGATATGATTATTCTTTATTCCAATTAAAAATTCATAAAATTTTATATAAATAATATATTGCATCCTTTAATTGTTTATATTTTCTATGTACAAAATGCATTATTTCAATACACATTTTTGCTTTTCTTAATTCTCATTATAGTAAAGTACCATCTATATAAATTCTCAGCTATGTTCTCTCTCTGCAACTCCTCCTTGTCCTGTCGGTTTATAGAATTTGCACACGAACTAGCGATAATTGCTGGGAAATGAAATAAAAATGCAATTAAAGCCGGTGACGCTGTGAAGCAGGATCCCCAGCTCGTTGAAATGAGCATTCAATTAAGCGGCAGCCAACGAGCTGCGAGAGCATGTCCTGGAATGGGGAGTGTGTCCTGTATTCAGTGTCCCTCCTCCTTCTGTCACGGCCATGCACACTTGACTACGGCGACAACGTTGAGAGCGTTTAGAAAATGATTTTTATCTTTATCAAATTAGAAAACGACAACAGCAAGCGGGACTGAATCCCGATTCCCGATCCCAGATCCCAGATCCCAGATCCCAGACCCCACCGATGCCTCCGGCTTTCAGCCATCCAGTCAGTCGTGTCTTGGCAGTGTCGTAGCAATTAAAACTCTGCCATGGCTTTTGTGTAGATTACATCGCCGCGGCGATTCTGGGGCGTGTCCCTTGGTCAGTGGGCAAATGTTAAATGCTTTGAAGTTTATTTCTAGATTTGCACGAATGCCCTCGGTGAATCTATGTGGGAGTATTATATATATACAATATATATAAATGGAAATGGAGAAACCAAATACTTCTGTCTGCTACTATTAGCAGATTACATTTGTTTAACACAGATGCGAAGGGAGAGGCAACTATAATTATATAGCTTTAAGTTGAGATTATATTAAAAATAAATTAACAATTTTGCAATGATTTTAAATATAAATTTATGTCTATTGTTTTTTATTTCTTCATTCTTTAAAGAATTGAACAAAATAATAAATATTTATATGAATTTATGTCTTTAAACCTTAACAAATGATAAAATATATAAGGAAATTTTTATATTTAAATGAATATTAAACATTTTACATTACAATTTTCCTTAAAAAATATTTTATTAAAGTTTTCTCACTGATAGAAATACATAATTAATTATTAAATATGTACAAACACTACTATATTTTTATTATAATCCATAAATCTTATTTGTAAATCAATTTAAAGTCATGTTAATAAATACTCTTAGATTTAATACACTTAATTTAATTTAATACATTTAACAACCCCAATTACAGCCCCCTTTTCATACTCAACCAACCATCGTAAGGATCACCTTACATCCTTTTATGAATTACATTTTCACCTGCTTCACCCTAAAAAAACAAAAATCCCTCATTTAAGCAACAATTGCCACTGCCTGTTGCCTCGTTCGTGCTCTGACAATTTATCCCTGGCGACAGTTAATTTTTAATTCAATGTACGTCTGCTCACTGGCACTCACAAAGGCCCAGTTCATTGCCTCATTCGCTTTCTTAATGCCGTTCGGTGACTGTTTTCAATTTACATGAACAGGGCACAAAAGGACTTCCCTCTCTGGTCAAAAACTGCCACGTGACAGGTAGGAGTGAGAGGGGGAGCGAAGGAGGAGGAGGAAAAAGCCCCTGGCCAAATGCGCCCTGGGGACACTCGTGTTTTTTTCGCTTTCAGCCCCAACTTTTTCCTCCCCCCACCCCCCTCAGTAACTCAGCTAAACTTCCACTAAACATTTGCCTTCAATTTTGTGGCGCTTTTTTTACGCCCTACACTTTTTGCCTTCGAACTTGTTTGGCAGTTGGCTGTCGTTTCTGTTGCTTTTTCTGCGGCTCTGTCTCTGCCATAGTCAATGTACTAAACATTTTTTAATGGCTTGTTTTGTGGCCCAAAGTTGTTGACTGGTTGACTAGCCAGCAACCTTTTAATGAGTTTGTTTCCCTTTCAGAAGGATGTTATTTTATTATTCACAGCTTCATCAATATTTTTGTCAAGTGGCTGAGAGGTAATCATAAAAAATGGAGGAACAGATAGAAAAATACGGGGTTCAAAGATAAAAATTAAGTCATAGAAAAATACGAGGTTTGAAGAAATAAAGTTTTATTAGTTAAAATATTTTAAAAGTTTTGCAAATGGCAGTAAAACTATTGAAAATAGCAGTAACAATATTACTTAACTTTTATTAAGTTACATTTCCTAGAAAACAAAATTAGTTAAGAAAGATTTTTCTTTGGTAAATTCTATCCAATAAAAAGAAGGGTTTTTTTTAAAGAAATTACCATTAAAATTTTTAGTTCATACTAATTAATTACAAATTTAGTTATAGAAGCGTCCTACATTTTATGTACAATATTAAACATATTAGCTTTTAATTTCTATAAAGCCTGAAGCTTTATTTAATTGTTAAACAAATATAGTAAAGATTTTGTTAATATAATTTGAAAAACTAAATTCAAACAAGATCTGTATGTACCTTAAATTTTACCCAGACATTTTTCTAACCCCTGCTGTTCTCCTGGTCAAACCATAAACACTCAAGGCTCTCTTTAGATCTAAAGGGCTTACAATGTGTTGAGCGTTTTTTGCTCGTATTAACCCCTGAGTGCCGCTTGGCTCATTAGCTACCATTTTATGGGCATTCCGCAATTTTGTTTGCTCAATTTCATAAGCAATTGTGCATTGCATTGCAATTGCATTGGCTTCTTCCACACGCGCCTAAATGTATGCAGCCCACACGTACACACAAGAGATGCTAATGTATGCCAAACACACACACACACACACACACACTGAAACATTTCTGAATTTCAAAATGGAAGCAAACGAAGTTGCCGCGCTCACAAAAGCAGGAAACACAAAAGCAGCAGCAAAGTTGCTTCTCATCACGAACGAGGCAGCGTTCTTGCTTTGCTTTCCTTTGGGCCGCCGCGCAAATGTGTGGAGAAAGTTTATCGGGGGAGCTGCTCTACGAAATTTTTCTCCTTCTGAACGCATCACAAGAAGTGCAAATTTTTTTTGCATCTATTCATGGATTGAGAGAGAAGGAGTAGATTGCTGGAAGAAGGCATTTTAGGCAAAAGATGGGAGTTGAAGATTACCTTAGGTCTCAGTTAAATCAAAAAGAACTATTTAGAATGTGAAAAAATATAAATAGGGAGAATTGACACATTTTTCATTTTAACAAATTGTTTTATATTTGTAAATTAACATCATGTTTCATCTAAGCATGCATTTTCTTTGACAAAAAACCTGTATGATTCCTTTAAGGGAAATAAACAATAACAAAAAACTATTTATATAATTTACAAGGCAGTTAAAGTTAAGGAAAACACAAGATAACATTATATACTTATCTATCCTTATCATTTTTTATATTGTAACAATTTTAGTTTCTATTTGTAGGCAAAAAATAACCCCAAGATCATTATTATTAAAATGATATATTACTATATATTATAGTATATGATATATATTATTATAAGACTCCAAACAAACCTTCTACACTCATTAAATATTTTAGATATTCATAGATTCCCTTAATTAAATTACGCTTTTTAATAAACTAAAATTAATAGCATAAAAAATCTTTTAAAAATCAAGGAATCCTCCCCAAGCCTCCCTCTCCAAAACCGAATCATTGTAAAAGTTTTAGTTGGAGTTGCACTCGCCTGATTTGCAGTTGGGTTGGCAAAGCGGTTCGCTGGACGAAAATGGAAAAGTGGAAATGGTGTGTGTGTGTGTGTGTGTGTGTGTGCCTGGGATGAAATGTGTGAGAAGTTTGTGAAGTAGTTTCAGGTTTGTTTGCCATGCATCATAAATCCATTTTGTGACCGCAAACCGTTGGACTCCAGCTTGGGGAAACTCCTTGGGTTCGGGTCAAGTGGACAAAGTGGTCAAGTGCCTGATTAGCCTTTAATTTGAGGTCCTTTTGTTAATTTAGATCCGGTGATCCCGCCAAGGGAGGAGTCAGGATGCCAGATGGATGGTTGCCAGTTGGCCACTAAAACCCCTTGTCCCCAGTTCAGGGACGAAAGTAATTATTCGGTTAAGAGAGACGGGGGTGAAGAAGGGGAAGCTCCATATCCATCCATTCAATTTCGGGACACAGGGGGCGTGACCGTGTTGTGTGCTAATTTCCGGTGCTCATATTTGGCAGACAGTCACGCCCACTTACACAGCAACAGAAAGGGCAACAAATTGCACCACATCCGGCGACGACGCCGTCGATGACGTTGCTGTTGATGTTAATGATGACGTCCAGCGAGGGCACAATGAGGATGTTGGGAATGACCAGGCCATTGCAGTCTCTGCACAACAGCAACAAAAATATATAAACAAGAATAAAGCCAGAGAAACAACAGCCAAGAGCTGACACCCTTGCACAGGCCAAGGATAACATACTAAATCTATTATCCTTTCACAGGGAACATCTTTATTTCCATTAACGTAGCACATGGATTTTTGTATTAAATTTCTTTAAAGAGCTTTTGAGGCAAATAAATAAAATATTTTATAGGAAAAACATTTTAAAATAAAGTGAAAATGTATTAACAAAATATTTGTTAGCTTTTTTTTCCCTTGTTATTTTATTTATTTTAGTTTTCGAAATAAGTTCTATACTTTTGTGGCACCTCTCAGCCACTATTGAAGCTCGCAAATATTTCAATTGTGCTTGGCGGACCATAACTTTCCCGCCTCATGAGTCACGAGTAACCCGAATGCCCAGGAGTCGTTGCAAAAACAGCCATCAAATGCTCATTCAATGCGCAGCATTGTCCTCTTGCCTCGTCCTTTATCCTGCCCTCCGCTTTGGTGTTGTCTGCCCGTTGTCCAGTCGAAAGGCCAGGACAACCAACCTACCTACCCCCCTCCCGTAAGTGTTTGCAGCAATCAGTTATGACCCTTTTGCAACAGCAGTGTGGCACCACCACCACCACCACCACCAACAGCAACAACAATGCACATTTCAGGCATCCTTGGCAACTTGCTTGCCCACTTCCTGTGGCGATTGTCAACAGAGAACGTCGGTTATGTTCGCTTTCTTTTTTTTTTTTTTGCTGGACTTTTTCTCGGGTTTTATCCCCTGCGGGATGATGTTGGCAGCCTCTATAAATCTGCACAAATTGGCAGCCCTGTGGCTGCATTAAAAAATATTTTATAAAAGAGCAAAAGTAAATAAATACAGCGAAGGCCAAGCACATGTTGCCAGTCAGTTCTTTATGCCCGATTTCTCCCCCCCAGCATATGTTTGTTTATTTATGCTTGCAACGTTTATAAATCGCTTTCCAAAAAAAAAAGGAAAGAAAAGGACCGCCAGAGGACAAGGCAAAATCTGTGACTGACCAAGAGGGAGATGCACACATTGCCTTGCCCACCCAAAAGGTAGCAGCGAACAACGTGGCGTATGCGCGATGTCCTCAATTGAGTTGTCATGGCTGGCTGCCTGGCTGGCTGGCTGGCTGCACTTTCGACCCCTTCTGCGTCTTTGCCGTGTGCTGACCACACAACTTCATAAATCAGTCGACAAAACCGCATCGAACGCTGGCGTTTTGATGACCTTATTACTTGTCAGCCAGCAGTCGCAATTCCAGCAGCTAAGCAATGGTAAATATTTAAGCGATGGACTGTGATACAAAAGGTTACTAAAAAGTTATGTACAAATGCATTCATATATAATATTTATAATTTCGTATAATACTTAAATTTCTTAATATATATTTGCTTTTTAATTTATAAGTTTAAATGAGATTTCCTTAAATAAATAAATACTTGATTAAGTAACGATAATTATTTTAAAAAACTCTATAGAAGCAATACATTTTAATATATTTATTTACCTGTTTATCCAATATATTTCCCCTAAACTCTTTATCATTTTATAAACAACTTTGTCGAATTTAGAATTGTGAATCCATTTATAACCACTCATAACCACTGTTTCCCGCAGGTGCACTCGCTCGTTGGCCATTGATTTGGCTTGCTTCGAGTGGCGCTGGAGCTCACCTCGTTGCGTTTGGCTTTGGAATCGAATCACGCGCCTTCCGCATCGCAAATATTTGCCCACTGGCGATATTTCATTTGCCTCCACCGACTCCACGTCTCCGAGGCGGGGAGGAGAACTCATAAATCTTTGAGGGGAACCACCGGGAACCAGTGATGGGTCGCTGGGCAAACGAATGTAATCGGGAAAAGTTTCCCTTTTTTTTTCTTTCTCATTGATGACTGAGCGCCACCTAGGCAACCACTGAAGAAGGAGGAGAAGCAATCGTTAGACTGACAAACAGACATCAACATCACGTCGGTCGCGGAAAAAGACAAGGGGCGCCGAGGAATCGAAATCAATATTTTCATCAGAATGAAAAATGACCCGGCCAACGGCTAAGAGTGGAGGGTAAATTGTCCAGCATCCATAAAATCACTTGAAGCTGCCGTAAGCCGTTGGGATCCTTGAATGAAGTGCGACCTCTCTGGGGGCTTTAGACACTGACTGACTATAGTCTGTATATACAGGCAGCTTATGTTTATTGTGTTCCAGTGATTAGCGAAAATAACTCCAGCAGCTACGTGAATTTGCAAACGTCGCATAATTGATTAAACTGAGGCGAAGGAGAGCGACTTAATCAACGGAGCGAGCAACGTGGCGTATACGCAATGCGAGCAGAAAATATCCTTGAGACAAGGAAGCCGCATGCCAATGAAGCTTGAGCTGATGTGCGACCCGAAACAGATACAAAAAATATAGATATACAAACGGGGGGAGGTCAGGGAAGGAATAGAAAGAACACAAGAAAGGAACACAAAGACACCAATCAGCAGGAAAAACAATGAGGGCCATGAAATAGCTAAAGGATGGGGAGCCAGATGAAAGTGGGAGCCTTAATAGGCGAACCAGATGTGACTGGCTTCAGGTACATGGATTATTATGGGGATTATGATGAGTATAAAGGCTATAAAACTCAATAGTTATGAGAGGTTATTATCTATCAATAAAATAATTTAATTTTATTATATTTCTTTTGTTAGGATTGTATTTTTTCAGTATTTTTAATACTCTTTATATTTAATATTATAATTATAACAAATATTTAAAATATCAATTTATAAAATATTCAAGAAAATGCCTTAAATATTCTCTCCTTTTCCAGCTCACAGCCCCCTTAAATCCAGCTTCAATTTCAGGTATTTCAGGCACCAACTCCTATGTGGCAGGTCCTTAATTCACTCTCTGTATTCTCCGTAAAATCTATTAGTGTATCTGGGGTAAGTCACATTGACAGTATCCGTTTCTTTATCGTCTCGAGCACACTTTTGCTGTTGTTTTTTTATATTTTTTTATTTGCTTTGTTGCCGCTTTGGCTGCTGGTGTTGTTATTGTTCCTGTTTTGGGGCACACTCAGCTACGTGACACTGACATGGATTTTCGAGTTCCCTGCCGCCCGGGGGAGGTCCTTAGAGGCACTCACACACACTGGCACACACACGTGCTCGCTTATGAGGTGCCCGTCTGGTGCTGCTGCTGCTGCTGCTGCTGCTGCTGCTGCTGCCTACCCGTTCATTTGGCATGTTCGTGCCGTAAGTCGTCGTCGTCCTACTTGCACTTTGTCAATTCGCAAATCTTTTCGTACGCCATTCTTTTAGCGAATTTAGCCGCTGTCTCTTCATCATCAAAGGAAACGCACACGGGCCAAGTTTGCAGAACTAAACTGGAACAAATGTTAAGAGAGAGGCAGGGAAAACGCAGAGAACAATTCTCGAAAGCTTGTCGTTGGTGGTAGCGGTCTCGCTAGCATTTCACAATTGTGCGAGTTAACTTTGATGAATTCAATTATTTGAGCACAACAACATCCTGCCACATTGCTATGTACAAACAGTTTTTGCCAAAATACTAGAGCTCTCCATCAATAATGCAATCGCATTTCATTTCATTTATTATTTAAACGTAGCTGTGAGTTATTTTTAAATGCTAGTATTTTCATTAATATTCAGCTGGGCAATTTGAAGGCATTAAGGATTTATGTCAGGTCTTAAGCCGGGAATGTTTAATATTTATTTGGCTTTAAATCAGGTATTTTTCTATAATTTTAAAACTTAAAGGAGATGTTTTAGAACACTTTACCTGTCTATAAAAATGTTAAAATGATTTACAGAATTAGCAATCTAACTCCTCTATTTTTACTTTTTATCTTTAATATTTATATATTTTTTATCAATTATTTTCATAATTAAAAGCTCCTATTACCTTGCCCTTTGCTGTCTCCCTCAGCACGTGTTTGTCTTCGCCCTCGTTCAATGAGTTTGTCCCCAAAGTCGTCGTCGTGCTTAGAAGGAATTGAAATTCCCCCATGTCCTCACGTCTCAGAGCCTGCTTCTGCTTCTGGTCCTGCTTCTGGTCCTGCTCCTACTCCTTCTCCAGTTTCATCTCCCTCTAGAACTCCTGCTCCCACTTTTCCTGCCTGTCGTCTCAATCTGTAAAGTGGATTTATTTCGTTGAAATCGAAAGTTGATTTCTCCCACATATCCACATGGCCGCCGCTGTGTATGTCATTGTGTCACGACCCACTGTACTCTACGGAACTGAACCCTTTGTGCATTATCCGGTTTCTAGCGGGGGAAAGGGGCGAAAACATTAAAGGATTTATCAATTTACGCAATGGAAGTTTCGCAAGTCAAACAGGTTATTCTTACAGATTTGTGCCTTATTATATAGTTTGGGCGGTTGATTGATTAAATTGTTTCCCCGGCTTTTGTGCGGCAAAGTCCCTGGAGGTATTACAGCAACTTTTGGAGTTAAGTAATAAGTTTGATCTTTGATTGAATTTAGCCAAGAGCCATATCGGGAATTGGTTAGACCTCAAAGAACTTTACTGGGCTTAAGGAGGTAAGCCACAATAACTTAATTTATTGTTAACAAGAATTTTGGTTTTTGATTTTGGGTTGATAATGAATTCATGATGATATATTTTCAGGAATGTGGAAATCTGAAAATAAAATGTATAAATCCAAAGTTTAAGCTTGAAATTACAGTAAAACCTATTCTTAAACACTGGCTGCTTGTTTATTGGCACTAAAAATAAATAAATTGATTAAATTTCATTGGATTTTCTTGAGTTTGGTTACCATTTTTGAGCCAAAGTAATCCCAACAGCTCCATTTCCGAAGCCAGAACCTTCAAATGAATGGCCATAAACAAGCGTAAGCGAAAAGTGCAAATGTAAATTGCTTTCTGTGGCTGAGACTACAAAAACCACAACAAGAACAGGACCTAGAATAGTCCACAGCAGCCATATTTCCACTGAGGAGCAGAATTATGACAGTACCCTGGCGCTGTACCGCTGAGAGAATGCTCTCTGAGGTCAACATATTATGCTTTATTAACGACGTTCATCGTAAAAATCGTAAATGGAAATTCCAACTTGGTTTACGATTATCCTCCCATCAATATATACATATATCATGTACATATATGTGGTGAATGAGATGCCCAAGCAGCTTTGGTGGGGAAAGAAAGGCAATGCTGGCAGGAATGCTGTTGCAAATTGGTCGCAAACAATGAAAACAGTTAAAACCAAAATTGGAAAAATACAGAAAACAAAGAAAAAAGGGTTGCCCGAATTGCAATTAAACGATTTCATGCATATATATGTAAATGCATTGCATAATGCTCAATTGCCGGAATCCGCGTAGCCATGAGAAATGAAATTACAAAATGTAACCATCAGCAGCAGCAGCAGCAGCAGCAGCAATAACAATGAAAACACAACCGAACCGATCCCAGGCCCATAACAACAACTATTAAATTAATGCTGAAAACTGAAATCAATTTATTTGTAGAAAATCATGACGCATGAGGGAACTGGGGAGTCCGAAAAAAGGACAAGGCCCTGGACGCGGCCACACATTATTTAATGAATAAATCAGACCGCCGGGAGCTGTGTCGAGCAAATAACCACGACAAATAACCAAAATCACACAAAATTCAATTGCAGCAAAATGGCACACACAGAAAACACACACAGAAGTAAAAAACCAACATGGGTTTTATAGTCATTCTTCAAATCGTTTTCATATCAATTCTCAAATACAAATGTCCTTTTTGAGTGGCATTTCGATGGGTTTTGTTTTTTTGTATGTTTAATTAGCGTGGGAAGCACTTAGGCTTTGAAATAATTAAAGGGAAATTAGTATTTGTTTAGCTTTTAACAAGAAATATTTTTAATTAATTTTAATTCTTTAAGAAAAAATAAAAAATAAATTTTTCAAGTCAATTTTTTTATAAATATTTCTAATATGTTCCATACATTTGAATATTTTTTTTTTTCGATATATCACATTCTACTTTCCCTCTCAGAATACACTCCAGACTTGACAAATGTCATTCACTGCAACTTTAACTATTATTTATTTATTTTCCACCATACACGCAATCAAATTTCACTAATTTACAAGCATATTTCCATTTTTTTCAATGGCAAATCAGTGTGTGTGGTGTGTGGTGTGTGGTGTGTGCCGGGGTACAGGCAATGCCAACGAGTCCCGGGAGCTTTCTAGTTGGCCAATTAAATTCAAATACATAATTGATAAGCGGCTAATTTAACGGCTCGACGCACAGAGCTACAATAATAGCGGCAACAGCAACAACAACAACAACAACAACAACAACAAATATCACTGAGCAGAGTAATGACAGGAATAACAATATGCACGAAGACTCGAATTAATGACAAGTAACAGGATAACGATTTCAGCACGAACTCAAACAGAAGGACGAACACGAATTGGAGTCTCAAGCCGAATTCGTAGGACCCCGTTGTCGTTGTCAGTAGTTTATTTGATTTGTATTTTGTTGACAGGACGTAGGCCCATAAAATGTAAATATATTCTACACCGATGCACGCCACTTTGTTTGGCAAAAAGTTGCAGTTTCCGGTCCGAAATCCGAAATCAGTTTGAGTGTGTGCGTGTGTGTGGCTGTATAAATAAGTTATATGGTTTTGCCAAATTTATTTGATTACGCAATTTATAATTGCAGCTTATCCTTTTGGGAGAGGCAGGGGTGAGCAGGATAGGATCACGTGCCACGGGACCAGACTTCCATGTCGCACAATTTCGGCATTTGATTTGTGTTTGCCATGCGTAATTGCGCACCGGAAGTGCAGGATGGCCATTAATGATGCTCCCCCATGCATTTTGATACGCTTTCAGTTGTTTAGTTCTAGTTTATGAAGGAATTATCTGACCACTGGCGACATCTGCTCTAACTATAGCTGTACTAGAAAGGAAAATTGGAAAACTTTTGGTGCGAAACTTGAAATAACCATAAAATCGGTTAGGTAAAGCTCTTCTTTTGGTAGCTATTTTCCTGGCACCTTTTTTCCTTGCAGCTTTTCCTTAAATAAGCTTTAAAGCTTAATGTTGCCTTGCAAACACCCACTCCTGTATTGTCCTTGCTGGCATCCGGCTTTGTCATTGAGAAATTTCCGCCCCAGTACGCATGCACTGAAACACTATGAACAGGTTTTGCATGAGCTTTCAGCGTAACATGCGGTCAGATGTCAGATGTTTACCTTTGTAAGGAGCAACTAAAGAGAGAGGAATAAAGAGAGGCAACGTGGAAAAAACATTAGGGTTGGTTTTGGAATTCACTTTGATTTTTGAGGAATTAAATTAGAATCTGAAAATTAATTAGAAATAAAAATATGAGCATAAAGAGTTAAATGTAGAATTAACTTCTTGATTTAGACTTCTTTTCCTAAGAAATAATAGATCCCAGGGACTGGTAAAAAACTTCAGTAAGGAATTCTTGTATTTTAAAGGCAGTTTAAATTAATTTTTAAAACTAAGAAGTTTCCTTTAATTTAAAAAACAAATCTTTAAGTCTTTGGTCTAGCTCACAGTCTAGTTTTCTCAACTTTTGTACTTCTTTTTGAACCATAAATTCCCTCCAAATTCCAGCTGTTTTTCAAATGGTTAAGGATATTTAATGTTAGGCTAGCCCATTGCCTTTCCCCTCTGGAGGTCTCCAAAACATCACCAAAAGCTCGTGGAAAACACACACCTCCCCGCTCACCCGCTGACCAACGAATCAAAATCGATGCCCCAACCGATTCGCTCTCGTTCTTTGGGACTTCTGGCTAGTCTCCCGACTGGCCGAAGCTTTTTCCTCGCTGCTCCTTGAGCGTGTGGGCCAAAACGCGAATGAACATCGACTGTGGAAGTTGACTGCTGAAGTACAAAGCGCTAGGCTGAAGGTGAATGGGCAAAGAAAAATTCTAGAGCTGCATTTAGAGTGTGAAAAACCCAAGGAAAATCTCTAATAAAAAAAGCACAAATAATCAAAGAAATTTAAATAAAATAATTGGTTAAATGCTAGAAAATGCCGTGACAGTGTTTTGCTATTTGTTATATAAATGAAAACGCCATCGAAAGCACCGAAAAGTGTTGTGCGCGTGTGTATGTGTGCGTGCTAGCCTGTCCCTCTGTGTGTGTGTGTGTGTGTAGCACGCGCTTACAAAAAAGGAGAACATTTTTTGTGTATCAGAATTTTGTAGCGAAAAAAATGGCAGCAAAGCAAGAAATTTTTAATTGAAAATTCCCAAGTGCAAGACGACTGATAATAAAAAAACGAAGCGGGTAAAAAATGGGCTATCATTGAAAGTGAAAACGCATGTGAGCCACTCGCTGGGATATTGATTTTTCCAAATGATTTCTGAGCTCGCATTGCTAGCCAGGCAAAAAACCGAGAGTAAATCATATTCAAATGTGATATTTGTGCTAATAAAAAGGCGTAATAATATTTAAAATTAAACTAATAAACAAATTAAAGTCATTAAAATAAAAAGAGGTTTCCTCAATCTTAATTTCAAGTGTCTGAGTGCGAGAGAAAGAGAAAAGCTTAGAAAGGAGGCTAAAAGGACAAGAAAAAAAGAAAGAACGAACGAACGAGAAATGGCCCTAAGAAAATCTCTATCCTGAATTTGCTTTCTTTGAGGGAAAAGCGAATTTGCCAACCCCCGCTACTCTCTCCGCCCACACACAGACACAGCCACACATACGCACACTCGCACACATAACCTTTTGAGCAAGGAGACACACACATACACACACACACACACAAATTCGCTCTATCAATATTTACGCATACCATTGTATTTTGATATTACGTATACGCTCCGTTTCTCTCACCCGCTCTCTCACTCATCGTATTTCTCTCTCTCTCTCTATCTCTTTCTTCGTTCCCTCTCTACGTTCGCGTCTCTCCTAAAAATATATTTAAATAATTTCCATTTAATAAATCAATTAAAACCAAAAAAGTATACGAAATTCATGTGAGTCTGGCAGGCAGCGGCCTCACTAGCCACAGGCAAAAAAACAAAAAAAACCGAGAACAGCAGCAGGAGCAGGAGCACAGCGCACCCACACAACCAGCCAGGACCCGCATCATCATCCTTCCTGCCAGGCTGCCGCCGCCGCACCACCACTCCCCCAGCTCTGCTTAGCTGGAGTCTCGCTTCGTTAAACGCTGCTCAAAACCCATCATCTAACTAATAAAGTGGGCGATAAACAAGGACATTAAATACCGAAGGAAGCGAGCCTGAACTATAACGGCTAGTCCGATTGGAAATATTGGCAAAATTGTCTGATTAGGAGGTGAGTTTTGTCGGGTTTATTACAAAAAAAGGTAGCACACTTATTGGGGCTTTGTATTACATTAAGGAAAGTTCTTTTAAAATAGTAATATTAAAGCTTATTATAGTTTTAACATGACAAATGAATTGTTTTTGAGTTTCTAGGAATTCTTTTAAGATATTAACTATAATATACCATTAGGATTACCTTTAAAATACTTATTTATTTGTTTTTTACTAATTTAAAGTCATTCCTACGATTTAGGAAATAAAAACACTTTAATATGTTTTAATAATTTTAATAATATAGATAACATTTCCAAAAAGCTTAGAAATATGAAATATATTATATTAAAGTATTTAAAAAGAGCTTTTTTCTCCCACAAAATCTTCCTTAAAACCTTAATTAATTACCAACTTAAACAACTTCTATCCTAGAAACTTCTGTCCATGGTTAGCTCTCTTCTAAAGGTCAAGACATATTTTATGTTAATTAAGTTTATTAGCAGCCAGACTGCCAAAATCCAGCCCTTAGCCACATATATCACTTATTCATTGGACGGCCTCTTATCCTGTGTCTAATAAGAGCTAAACTTGATTAAGTCTCTCTCTCTCTCTTTGGTAATTAGCTGGAGACAGCTAGAGATTGTGATGGAAGTCCTGCGGCCGGCCATTAAGGGCATTGCAATAAAAATCCAGCTGAGAAGCCAGCGGAGAAACCGCACATAATTGCCAATAATCAAGTTGGCCCCCACGCGCACACAGATCCTTTGACCCTTTGCGCCCGTAAAGGATATTTTTGGGAGTGTGAAATTTAGTAAAATGAATGGAAACTGAAGCCCCTGGTTTTTGATTTTCAAAAAAACACACACTTTTCAGGCAATCATTGTGAGACTGCCTACTTTTTGTTCAATGAAAGCGAAAAGCATAATGATGTGGAAAATTGGTTTTTCTCCTCGGGCATTATTATTCCTGAGGTCCTGAGGCCTCAAGTCCTTGTTCGCCATCGTCTAGCTGGGTTTCTTCATTTTCCTTTTTCCCTTGCCATTTTTCCGAGTTTTTATTTTGTTGCCTTCTCTGGGTTATGTGCGCAGTAAGGCGAGAGAGTGTAGATTTTCCACTCTCTCTGCCCCGCTCTTTGGATTTTCTACACTCTCTCTCTCTCTCTCCCCCTCTGGTTTCTCTCTCTCTCTGAGTCTTCAAAAAGCTCAACCGCTTAGTGCTCGCGAAACGAAACGGCAAGGATATTCGGGGTTTGGGGGTTCCCCTTGCGATTTTCAATTCGGCCGCATTACGTGCGTGGGTTCCACAGATGTTGCCATAGATTCCAAACGAATCCTTTTCCTTTTTTTTCTTCTTTTTTTTGTTCTCCTACCGTTGTTTTTGTTTTGTTTATCCAGCGCGGTAATGGATAATGGCCGCCTGTCTATCCACTCTTATCCAGCGTTAATTTGCCCTGACAGCTTGATTGTCAGTCGGGTTGATGGGCCTCCCCCCGCCCCTTACTGAATATTTGATGAATCGAAATTATATTATCATTTGGCGAATTTACCCCTAATCTACAGCCAATTGTTGATTTTTCCTCTCTCAGTGTGTCACTGCAATGCACCACAACGCCCACACCGAACCGTCTCACTATCAGATTTCTGATTTCTGCACCACAATCCACACACACACACACCCACCCACAATCAGTCTATTTATAGAGCCTCAGACAAAGGTCATAGCATTGGAATTATTATTAGGAAAATGGTTGGAAAATGAACTTTTAATAATTGAGTAGGGTACAGGACATGAGAGCTGATTTTAGGTATTGACTACCCTTGTTAAGGCTTAAATTTAATAAGACTGTGGTAATTGCATGCTAAAAGTTTCAGGACCCATCAAGGAAAAGACAGAAAATAATTAAGGAAAATTAAGGTTGAATTTTGAAGGTTTTGTTCATGAATTTAGGTTTCTGTGGCCCCTTTGTGGGTAAGCTTAATTATTTATTTAAATAATTATAAAATATCACTTAAATATTATTCTGTTCTTAAAGAACAAATATAGTAAATGAAAATAAATAAATAAAAAGTATTTTCGTCTCTAAAAACACCCCCAAATATTACACTTTAAAAGTTTTTGAACAAAAAACCCACAGAGTGTTCAGTAATCACTTTAATTTTAAATAGAATTAGCCCCACTTCCGGCCACTTGTGATCCCCAATCATCCTCTCATTTTCCTCTTAAATTTCAAATTATATTACCAACTGTAATGACCTTAATAAAATACATTCCGGCCCCATACTTATTGACAATTACTGAAAATGTTTTCCCATCAATTGGGCCCTCAACAATGGACTCACTGACCATTTGAGCTTTTTTACAGGCCCTCGAAACGAGTACTTGCGCAAAAAACACAAACAAATATGTGGCAGGCGAGCAGCTGTTGAGGCCATAAAGGGAAATTCGCCTTTCGGTACAAAACTGCGTCGTAGTTTGTTATTTAGCTGCCACTTTTTCGGGCCCAGACAAGTGGGCACCGCAAAAATCACCCATCCGCCCGGTTGACCCGTGCAAAAAAATAAAAAAAAATAAGAGTAGCACGAAAACTGGCAGAATGACAAAATTGTTTTGCCACCGCGGCGACATACGATATTTTGTGTGACCTTCTTTTCCCTGTGGCTTTTTCCTGGTTGCACATCTTGTTCTTATTAACCTGCAGGAATGTGTTCTTATGGCAGCCCATAATTCAGTGGAGGATTTTCTGCTGCATTAATAAAATATGGCGAGCAAAGTGCTTTGCCTTTGGCTTGGGTTCAAGTGTCCTGGCCTCTTCCTGTTCGTGATTGCCATTTTCCGGGAAGAAAGGTGTTTCTGATTGTTGCGTGTACATTTATTATTGATGAGTTTCCCCTTGGGTCCGGAAAGTTCCGCTAAGTGTTTGTCCGTTTGGGTGTTGTTCTTGTTCTTGTTTTTTTCTTTTTTTTTGCCACTGAGCTGCAACTCAATTTATCTGGCTATATCTACGGCGGAAGAACTCGTGGCACTTTGTAGTTTGCCATTTTTTATTGCTTCTTCTCGTATTTTCCTTCTTCTTTCCATGAAGTCATTTCCAGGCAGCCTCTCCATAACAGAATGTGTCCTAGATGCATTTAAATTTATTGATTTGCTGGCCATTTATTTTAGCGCAGGCAAAGGCTTAAAGGCGTGGTCGAGAGAGTCTTCTTCTAAGACCTAATTTATTTCTTGAGAGTGTTAAAAATTATAAATTAGCTCAAAATCATCGGAAAGCAGTGATTATTTATATTTTTATTTTGTTTATTTGAGTTAAATGTAGCACGAAATAATTTTTAAGTATAAAAGAGTCTCAGAAAAATATATTGTTTATGTTTTGCAATTTTAAAATAATATTTAACATATTTAACAGCTTTTCCTGACATTATTAAGCCCCATAAATAAAATACTATAACCGACAATACCACACAATTCTATGAATAAATTCAAAACAATTTAAATAATTCTTTGGAAAACAAAAATCCTCCTCCAAAACTCAAATAACTTCAAGAATTTAGTTGCCTTGAAGGCGTGGTCACACGTCTGCGTGATAATTCCGTAAATTAAATAAAAAATTACGTTCGCCTCGAGGTTAAACGACCCTTACAACATAATTTCGCATACTTTCCATGCAAATTGTATATTTGGACCCGCCCGCAAAAGGGAAGTCCTTGTTAGACAAACACAGAGTTTGCATTTAAATTTTCTACGCGCCTGGAACCCACAACATTTGAATTTTAAGCATATTTATGGAACCGAATAAACAAAGCGGCTGCCTGCGGGCTTTTCATTTAAGCGGCTCCCACCCGAGTTTCCCTCATAGCTTTTCCTTGGCATGGGTGTGTGAGTGTGTCACACGCCAGGGTATAGATGTCCTTTGACGTCATTTGCCAAGTAAACTCAGCGGCAATTTGAAGTCACTTTAGCCTTATATTGAGCTCCTACACCAAGTTTTCTTCTTTTTTTTCGTTCGCCAAGCTTGTAGCTGGCTATTTACGGTTTTTCCTTTTATTTTCCTTGCTGGGCGGTTGAGTGGTTGGGTGGCCATTATAATTTATCTTTGGCGGTGGAAGCTTTATGAAAAACGCGACCGGCTTAATGGAATTCCGCGAACAAGAGGTAAAAACGCAAGCCGTGAGAGTGAACTTTGTTAAGTATTTGAAAGGGATAATCGGCTTATTTAAAGTAGGATTTCCTGATGCTGAAATTAATTAGTCAAAAGGCATATGAGAGGGGATTATACAGAAATGAAGTTCTTTGTATTGAGTTTATAAAAGAGAATAGTTGTATTTAAATAATGATATCAATATGAAGGGGTATTGAATTATGAGGCATATTTTTACACTTGAAATATAATTAATGTTGAAAACTTGCATTCAAAAATGCAGAAAAATCTCAAGGATATATATTTCTAGGGAAGTCTTCAGAATAATACCAAAAAATTAAACAAACAGCCTGCTTTTAAGACTAAATAAATTTTCAGAACCAAAAACATTATAATTTATTTACTAAGACCGAAGAAAAAAATCTCGAAAAATTCCATTAGCTGACACATGTCATTCAACTTTTGTTGGGTCAACAAAATTACATTTTCCAGCGGAGATCAGGGACTCTGAAGTCCCGAGCTGCGACAGCTTATTGCCAATCAGCGAGATATGAATATGCTTATATAGAGCGGGGAAAGCCCCGAAATCCCGGGAGACCGTCTCTCCAACAATGGCGGTTCAGGGTCACTGGATGTCAGACAACAAACATAAAAGCGGGATCTGGGGGACCCAACTCAAGCAGATGATTCCCCTCGTCCATAATTAATGCGGCTCAAATTGTTAAAGCAAATGAAATGCCGCTCAGAACAGAGGAGAAAATATGGAAAACTGAGAAGAAAAAAAAAAGAAAACTCAAAAGCGTCGAGCTGGGGCAGTGTTAATATTAATGAATTCAATTAAAGAAGAAAGAGGACAAAATGAGAAGAAACAGTACAAAGTCGGGCCGCGGGGGGATCCCTGCCATTCAAAGCCTTCTGTGTGGGTGCCATTGTGTACTATATTACAGATATATATATATATCTGGTGGGTGAGAGTGCGTGCCCTTGGCTGGCTAAGGATAAGCACTTTTACTTGCTGCGTACTCACACACACATAATCATTTCCTCCCGTTTTAGTTGGCGCCGTCAGCGCATTTCTAGTGTTTCAAGGATGCGAGTGTAGGAAAAGTTGCTAACGACTTTTGAGGGATTTCTTTGTGGTGACTCTGTGTTGTTTTTTCGCTATTTTTAAAACGCCAACAGCCTGGAAATTAACCGCACAGAAACAGTTTTCTAAGGTTAAATAAGGAAAATATGGGAAACACTTAGGTAAAGTGGAACGTTTCGATAGGTTTTTGAGGATAGAATGAACTATTTAATTATAAAAATCTAGCAAAGAAGTGCTTGTTATATTTTTTACCAATAAAAAGTATTTTACTTATTGAATAGAATTAAAAGAGTCTAAAAAACATAAATACTTTGATGTAAAAGCTCTAAACATTTGTTACATTCTTACAAAAAATATTTAAAGTATGTCTAAGATATCTAAGAACCTCTCATAAGTTATGTAGGTCTTTTTTGGTATTTTCTAAAAATAAGAAAGTAATTATTTTAGTTTCTATAATTTATAAAACCTTCTATATATTTCCAGCTACAAACACAAACAAAATGCCGCCAAATGCGAAATCGGAAACGGACGCCAAGCCGGAAGCGGAACCAGCGCCAGCGTCCGCTTCAGAACCGGCAGCTGGACTGGAATCCGTGGACCAGAAGCTGGAAGCAGCAGAAACACATCATTCCAAGTTCCGTGAGGTGGACAGGCAGGAACAGCTAGAGCAGGCCGAAAAGGCGGCGGAAGCGGCCAGTCAAAGAATCGCACAGGTGGAATCAACAACAAGGAGTTCAACCACAGAGGCTCAGGGTAAATAATTAAGTGAAAATAAATAAAATAATATATTTAATGAATTTTTTTTATATATTTCAGAATCCACAACCACCTCATTGCCGGTGATCAAAAAGATCGAGCATGCCGGCGAAGTTGTCACCGAGGCTATTGCCGAACGCACCGGCCTGCCCACATGGGGCGTGGTGGCCATCATTATCCTCGTGTTCCTCGTCGTCTTTGGTATCATCTTCTTCTGTGTGCGGAGATTCCTGAAGAAGCGAAGAACCAAAGATGGTAAGGGTAAGAAGGGTGTCGACATGAAGTCGGTACAATTGTTGGGATCGGCGTACAAGGAGAAAGTAAGTGTCTGACGCGCCATCAAATCTTAGTAGTTATTGGGTTCTGGTATGTCATAGGTTCAGCCTGATATGGAGGAACTCACCGAGAATGCCGAGGAGGGTGACGAGGAGGACAAGCAGAGTGAGCAGAAGCTGGGACGTCTCAACTTCAAGGTGGGTTCTCCCTTTCTCCAGTCAACCCCCCTCCTCCCTGGGGTGTCTCTTTGCTAACCCCCCTAACCCCCGAAATACGATACTAACCAAATAGTTAAACGTGTGCACAGTTGATGTTGTTGACATGGGAAAACACTCACCACACACAACAGCGGACAAAATAAATACTCAACATTTGCCAAACGAGTCTTGTAACTTCCTCTTCAAGGTTTTCAATCACACTGAACAAAAAATGGCATTAAAACTCTAAATTTGGTTTCCACTTGGTAACATTTTTGGCACTCAAGAAATTTATTTACAAAATTCTTTTAGGCTTCCTTTGAAACCTTTTTGTAGTAAAAGAATAATGTAGTTAACCAAAGGTTAATTAACAAAACGTTTAGTTAAAACTTTTTTTAAATGACTAGAACTTTGTAAAATTAATTAAGTTCTGCTCTCAAAAAATTTGCTTACATTATTTTTAATAGTTTTCCATAGAAATTTAATATATCTTAATCATTATTTACTTAACCATGGTTTGGAGAAAATAAAGAATTACTAAAAGGTTTACATAGGAATTATAGGATACACTTTTAATTACTTATATATATAGATATAAGTAAACTAAAAATTTTTCCATTCTTAAATAAATTCTTTAAAAATTTTATACTTTTAAAATTTTGTAATCAAAAATTTTTAAAGTGCCTAAAATGTTATTTCTTTTAATTTTCTCTTGTGCGAAACAGACTAAAATCAGACCCAGCCACCACATTAACTATAAAATATAATACAAATCTAATCAATTGACTAATATAAATATTTTTCGATTTGTCCCCTCTTTGGCCAAAAAACCAAAATCCCCTGCTGGCGCCGCCTTTTGAATCTCTCTCTTTCAGCTGGAATACGATTTCAACTCAAACAGTTTGGCCGTGACGGTGATTCAGGCTGAGGAGCTGCCCGCTCTGGATATGGGCGGTACATCGGATCCCTATGTCAAGGTCTACTTGCTGCCCGACAAAAAGAAGAAGTTCGAGACCAAAGTGCACCGCAAGACCCTGAGTCCTGTCTTCAACGAAACGTTCACCTTTAAGGTAGGTTTGAGATTTTGTGATAGTAATTATAATAAATATAATTTTGAATACATTTTTAAATAATATTTTGAATATGACAGAGTTTACCCTATGCCGATGCCATGAACAAGACGCTTGTGTTTGCCATCTTTGACTTTGATCGCTTCTCGAAGCACGACCAGATCGGCGAAGTGAAGGTGCCGCTGTGCACCATCGACCTGGCGCAGACGATCGAAGAGTGGCGCGACCTGGTCAGCGTTGAAGGGGAGGGCGGACAGGTATGTGAAGCTGGGCCGGGGTCCGTTGGGGAGGACCACAGTTATATATCCGTAACTCTCTCTCTCTGTCTATGTATACCACTCTGTGTGCCTCTAAGTGTGTTTCTTTTTTTTTTTTAATTATATAAATCCAACTCAAAAACAATCCGTTGAGATCTCTTTATCTCTATATATATATATATATTTCTATCTTTTGTAAGCCGTATGATTTATTGCGTTCGTTATTTATACTCTGAGTTTTTGAGCGTAAAACTAAGCCAACACTGAAATCGTGTGACATTTGTTGACTTCTGTGACCTCTCTCTTACGATTGTGTTTTGTGTGTATTTTGCATTCGAACCTAAGTCACGACCAAGATTATATAAATATTAATATAAATATGAGAATACAACAGAAAGCAATCAAAAGCATTTGTGACACCCACTTGATATTTGTCTTTAAGTCAACGATCCCCTAGTCCCACCGACCCCTAACAACAAAAACCACCCCCTCTATAAGTACATCTTTGGGGAGACAATTACAAAGAAAACAGAAAACTTTACTAAAAATCAAATCAAATACAAGAAACAATATCAACAGAAAAACAATGAAAACTTCGCGGAACAGACAAGCAAAAGCAAAAGTTTTCGAATCTCTTGTAAAACTTTTACACACCCAGTTCAAAATGCAAATATAAATAAATAACAGAAATTATCTTACCATTTAAATAATCAATACTCAACAACTGAAAACCAACAGCAAACAATGAGGGGAAAATCAAGTGTGGGAAAGTGCCTTACCTTGATTTTTCACTCCACTCTCTCTCTCTATCTCTCTTTTAATCTCTCTCCGACAGTTTTATGATTTTCCTTGTACACAACCAATACAACTACTACAACAACAAAAAAAATAAAACTCTAAATTTCTCTTTCTCCAATTCCCCCTCAAAAAAAAAATTGATTTCGAAACATATAAACTCTTGTTTTCTTGAACTTTTGTAGAAGGTAAATACAAAAACATCATTTAAAATTACTTAATAAAAAATAAAAACAAAAAGAGAACTCTAACACCTTTGCATACACGATTTGAGTTTATGATTTTCCCTCTATATAAAATGCTCTGTCTCTGTGAACTGTCGCTCTTGTACACGAAAAAAATTAAATAAAATAAAACTGTCTATAATGCATCGAACCACACTTGACTGATTGGCTTAACTAACCTATGTACCTTCTGTATTTTTTCTACGATAATCAATCAATTTTGTTCATGAGCGATTGTTCTCTGATTTTTTCTCTGTCTCTACCTCTCTCTCTCTCTCTATATATATATATATATATAAATATATATAATGCATAAATATATACCCCGATATATTGTTATGTCTGCATTCTTTCTCGCATCATTAATATTGTAGTTGAATTTTTGTATTAATATTAACGATTTCATGTCCTGTTTGCAAAAGAAAAAGCATTTTATGACAAATGTTTTCACATCTCCATATGCAAATGATTACACTGCAATATTAATTTGTTGAGAAAACGTGTGGCGTATGAACAAAGCCCAAAAAATACAAACAAAAATCAGCATGGTTGAGTGCCTTTCCTCCGCTAAAAAAAAACTAAACCAAAACCTCCTTTTTCTTCTCTAGCCTCTCCTTCAATTTCCCAAACAATAATTGCCTACTTCAGGGCCAAACTCCTTGAGCAATCATGCTGATGCAATTTAGTAGCTGAATTAATCCCCTCCCCATTCTTAAAAAAATATAACAACATCAACTCTAATAACACAATTTTTGTTTGCACTTTAATTGGAACAATTAAACATCGAAAATACTAAAAATCTTTTGCATAACTTTCTTAAAGTAGTAATCAACTTTTGCACCCCAAGTTATTTGCATAAAGTCTGTCAAACTTTTACCCAAAACACAATCACACACACTCTCTCTATCTCTTTTCCTTTACACACAGACACACTCTAAAAACGCACAAAAAAGATTCTTTGAAATATAATGAATTATCTAACTAACGAAATGAAAATGTTGTAAAATATTTGCATTGATTAAATTGAATTGGTCGCAAATGATGAAAGGAATGCTCTAAAAAAGATCCAACACAGATATACACAAAAACACACACAAATACACAATGCACAAAGTCCGTTTACCAACACAAATACAAACAATTTAACATAGCACAAATACACACACACAAAAACACAATTTCAGAAATGGAAAAAAGCTTTAAGTTTTCGCCTGTGAATGCCGGTCATGAAAATGAAATGGAAATGTCTAATTTAATATTTTTTCGGCAAGCCGAAAGTTTTATTCAGTTGCAGGACTAAAAATTATATTAAAAAAAAAAGTTAAAATTAATTGAATAATTTTTATAATGAAAGAGGTGCCTCAAAGTAAGTTTTTATACTAAAATCTGCCATCCGAGTTTTTCAATAAAATAAGCATTGCAAGCTTTTGTACGTTAGAATTGTTACTTAGAAGTTTTTAAACAAAAACCCAATATTTCCGATGTAGAAACAAATAAGCTATATAATTCTTAAACAAATATTACATTTAAATATTAAAATCCCGCAACTGTTTAATAATTTACAAAAATACAATTTCCATGCATTTTGAATGCAAGGAAAATCAGCTTCAGTGCCAAAAAAAAACCAAATACTGTAACCTTTCCTCTTATAAATTAAAACCTACTTACAAGTTAGTTTAGAAACACTGCAAAATATACCTTTTCAACAAATTTTTACTCTACTGCATGCATTTCCTTTTGCTTACGACTTTATACTAATATATAAAACCACACTAAGTATTAGTAAATAACACCAGAACACTCCTCACACCTACATCGAACACGGACATATGACCATTAATTGGTTACAAAACTATACGAAAAACATTTTTCAAAAACATTTTTCAAAAACCAAAATTTACAACTATTATTACTTATCAAAATTCTACTGGAAATGGAATTCAAAAGTTTTTAATACGCTCTTAATTTTTCTCTTTAATTATTTTTGAACGTATCGCTAAAAATAAAAACAAAAATCCAAAATCTGTAAAACACAAAAATTCGAAAACTCGAAATTTCCAAACTGTACTCGAAATTTTTGACTCATGCCATGGGAAAATCTCGAATCCGAAATGTGAATCATGCGATAAACATGTAAGTATACGATCGAAGGCGAAGAAAAGATTCATAATTATCGTTATTTGCTTTGGTTGTTGTCGTCATAAATGTGTTCCCAGTTCTGTTTGTTGTGTTTGAGTTAAAATTCTGTTCGACCAGCAAAATGTATCAAATAACTGTATCCAAATCAAGATCCAAGCCATTGGACAAGTCTAGAACGATATGAAAATGGAAATTAAAATTCAAATGAAAATGAGAATAAAGATAAAAACGAATATGAAAATAAAATGAATATGAAAACGCTTTTTAAAGTCTTACGTTTTTGTGTTTAGCTCTCTGTCGCTGTCTCGCCCGATATGTGTGTACTGTAATTATGTTTTCATTTGCATAACCTAATTGTGTAATGTAAAGTGTAAGCAGAGCTTCGATGACAGTCAAATACAAAAAACAAATGCTCAAAAATCCTGTTTTTTTTTAATATTATAATGTTATTTATACGTTTCATTATCATTTCCGTTTCCGTTAAAGTTAAACGTTTCTGTTTCCGTTACCTTTTCATTTTCGATTTCTGATTTGAAACATTTTAGTTACCATGAGACATTCACCAAACATTGAACAAAGAATATTTTGAAAGGCCCAGAAATGCAAAGAAAAAACATGAACATGAATCGAATTAAAATATTACAAAAAACCAAAAAAAAAAACCTATACAGTTGCGGTAAGTGACTCCGATACAAGACTCTATAAAGTTCTCTATAACGCTCGCTCGCTCTCTGTCTGTCTCGCTCGCTCGCTCTCTGTCTCTGTCTTGAAACTTTTTTAACTAATCCAAAATAACACACAACCACATTTTCTATAGCTAACAAATTATAGTTCAACCAATACAATTTTTTGATTGCCCGGGTTAGTTTGACCCTTGGAGAAGTGCTCGAGGAATTGGCATCGAATTGGTTTGTGTTATAAATATAATAATTTAAACAAATTAAAAAAAAAACGGAAGCTACAAGCGGTTCGAACCAGCCTAGGGTTTGCTATATACATATATTAAATAATAGAAATACTGATAACTTAGATAGTGTTTTCATTTGTAAAATATATATATGATCTTTAATAACCTTTCATGTACATAAGAAATAAATATATCTCTCTATTTTCTCTGTATAAGTAACATTTTATTCATTTTGATATCTATCGGGTCCAACTAGATCTCCAAAATTTAGACTCTTTATTGTACATAAAAATCAATTCGGTTCAACTCTGCTTGACTTCAACTTCCTAACTCTCTGTCTCTGCCTTCTCCTACTCTCATATCAAATATATTTTCTAAGAACAATTTTTGATAAACCAAAATATTTTTGCATTTTGTGCAGTCGGTTTTGAGCTGGGTGTTATTAATTGAAAATCAAAAATTGAAAACTAGACAAATATAACTCCAAAGTGAATCTGTAAGTGGTATGGTCATCAATTAACAATTAATAATGAAAGTTAATAAATAAAAAGGAAGAAAAACAACACGAGTCCCTAAGAAACAAAAATAAACACTTAAACAATATCAACGAGTTTTATTTCTGTTCAATACTTTGCCTTAGTTTCTTTTATTTTCTTTTGGATATACTCTTCTCGCAGATATACATATATTTAGGTATATATCTATATATATTTACACTTAACAAAATCGAAGCTCTAGGACGTGCAGTAAATGTTTTAATGTAATTCTTTGTGGCGTTTTCGTTTTGTGGATATAAGAAAAAAATAACTAAAGTTGATGTAATACAATATTTATTATAAATATCCCCACCCTGAGAACTTGTAACAAGTACCTTTAATATTTTATTTCCCACTTGTGTAAACCGTCTTAACGTTGACCTAATATCCTTTTTTATTTTATTTACCGGTTACCGAGCAACTATTTAAGTCGTGTAGCTTAATTGTTTGTGATCGAAATAATTGAATTAATCGAATTGTTTACCTAATTGTTTGTTTTAATTCATAATTCTACGGTTAACTAACAACCAGATTTGGTTTATAAAGTTAACAACTCGTTAATATCAACTTCTTTAAAACTTAAAAAGTCTTCAAAATCATTGGAAAATAGTTACCTCAACCAGTGTCAGTTAAATTTATATAATTATATAATTAGGGAATACTTTAAAGCCTCCAAACTAAAGTAAAATTTAACATTTACTTGAAATATAGTCAACCTCTTTAAAAATATAATTTAATTCCTCTTTCAAGTCATGAGGAACTCCTTAAAATAATTTCAAAACGTTTAGTTATTCTTGACCAGAAATATCTCAAATATATACCTTCCCGCACTGTGGCGTTGTGCTGACCCCAAATTGATATAGAAACTATATAATTATTATCCAAAATCTATATTATATATATATATATTTAAATGGATATGTATGTAAATGTATCTATAGACTCTGTGTGACATGTTGTTTAATGCAAACCTAAAGCAGCTTGAACAATTTATACTAACCCAACCGTAAACTCTTCTCCGGATTTTGTCGAAACAGGAAAAGCTGGGAGACATCTGCTTCTCGCTGCGATATGTGCCGACTGCCGGAAAGCTAACCGTTGTCATCCTGGAGGCCAAGAACCTGAAGAAGATGGACGTGGGCGGATTGTCTGGTAATGTGGCGTTATACCAAGGCGCCGGCAGGAACGATCGGGGCATTGATTTAGGCCCCCTTTGGTCCTGTTGGCGTTTTTATTGCTTTCTGTGTGTGTAAATTAGCTAAGTGTGTGAAGTACGTTGTTTGTTTTATTTATTTTTTTACGCCATTGTTTTTTTTCTTAATTTCTATAACAACATATTGAGGACGAGCAAACGCCAAGGCAACGTTTGCTGCGAAGAAAACGAGGATAATGAGCAAAGAAATGCAACTTTTATTCCAATTACTACTTTTTTGTCAACTACTTTTCAACTATCAATTAGCGCCAATTTATCAACTTGCATATCTTACCGTATTTAACCTGATTCGCGTACGCTACAATTTCCAATTAATTCATTTACTCTCTAATCAAATCAGAAATCAAATCAATATCAATGGATATATTTATAGTCCGGCAACGTTTCCATCCCGAAATATTCGCACAGTTTTTTTTTTTAATATATATACTAATGTATGCCTGGCCAAGCCAATAGAAAAACCAAATTGAACGCCAAGAGCTGCTCATCGACTGACCGAATTCTCGCTTGCTTTAGCTTCACTTTTGCATGTAATCTGTACAATTTATTTATTAACTTAAAAAACACTCGACATCATTTCGGGCCCCAGCTGGGGTTCCCCAAAACGAAAGGAAGTTAAAAAACGTTGCCGCTGAATATATCCAAAAAACCCAATTTAAAGTTCTTCTAGGCTTTTACAAACAACAGAACATTTTCCAGTATGTTTTTTAATGCTCTGAAAATATTCGGATTGAAACTTTCCAAGTAATGTGACGACAGATAATATGTTATTTATCTATAAACATTTTAATTTAACACAATTCTGTGTGTATATGCCTTGAGTTTTAAAAGTTGCTGTGTTCCAAAAACGTATCTCTGTATCCGGTAATCGATTTTAACTTGCAATAATTTTTTGTTAAAGATATCAAGCCAAAGCAAAGTGCAAAAAAGGTCAAGGAAATATCTAAATATTAAGAGATTTCTCTAGACTCACTGCAAAATATTATTTAAAAGATATTAGCTTAAGTACTCATTCTTTGGCCTGCTTTCTTTATACTATATCGTTGCGAATTTTCAGTTGATTTTTGTGTTTGCAAAGTAAAAATTGATCTATATTTACATATAATAATCAATGTTTTTTGGTGTCAATTAATTATTATATATGTGTAACGCCAAAACAAAAAATATGAAGATGTGTTCATCAGATTGTTGGTAAAATTTTACTTTGTTATAAAAACGAAAAATGTTTTCTTTTTTCTTTCTTTCAATTCTTTCCTATATTATAGATCCATATGTGAAAATTGCAATCATGCAAAATGGCAAACGTTTGAAAAAGAAGAAGACAAGTATCAAAAAATGCACCCTCAACCCTTACTATAATGAGTCGTTCTCATTTGAAGTACCATTTGAACAAATACAAGTATGCGAGAATGTATTATACTATCCTATAAAAAAAAAAACCACAACTACTTACTACTACTACTTACTACCTACTACTACCTCTACAAACTATACTTACTTACCTACTGCTGTTACTACTGTTACTGTCCTCTTCTGAACTATCTACCAAACTACAAACTAAACCGAGTTTTGAGTACCCAACCTCCCCTCTCTTAAAACACACACTAGCCTACTTACGTGCAATCGTTGTTGTTAATTATACTACATATATACCGTATATATATATATATATCCATATATTGAATACTTGTATTCCAAAACCAAGAGACAACAACACCCAACTCTGAACCAAAACAACCGAACACTCTTAGAGACCAAAAGATATCTTAAACTTCCCCCCCAAAAACTTAACTTAACCAATCTTTGTGTTCCATAAGATCTAAAAACCAAAACAAACCCCAAAAACGTATTCAATGTTTAATGTTGTAATTATCAATTTTAATCAAAATTTGTACCAGCTTTTTATTTCGAATAATCCCTTATTTACTATTGTAAATATTCAAACAAAGTTAAAGCCCTGAAAAATTAGCAAATGTTCGGTTTGAATAATTATGATTTCATGCTTTTAATTGTGTGTAGTCTTTGAGAAATGAACCTGATTTAAGCTTCAGTTCTTAACCAGCCTCGATGTGTGCTTAGCCCAAGCTGATTTGGTTTTATGTTTTATTTTGATAAGTTTGTTGAGATCGATGTGTAAGCTCAAAGAGCAATCTGGCAAAGAGGAGAGCAATGAACAGCAGGCATGCCTAGTGGCTTAGGAAAATTCAGCAAAAATCTGATCAATCAAGCATTCTAGATGCAACACCGTCCTAGACGCCTTTCGAATGGAGAGCAAGCAAGTAGTGTGCCGCTTCGCTCGCAATCGAGCAAACAGCATCCAAGCAGGGATGCCCAGTTCAACACGACTTGTTTCTTCTTTTCATTTTTGTTTTCTTGAACTATCCTTGGGCATCCCTGCAGCAAAGCACGTGCCTTAAACATACACAAAATGTAGCCCACACACATTCCAGAGTGAAGTACAGTGAATACTACTATATAATATATACAAGAAAATTCGAATACCAACTTAAACTACTCTTTCCATAATACAAACTATCGCAAACTCCTAATACCAGCGGCGTCAATAATGCACCACGCAACCACCAAATCGCAGTGGGTACATTATTTTGACACTGTCTTCTGATTTGAATATCGAATACCAAATCGCACCACAACAGCTACAGTACAAAATACAGTAAAACACAGTATAAAATACCCACCACAGAGAAGTATAGCGTATCACCATGAATATACCGAATTCATCAAATACCAATTCCAACATAAGTCCAAAAAACAATCTGGAAACTGGGAGAACTCTGTTACGGTTTACGTTACGTGTGCTAGTCCAAGCCATATAAACCCCTGTCTCTAAACTATATATAATACATATAAGTAGGACCCGCCCAATGCCATGACCAATTAACAAAAGAACGACGAATGGGATTGAATATTATACATTTTCGTTTACACGTATTTAATGAACATTTTTCTTTTTGCCACAGCTTAAGTGAACTGCTATTTGAATATCAAAGAAAAGTAATTTGTTCATTAGTCCCCGAGGTTAAAAAAAAACAGAAGAGATATATACATACATAAATAAATATATATCTAACGACCATATTCATTTGCTTCTCACCTTGCGCTACTCGAAAGCTTTTAGGAATTTCTTTAGTTTAATTTTTCAACATTTATTATTTTAAGCTACTCATAAACCTAGCCTTAGACATTTGCATGTTCTGCTTGTAAACTCACCACAAAAAAAAAAGGAAAAGAAAAACCAAAAAAAAATATATATACAACTAAAATACTCCACAGCAAGCATAACCCTTTTTGAAGGAGCTTTTTGTAATGCTTTACCGCCTTTAGATGTTGATTCAAAAAGCAAAAAATAATTAAAATCTTTAAACTATAACCCCAAGAGCTTGTGCTAATCCAAGTGTCAGCCCAAGGATAATTTCCATCTTAACGATCTTAACGATTGAATCGGAAGTACATAGCTTGCACTGAAAATCCTAACTAAACAGCACTCAAAAGTCCTTATAAAAAAACCTCCACGTAGAGACTGAAACCTCTGTCTATAGCCTGCTTCCAAAAACAGCATTCGTAGTGCCTGTTAGCCAAACAAAAGTTCCCACTTCTACCCCGAAAAAAAAACAACTCAAAACCCAAACAGAACACGTATATCGAAATACCGAAAAGTTCTTCTACTCAAAAGCGCAGTCCCCCTCCCCTTCAACAAAAAAAATATAAAAAATATTTAACAAAAAGAAAAAAAAAGACCGACAATTGTGGCCGAGTTTCAGAATATCTCATACTAATGCCAAAACTCTTCCTTGAACACCTCTTTTCCCCAAAAAAAAAACGCGCGCAGAAAATCTGTCTCGTTGTAACCGTTGTGGACTACGATCGTATTGGCACCTCCGAACCCATTGGCCGCTGCATACTCGGCTGCATGGGCACCGGCACCGAGTTGCGTCACTGGTCCGATATGCTGGCCTCGCCACGCCGGCCCATAGCCCAGTGGCATACCCTCAAGGATCCAGAGGAGACCGACGAGATCTTGAAGAACATGAAGTAAGGCGCTACCATGGATAAACAAAAGCAGGTGAGAAGGGAGTATAAATATGGTTGTAGCAAAGGTTATATGACAGAAGGAAAGAAATCTAATTAAAAATATAAATACCAAGTTGTAATAATATTTATTTATTTAACTTGGTTTAAGACAACTTTTCTTAGCAACAAAAGGTTTCTCAGAGATCTAGAATGTTAGCAGGCTTGTTAACTTTCCAGGACATTACTCAGTACCACATTTATTTTTTATGCTTATGATTTCAATTAAAGTATAAAAATCTTAAAATTTCCTTCTTATTCCATTCTTCACAGACTTACAGCACATCTATCAAACGTATAAAAGTAACCAAAGAAAAAACTTAAGCGAACCGTCAAAAACATTGAAATCGATGCATCATCAACGTCAGCTACAACTGATCCTCCTCACCCGGAACGACAGCAACAATCAGCGAAATATCGTAGTTAAAGCAAATTGTTCATCTATGCAGTTATCTCAACATAAACACACAGAGACACAGACACAAATCAAAGCCGATTAAGTAATACCTTAGGTGTCTAAGTTATATATCTCATTGGTTGAACAACAAATCGAAATGGAAATTATAATGATGATCACCTCTCCATAGACAGAAAGCTATAAATAATTCAATTGATTTTTCACTAAAATCTCACACACATGAAATCATTTTAAAATCTATGAAATCGTTGTTGTCATTGATTCTGAATTTCCAAGCTAAATGAAAATTACGAGTATGTTAGATTATTACAGAAAAACTCTATATATACTCAATGTATGAAACAAAGAAAACTATTAAAACGAGGGCGAGAGTGTATGATTTTTAAAAGTGTTAAGTTTATTTCAGTTTTAAAAAATTAGTCCAATAATGAGAAGAATCTTTCCGGTTTTCGAATTTGTTTTTCAACTGTTGAAGGATTACTAGTGGATAATATTACTGACTAATGGATATATAAAAGGGCAACTTAAACTGTTATGTAAATTATTTATTATGTTTAAATTATTGAGAGCATTACGTACTTAACTGTGTAAGTAAAAATCTATGTGTGTGTTTAAATGAAATGAACATGGCAGACGACATATTCACGGGAGGAAATGGAACCGAATCGTAAAATATATATATATATATAAATTATATATAAATATTATGTATAACCCTTGCATAGACTAATGTTATGTATACACAGAGCTGAGTTTTGATGACCTAACAAAATCAGACGTATAAGTAGAAAACCAAAAACCAAATAAAACCCGAAACCCAAAAGCAAATAATGAAAGTTAAACTTTGAAGCGTGATTTCAACGGAATATATCATCAGTTTAAACTTTACCAAAAAAAAAGATATCGAACATTTTGCACTACGGATCAGATTGGAATTACAAAATTTAGTTAAACTTAGTTCAGAATTTAGGGAAAAATAGAACTCAGTGGTTAGTTTCTTTATCGATTTCTTTCTTACAAAAATAATGCAGATTTATCTCTTTATTTAGTTAAACTCAAGTATTAAGGTTTCTCCAACTAAATATCCAACGAATTGTTTTATTCCTTTTCAACCTTAACACATTCTTTAATTTTGAGATCATATTAGGACCTAAAGAAAATATACATACTAACTAAATGATTATGGCAAATGTTAAAACAGAAAAAGAAATATTAAGAACAATAATAGTTATTACTATTTATATTATATTCAAGTATATGACATCTAAACAATATACATTTATATATACTTAACAAATTTGTGCTCCTGCTGCACAAGCCTACTAAGAAATTGGGATTTTTAATATGGAAAGAAAGAAGCGGCGGCGATAACAAGAACTTCTACCTACCTAAAAAAATAAAAATACCAACAAATTAGCTAAACTAAGCTAAACAAAAAAAACAAAATTTAAGAACAAATCTTGCGAGATAAATTCCAATTAAACAATGAGCCATGATTTTCTGATTTTTTCCATATTGAAAGTAAATGAAATTCAACTAATACATTAGATGTTTTTTGTCCTGTAAATGGTATATTATAATGATAATGATAATGCGTAGTTAGGGATCTGTGTATCCCCTGTACACACACTTACACAGTTGTAGTTATGTTCACCGACGCAAGAGAAAGGATAATGCATGAGAATAAAAATAAAAACCACACAAAGAATGCAAAAAACTTACAAAACGAGAAACCAAAAAAAAAAAAAAAT
Source organism: Drosophila truncata (assembly GCA_008042515.1). Taxonomy (NCBI): domain Eukaryota; kingdom Metazoa; phylum Arthropoda; class Insecta; order Diptera; family Drosophilidae; genus Drosophila; species Drosophila truncata. The sequence goes on along the minus strand of VNJQ01005526.1, from coordinate 172,053 downwards.
ACCAACAAATATTTATGTAATATAATTCATCTAAATTTAACAAATCGATGTGACGTAAGCCCGATGGAAGGAGACCGGAAAAACCAAGCTATACAACTTATTACGAGTATTGTTCAATAACAAAAAAATAAAGTACTTTGCTTTTCCAAATATTTAAACTGTAAATTATCTCAAACCCAAAAACAGCAACAAAACAAAATAAAAATAATAATGACACACGATATGTATTAAACAAATGGTAAATTACAACAAACAAACAAAAATCGAAACCTATCCACAACAACAGCAACAAACGAGACAAGATGCCGACGAAGACAAACAACTATATATACTTGCATATTAAACAAATTATATGAAATTATATAAAATGATGTTGATTATTGATTTAAATTAAAACTGAGAAAGTGAATAAAAAAAATTATATATACACCCTATATATATATATAAATATTAAACAAAACAAAAGCAAAACTTTCATTTGTGTTTTCCTTCAGTTGGTACATACTTATATATTACATTCATTTACACAGCGTTACTACACTGAGCAAAAAAGCCTAAAGATAACCCACGAAAACCTTGTGCGACTGTGTAAGTGTTAGCCCCAAAAATCGACATGTACATACACAAGCACAACCACACACCCACACTGTGACACCCACGAACTGACCAAAGAAAAAATAAAAGAAAAAAATATCAAGTCAAAAACATGAATGTATTATAAAGTATACATGTTAGTTAATACAATATCTGTATATGTAATAATTTCCGTTTTATTAATTTTAATTTCACAACGTTCTCAAAGCAAGCAGAATGCAGCGCATAGCCCATCACGAAAGCACAAATCAATACTTAGAAAGTGGTTACAAGTAGGGGAGATCGGAAGGTAAATAAAAACAAAATAAAATAATAGTAACTAAAATAGGAAACAGAAGAAACAAAAGTAAAACCCAGATAATGTAGCAGTCCATGTACTTTTATTTGCTAGATATGTACGTATGTAATTTATATTCGATAAATCAGGCATTATGCATTTAGCAAACCACAGGATCAAAAGATCAAAATCAATCTTCCTATATCATTCACCATAGCAATGAGCAAGGGTCCCAGCTTGGCCATCCCTGTCATAGAGTTTACACACGAGCACATTTAGAGGGCGCACCTGAAAGGATGAGAGCGATCGAGTAGCAAGTAATGAACAATGAGTAACGACAAATACAATATAGAGATATGCGTTATAGGTAACAATACAAACCCAAGATATAGGACAATGTTTGATGTTGATATGAGTTAATCTGGCCACCTAGCGTGCGCATTATATGCATAGATACGAGCATACATACATACGGCAGAGGATAGCATAGCCCTCGGCCTCCCGCAGGGACGATATCCTTTTATATACCCAGCGATCGGAGGGGGAGGGAGGGGGAGGAGCAAACATTATACATAACCATCGACAGCACCGCATAGTATGAACAGGACATACGGTATATAAGTATTAACATAACCAAGCGATATACTAACACAAGGACATAAGGTCCACGTACTTCTCCATCCTTCGGTTCAGATTCAGATTCAGATACAGACTCTATATACCTAGATACACACAGAACTACACACTCATCCAGCACTTACACTCGCGGATATCATTTTATGACTCTTTCCGGAGTTTTGTTGTTTACGATAAACTGTTTATAGCTGTTTTTTGAATTTTAAATCAATTATATTTACTATATGGCAAACAATGAATAAAAACAAAACACTAAAGCCAAGAAACCAAAGCAAGTGAAACCATATATAATAGTAATATATGTTTTAAATGCTATTACCAAAACGAATCTTAAATTGAGGCCTCGCGGGCAAAGTTTGCTGGCGAATGAATATTATTGAATAAACTGCATATATATATATATATATACATACTATAATGCAACTGTATTGCAAGACAAGCATAACATTTTATTTCCAAGGCAAAAAGAATTTAACACACAGCCACACACACACAGCGAACTCTGACACCTGTGCGGTTCGGCGGTAAGTGCAGGTGACCCCTGTGCCCCAAAAAAGGCTGCTGCAACCGCATCGAAAACAATAATTAAAAACTATATACCCACAAAACATCTCCACAGCCTAGTAACAATGTAAAACACAAGCGATGTGAACGACACAGAGAATATACACAGATACACAAGAACTAAACATATGTGAAATGAAACGAGGAATGTTTATAAACAATAAACAAATGTTTGAAAACTATTATCAATGACTTTTCTCTCAATAACGACTGATAAGAAATTAATTATAAATAGATTTGCGAAGCTGAGAAATGTCTCAGAGAGAGGCTTTCAAAAGATTACGTTAGATGAATTTGTTTATAGTGCTTTCTTACCATATAACAATTCAGAAGCTTGCAATTTTCTTTAAAATGTAAGCAAACTTTAAAACATAAACGTTTGGCAATTATACGAAATTAAAATGTGTTATCTATATTTTCTTATTTATAATTTATATATAGCAATATTTTAACAATATTTTCTTTTATATATTTCTTTGTTTATAAATTTAATTTTTTAGCTTTAACTTTTGTAATACAATGTTTAATATAAGAATTGTTTTTACAAAAGCTAAAGATTCCATACAAGTTGTAATGTTATACTAATCTCTTGACTACGTCTGTGTATAAGCTATGCTGCTATGCAATCTCGTTCTTTAATACTTTTCGCTGAGTCTCAATTTTCTTATCTTTAAAGTACAATTTTGTTTTAGTCGCATTAGTATTTCAACTGCATTCAAGGGCAGCGGATGTGTATCGAAGAAGATTTAAAATTTAACGAGCCGATTATTAATGGATCGAAGGCTATCGGAAGAGCGGCAAAATTTGATCGAGTTATCGATAATTCGGATTGTATTTACTTTGTAGAAAACTTCAAAATGTTGTAGATTTTGCAAGGATTTAAGGTAATATGAGGCTTTAAGGTAGCCGGATAGGGACTTAGTGGTAAAGTAAGGTAACACTTCAACAATATCGAAACGAAGTAGGCGAGGAGCTAGTAGTTCATTACTAGAATTTCGTTTCCTTATCATAAATTGTCGGAAGCTAGTGCACTAAACACACTGTCAAAAAAGCTCAGAGAAATGAATCAGAAACAGCTCCAGGTCGAGGATGTGTCCACCGTTCGCATCTTAATGTTGGGCGATAAAGGTAAGCGGTGGTCCTCGTATCCTATTAGATATCTTTAACTAACAATTTCGTTTCCTGTTGCCAGGTGTGGGCAAGACAAGCGTGACCAATTTGATGGCCTGCACGGCTGATACACCCACGGTCGCTTCTAGATCCGTGGGCCAGCGCTACTGGAACATCCAGGTACGGCTGCACGAGTATCCCAACCACTCGGTGTTGCCGCCCTCACCGACCTGGACATCTCCCTCCTCGTCGGATCACTCGGATAAGCACCTGTTCCCCCGGAACATGCCCGACACATCTGATATCCTATATTTCGTGGAATTCATTGACATGAACAGCAATTGTCGCATGGAGCGCGAGGAGCGTAAGCATATGTATAGGAACATCGATGGGATCGTCCTAGTGTACAGTCTGCAGGACATGCGCTCGCAGGACAACTTACATGACTGGCTGTATGAGCCTCTGCGCCAGATTTGCAAGCATCGCCATGGGCGTCCGCGTTCGATTTTAGGGAGCCAGCACGTACCCATTCTGGTGGTGGGCACCCGCCTGGATAAGTTGAACCGCCGTCCATTGCGTCGTTCGGGCATTGCCCATCAGCTAAACGCGGAGGAGATCCTCCTGAACAGCCAAGATTCCGGTAGTTTCGAAGACAACGGCCGCAACCAGGGCAAACTGTGCACCTTCCTTAATCGCGTTGTCGAGTTCAAGGAGCGTTATCCACTCTCGCGCTCTCGTGATTACTAAACCGACTCTGCCTTTATATTTTTAAGATTTTGTTATTGTTGATATTCAATAATATAGTTTAGATAATAAACTAGTATAGATTTTTGACCATGGGGAAAAGATAGGGATTGAAGAACTACATTTTCAGAGGATCTTGTTACAAAGGAGAGCTTTTGTATTTAATACACAAAAGGATTAAGTTCTTTTGTTGATATCGGTTTTAAAGCCAAAGATTATCCCTGGACGATGTTCCAGTTGACATAAGATATTGTTTAATAAAAACTAAACAAACATAACTAAATGCATTTGTTTTAAGAGATTATCCTGGAAGTTAATTTATAGAGAAGTTCTCTGGTCCTTCAAAAAGGGTTATAAAGAGAGAATGATTGTTTTGTTTTATTTATTTAAATTTTTTATGAATTTGTGGTGCTCCAAAGATCTTAGATCTTCAGGATATAAGCAACTAAAAGACCTTAGCCTGGCGGCCACTTCATCTGGCGACCGCCGAGGAAGTGCAAATGCAAATGATAAACAGACTGGGCGCCGTGCTTGCCATTGTTGATCACCACACGGTAGCCCTCCTCTAGGCCCAAATCCTTGGCCACCTTGCGGCCAACCAGCATGAGATGACCCAGGATGTCGGCATCGGAGTCCTCGGCCAGCGAGAGTTGGGCAATCGGCTTACGTGGGATCACCAGAAAGTGGGTCGGTGCCTGCGGAGACACATCATGGAAGGCCACACACTGTTGGGGATGATAAAGATAATGTGATTAAATACCTATCTATAGACCAATCAGACTTTGCCCACCTTATCATCTTCGTGGATAAACTTGCATGGAATCTCCTTGCGCAAAATCTTGCCGAAAATCGTATCCTCACTGGCGGCTGCCGTCTGGGCTTTTTCAACTTCGTTCGACATTCTAGCACTGCAAGTTGCAATGGAGCGCGAACTGTCCAAAATATATAGTATATATATAGATATATAATCGCTGCAATTTAGTTAATTTAGTAAAAAATAGCGTGCGCTTACCTGAAAACACGAACAAAATTACGGCCGGCTGTCAAGAGCATTGAAAGGCACTAAAAATAACCTGGCAAAACGCTCTAGGGTGATATGTTCCTCACAAATGCGTTGGCTTTTTATATCAATTTGAGCTAAAATATTTTATTTGATTATTTATTAAATTCTCTGGAAACACTAAAGGAAACAAATTTTTTGTATTAAAGAATCTTGTCATAACAGATGTTACAATCCACAACTCAGAATATTTTTACCACCTTCCTCTACAGGGAAACCCAGGAAGGTATTTGCATTGAAGCAACTTTAATAATAACCAAATATTATATTAAACCATTGCCGTTTCTATTAAGCTATTTAAAAACAAAGATTTGATAACTCACGTAAATATATATTATATACTTTCAAGAATATCGGTCAACATTTGGAACAATTGCAAATATATCTGGTATTTACTTAACTACATTTTAGCATAAAACTATGTATACATAATTCATATTTAAACAAAATATTGCGGCTTGCGCATGGTTATGCCATGATCAGCCAAGGCCGGCACCAGATCCTCCATCGCCAGCGTGTATTTGCGGTCCTTAGGGTTCTTCTTATCCTTGCTGGAACTGTGGCCACTGGAATGCTGGATGTTTGTGGTGCGAGTCTTGCAGTGCTGCAGTGCATCGTTGGCAATGTCCGAGATGAACTTTTGAGCAGACACTGAGATGAGGCGCACTATTTGGGGGTCCACCGTGGCAAAGCCAGCCTGCAAGAGAAAGGCAAGTCTTAGTATATTTTTTCTTATCACCATAGAAGTTAGTACCTTTTTCAAGGTGTGCGTAGTCAGGGCATCTGGAATAGTGGGCGTGTAGTCCTCTAGCTGACGCAGCAGCTCATCCATATCTGCATCTTCAGCGGTGGCAGGCACAACCTCCACTTCCAAATCCTCCTCATCGGTTTCCATGTCTGAGTGGACTTGTCCTGTCATCTCCTCGTCCTCGGTGTCAGTGGCCGAAGCCAACGACTCCGCAGGCGTCAAGCTGATGTCCTCTCCGTCGGAAGCCATTGTTTTTTTAATAACTCTTAATGTAGTACAGTATTTAAACAAATTTTATTGTTTTCGTGCAGATCGCAAGACGTGATTTTGTGTTTGTATACAATAATATTTTAATCGAATAATCGACTCGAATACTCGATTTTTCTGGTGTGACCATTTTCCCTTAAGACTTTTAGCATTATAAACAGAAAACGGAATTAATGTTTTTGTTATTTGTGCGCAGCAATCTGTTTTCTCAATTTCAACGATGGTGGGCTCCAACTTTGGCATAATTTACCACAATTCAAGCGGTGGCGGTGGCAGTAGCGGTGGAGGCGGCGGTGGCTCCTCCGGTAACCATGGACAGTCGTCCGCCGGAGGTGCCAGCGCTCTCGGGGATCGGGAGCGCTTAACGCCGGCCTCGCATCTCAGCGATTTCATGTCGCAGCTGGAGGAGTATACACCCTTGATTCCAGACGCGGTGACATCGCACTATCTGAACATGGGAGGATTCCAGTCAGACGACAAGCGCATCGTCCGGTTAATCAGCATCGCGGCTCAGAAGTACATTTCCGACATCATTGACGACGCACTGCAGCACTCAAAGGCACGTACCCATATGCAGACCACTAATACGCCCGGCGGATCGAAGGCCAAGGATCGCAAGTTCACGCTGACCATGGAGGATTTTCAGCCGGCCTTGGCCGACTATGGCATCAATGTCAGGAAAATGGACTATAGCCAGTAGTTATATTTCTTTAATGCTTTAGTTGTAATATTTTTCCTGCATTCGCATTCGAAAAAATAATTGACATTTCTATGTCCATCTTAAATCAATTTACAAATACAATTTATTAATTAATCTCCCAAAAATCTGCTGTTTTAATCTTATTTTGTTTTTTAAGCCCACAGAAAATCGAAGTAAATGACTGGGATCAGTACATAAATATTTTTAATAATCGTGTGTCACTTCAGAACAGTCTTAAATATTTGAAATCATTTACATATCAATCATATACAGGTTAATGTCTTTTGTGTTTTATCTTTAAGTAATGTTATCCAAGGGCTATAACCTAAGGTAGTTAATACTAAGCGCTTGTTCACTGGCATGTTATGAACTTTTTGAAGCTGCGTGACGTTCCACCAGCCACTCGGAATGCCAGGACACCAGTGAAGATGGTGACAGCGTAGTTAATGAGCAGCGTAGCGGTATAAAGCTCGCTGGCATTGAGAAGCGTTATGAGGGAGACGAACAAGTGGCTGCCCACCACATAGGCCACATGCAAGTAATTGTTTGTGTCAAAGGCGTTGAAGAAAATCACGCTCCAGAAGGTGTGCAGCAGAATGATGGACAGAGCCTGGGCAGCCGAGGTGACAAAGAAGAGTTCCGTGCCACCCTCCAGACCCATGGTGCCGGGACCACTCTGAAACAGGAAGGAAAGAGGAAACACTTTAGCAGATAGTAACTATTTTCCTTGCGATAACTTACCATATCAGCTAGCACATTGACCAGTGCAAACATTCCCGATATGATACCGAATCCCAGACCGGAAACATAAGCCAGAATATGCTTGTTATCCGTCACCCTCGTGTCCTCGGCCACCGCATGCAACCCCTGCTCCGTGCTCCGCAGTATCCTGTAGATAATGTACCGGAAGCACTCCTGGAACAGCACCGAGAAGATGACGCCGAAGGCCAGGACATCGCGCAGCGGAATCATGGCGAACCACAAGAGGGATGACAACAGAAGGGAGAGCAGCCAGAAAAAGGCCGCCGCTATGAGAATGATGATCCGCACCGGGTCATTGGCGATGGTGAACACGAAGAGGGCGAAGGGAGGCCCGAATGCGATAAATGTGCAGCCAAAAAACTCGGGTAACGTCATCTTTTTGACTTTATACAATAGTTTTCTTTTGTTTTTTATGGGTGTTTTGTTTTTGTGTGGGAAGAGATGCAAAAAAGTTGATACAATAAAGTCGATATTTTAATACTAAAAATCATCGGCCTAATACCAAAAATTAATAGTATTGCGATAACTTTCAGTGTTGAAAACGATGATTTGGGTTTAAGTTTTTGCTTCTTTCTCAATGTTGTCATACCCTACAAAAGAAAGTATTACCGTTATAGCAAGTCAGCTAACGAATAATAATGTATGTAATATATTATAATTCAAAATACATTTTAATTGGAACTAATTTTGAAAAAATAAATAAATATCGTATAAAAAACCTTTACTGGTAATATAATCTCTTTATTTAAGAATGCAAATTTTTATATATTAGGCATAAGAAAATGTTTCTATTTTCAACTTGTTTTTGGGGACTTAATTATGTGGAATTGCATTATAAAATATGATATAAATTTAATATTGATCTATGAGAAGTTCGCATTCGAACGTCGAAGAACATCTAAAATGCAAATAGTTTCCTCCCCCGCGTAGGGTGTTCGTGCGTCGTATATGTGCGTTTCACCCGCGCCAAGACAAAGGCCTCCCGTCCCACTTTCTGCGCCTCAGCACTTACAATATTTTTGTTTGGGGCGGGATTAGTCACTGTGGGAATTGACTCAACTCGGCCGCAGCACTATGAAAACCGCATAATCCGCCATTAACCAGAAACGAACTGCAAGTGCACAGCTGCGGATAGAACGGAGAAGCAGCATCCAGTGGAAAACAACAAAACACAAAGAGTATTCATTTGGCGAGTGAGTAGGGAGAACTTCCAATTAGCAGGTCGGATTAGCTTTTCCTGCTTTTGCTAATTTAACTTATGCCAGTGCACGCTGTGATGGCCAAGCGCCTGCTTCCCCACCAACCGTCGTTCGAGGGGGATGCCCCCGGTCCAGATGAACTGGACAGTCCAGCCATTGAGGCGGCAGCCCTCGACATTCCGCCGCCGGAGGCTGATAAGGCGCTGCAAAAAGGTGTGTACACTTTTAGGCCCCAAAGGGGAGCACAGTAGAGCTTGAATACGAGGAAAAAATAAAGAAAAATGTGTAAATCTTGAAACAATTTACAAATTGAATTATACATTAAATAAGTGTTTTGCGTTTCAGTCTGAAAAACTATTTATTTATACAATATAGTTAAATTTCAAAGAAAAAAGAACATAAATTTATAAACTAACAAAAAAGTTGACTACTTTAAAGTCATAAAATACGTATTTTCCACAAAAACCTAAAATTTTTCAAACTTTTTCTAATAAATTATTATTTTTAGGCGTCTGGGAGCGACCCTCAAGTTCTGAAACGTTCAAACCACTTACCGATGGCAGCACTGTCCTTCGCTTCGACATCCTGCTGGCCCACATCATGCCACCCGATGGCGAGGATGTCAAGATCAAACGCTTTGTGGTCTACGAGCTGACAGTTAGCCAGGATGGCGCCACCGCGGACACTCAGCCGGCAAAGATCGAGCGTCGCTACACAGATTTTCGGGAGCTTTATCTGGGTCTGAAGCGTCAATATCCCGCGGAGCTGGCCAACAAGTATTTCCCGGCCAAGGTACTAATGGGTAACTTCAAGTCGGAGCTCATTGGCGAACGCAGTGCCGCCTTCGAGGCCTTTCTCACCTATGTGGCCAGTCAGACGAAGTTGCGGGATTCGGAGGACTTCCTGCGCTTCCTGCAGCACGATGAGCTGTCCAGGGCATGCCAGTTCTTGGACGAGCGGCGCAATGAGAATGCCATACCAATTCTGGAGAATTGCTTTCGATTGTTAAACAAAATCTACATGAATCGGTCGCGACCTGTACTTTTGATACTCTGCCGCCTGGTGGCGGCCTGCACTTCATCTCCAGTGCCCCATCATGCAGCCGAGAGATGGGCTCTGGTGGCGCTAAGTCGCTTTGAGACTCTGTGCGATATTGATCTGCTGCCTCTATATATTCCACTGCTTCATACTTGCGCACATCTATGGTGAGTTTGAATTTAAATCCCTAAAATGTCTTAATTTAATAATGACATTTTTTTAGGTGGCAGCGTGGCCAGGACCAAAAGCCCATCACCGACCGACTGACTGATATGTCCAAGCAGGGCATCAACACTGCAAACACCGAAAGTCTTATGCAGGCTATTCACAAAATTGATCCACGAACCGAAACCATTTAAATGGGAATCTCCACCAGAAAATATTAACCATTAGTTCATCATTTTGTTCTGTAGTTTGTAGTCGCTAAGCGTAAAGTGCAATTATAGAACATGTGCAATTAATATTAAGGGTAGCCGGAGTATTTAGCCACAATTATGGTATCCAAAGTAGTTCATTTTTTTTACTAGCACTGAAAATAATTACTAAATTCAGAAAGAAATTGAAAAAAAACAGTTCACAAAAGCAAAGAAACACAGCCAAAATATATATCAGCTTTGGAGCAAAAATAAAACTAAAATATTTAGATTCAATATTTCAAAATTCCGACTGTGATGTACAAATTACCAATAGAAATAGTAGTGATTATTGTTTGCAATTAAATGTGTAGTCTCTGATAATTATCATTGTAATCAGATTAAAACCCCACTCACAAGATTTGAATTTTTTTTGTTATATTTATAATCAGAACTTGTTTTTATTAGTTGACAGTTTGATATTTGTGATCTTTGCATAAACCATAGCTGAGTTAACATCTTTTGGTTAAACGCTCGTTAAATTATTTTATCTGTAAACTACTTTGGTAACTTAAGGTTTATCTTCACATGTTTGGTTTACAATACGTATTGTTTTTGGTATTATACATTATTCGTTTGATTAGTTACCAGAGAGGGAGTTGTGGCAAAAATATAACCCCTCCTAGAAAGTGAATCACAAATGTATTACCACAATGTATCATGACGCACTGTCGCACTGTCTGAATATACAAGCCCACAATTCCATATCAGCCTGAAACAACAACTCCCTCTGTTATTTATTAGTACAGCCAAATGCCTTGTGATTGTTTCTCTCAATGAATAAATATTATACTCAACATGTTTTCCAGAATATACACACACACAAGTCCTTTATATGTGTCCAGTTTTTGAATCATTAAACGCTAAAAGGTAAAGGTATTTATTGGTATTAGTTTGTTGTCGTTTCTGAGTCATTTTGGGGGGCGTTGAACTTTAATTCTAGGAGTGCGCTATTTAATTGTAAACTTAAGGCTAGGGCTAAAGGGTTGTGAGGATCTTAACCGCACTCAATATTTATACAATCTAATATTTTAAACTTATGACGTCACACACACACACACACGCAATCGATTCAACTAGATTATTAACAATTGTTTTGCGCCATTGCAGTTTTGTTCATACATTCCATTAAAATGTACAGAATTAACCAAAACATCCAGGCCGAGCTTCCAATTTCCTGGAAGATGCTCAGCGGAAGAGTCGCGTGAAAGTTTTCAAGGCTTGCGAAATGGCTTTTGTGGTATCCGCACTGAAATTTGAAAATTAAATCAAAAACTGTAAGCTTAAACAGTTTAAATTAATTAAAAGTTAACGCTCACCTTAGTACCGTTCTGCTGAAATCATCTAGCTGCTGTTGCGTTGCGGTCACATAGCCACCGCTGTTCTTCTTGGGCAGCGCCTCCAGCGCCTGAACCAAGAACGGCTGCATCCGATCGTTACCCACCACCTGCTTCAGTTCGTTGAGCACCTCGGCCACATCGGCCAACATATAGGAGTGCAGCTGAAAGACCGAAGCCTGAATCAAGTTCATGACCATTGCTCCGCCATGCTGGCAGGCTAGTTCCACAACCAAGGGACGGCACTCGGCATTCCGGCTGTGACTGTTGGGCCTGCCCCAAACTAGGAGATTAATAAAGAACTTCATCACCGACGAGTTCGCCTCGCGATGGTCCAGGGAGCAGGCTATCAGGGCGCACTGGAAGATCGGTGTGATGAGGCTACTCTGGAGTAGTTGCAGCGGACAGCAGTCCAGATATCGGGAGGCTAGCCTAAAGAAATCATCGACGGTGTCGGGATTATTTCTCAGTCCGTTCTCCATTTGCAGCAGGCCAAATGTGGGTTCAATGAAGGCCTGCAACATCTCTAGCAGGCCGCCGATGCACTCGCTCGACTTGGCAAACTCATCCACCAGTATGGAGCCCACATAAAGGAAGCAGCTGTGGTGCTGCACGGCATAGAGTATCACCATTTGTTTGATCAGCGGTTCCACCAGCATCACTGCCTGCTTCCTCACCATCCGGATGCCGTACCTAATCAATCGGCAGGTCCGCTCCATGATGCGCAGGTCCGTCTGGTACTTGTCCATCACCCGCGATATTAGTTGCCAGGCATCGTTCAGAATGGCCACCGTGGGATGCTCCACAGTGTCGGGCACATCGGGATTCGTGTGCCGAATTATAGCACAGGCTCTGTCTATCCAATAAACGGGATCGCTGCGCTCTCCCCTCTGCACGCTGGCCACATTGCTTGCCTCTACCAACTGGGCCAACGGTTGCAGTTGAAAGCCAACAATTTCCCTTAGCGCTGGCTGAAGTTGCTCCCTCGGTAATCGGGTTAAGATCAGGGATATGCCCTTTAGTAACCCAATGGCCACATCGTTGTTAATCTGAAAGCTGTCCAGGCTGCGGGCGATTTCCACAAGGCCACTAATGTGACACACCATCTTCTGGCGGCAGGCGGCGCAAATAGAAGTCAATGCCATGGCCGCAGCTGGTGCTAAGCCATTCTTTTGCTGGAGAGCATACAGCAGGAAGTTGAGCACCGCTTGCAGGGATTCCGCATGGTTCTCGATCCAGTCGCAGAGCTCACCTATCAGCAGGATGGCCGTATATCGAACTGCTATATGGGTTTGCTCAGACATAGTCAGTATGGCCTCCACCACCTTGGGTATCACCTCGTTCTCATCTCTGTGGGAAAATAGAAGGTCTTAGTACTTGGAACTTTCTTGGGTTAAATTTCTAAAAAACTTACGGCAATATATTCTTGGCCACATTTTGCATAATAAAAAGCGCTGCCTCTGTAGATTCCCAGGTTGTGTCCGGTGCTTGCAGAATCAAGAACATTTGCTTGAAGCAGGCGCCAGAGCCAACAATAAAGGCCACATCTTTAATCAGATCGGAGACTTTGCGCCGAAAGTCCTGAAAGTAGAAAGGAATTAGGATTTAGAAAGGTTTTTCAAACTTTTGTCATTGCTTTGTTTTAGAAAGGAATTTAAAAGCAATTTAATGGGTTTTCATTTATTACATAATAGAAAATAAAATGTAATTGTCATTTATCAACTAAGCCCTCAACTTCACTTAGCTTGAAACCGGTTCCTTAGCTCAACAGTGTCACATTTTGTCAATTTATCAACCTTGTGAAATCCATTACCCATTAATATCTTATATAATATAAATTAAGATAAATAACATATGGAAACTTTCTTACTTTTAAGACATAAATCCAATCCTCATACTCACATAAAATGTATTATTCTCCTCGATCAACCCATCGTGGTCGCTTTCCATCTGGGAATGGCGGTACAGGGCGCTGATCAGTCGCTCGATGTGCGGCCGAAATAGTGCTGTCAACTTATCGTCGTTGCGCTGGAACAAATCTTCGCTGAGCTTGTACCACAGATGGAAGGTGATCTCGGCCACCTCGTAGTCAAAGTGACCCACACAGAGCAACACCAGGTCCAGGCCCTTAAGGCAATAGTGCGGCTTCTGGGGATCGGCCAACAGTTCGTTAAAGAAGGCATCGCACAGCGAGGTGAATATCCGGCAGTAGTTGATCGTCTTATCGGTGTCCTCGTGCGCCACACTCAAGTGATAGGGCGTCTCCAGCGAACACACAGCTGCGAAGATCTGTGCCTCGACGGAAGACTCAGTTTCGTTGTCGCCTTCCTGGCGAGTGTTCATGCAGGAAAGCAGGGCGCAAACACATTCCGTGGCATTTTCGTGCAACTTGCCAGAGGTTTCCGGCAACGAGAGTAACCGAAAGGCCAGCTGTGTAAGGGCATTGTTGTAGACGTGGGCGACGGGAAAGGCGTGGATTACCAGCCAGGCACTGTAGGTCCGTAGCGCGGCATTCCACACGCGCTGCTGGTCGAGATCGTCCCGCTGGAGGCACATGCAAAGGAACTTCAAAACGCACTCGGCACTGGCATCCAGCTGCTTGTGAACCTCCTCTCGTCGATTGGCCCCCAGTCTAAGATACCTAGAGTCTATTTCCTCTGGCAGAACCTTAAGGACCTCCAGCAGCGGCCAAATAGCGGCGGGATGTGGCGCCAAGGTTACTAACAGATCGTTGATAGGCTCCTGCCAACTTGCCATTAAAAGGGCCAGATCAGCCACCGCCAGACTGAGCTGTGTGACGATCACATTGTCGGTCTGCTCGTCAATCTGTCCGATGTGAGTGATCAGGGAATCGCGCAGGGATTCGTGCGTGTGCGGGGGCAGTTCACTGAAGGAGTTCTGTATCTTATTTCTCATCGTCTGAGCGGCGAAGTAGTTGGCGTGCAGGTCTCGCTTCTGGTGCAGCAGCTCGTCTGCAATCGTCCACGAGTATATCTGCATAAAACACACAGAAATTAGCAACCAAGTGGGGCCAAACCGCGCCGGATGATGGATAAACTCACCGACTTCTGGAAGTCCTGCAGCCATTTGTTGGCCTTTTCTTGCTCCTTGGGATTGTTGCCCTGGAAGAGGGCGCTGATAGCCTGGTACACCACATCCACCGAGTACGTATCCATTTCACCAACAGCTATAATCAGAGCATAAATTTTTTTATCAATTATTATTATACTTTATTAGCGATGGCCTTGTATCAATAGCACGCCGCTTGCGATAGTTTAGGGATGTGCGTGACCGATACTTCATTGGTGCACCTGTGACTTCTGGACTTTGAAAATCTTTATTTAAATTGGAATTTAGGTAGTTTTGAATGTTTAACAATTAAATTTAAAGTTTACAGGATATTTCTATACTCTTGTTAAATATTTTACATATTTAATGTGTGAAATATCAATTGATTTATTAAATTTATTCGACAGCCCTCAATGACTGTTGTCGTTTTTCAACACTGATCCACATCAACCAAGACTAAAGTTATTTTTCTTCTTGGGATCAGATTTTGCCATGGACAAGGATTCGGACAGCACCGTGACATCCTTGGACGAGAACACGGAGAACTTCTGCACGAATCCCACTCGAGACATCCTTGCCGAGGGCATCACGAACCTATTTAAGCCCACAATCGAAAGGTTGGACGAACGAGTGGCCTCCACAATTCAACTGCAGGCGGAGCTGAGGGGCCAACTGGACGCCCTGGCTGTCCAGCTGAGGGACATAGAACGGGCACAAAGTCAGATTCCCGAGTTCGCGGATAAGGTGAAGGAGCTGCTGAACGTGAAGCACAAAGTGACGGTGATTAGCAACGTTCTGGGCACCAGCCAGGAGCGCCTTACGGGACTGCACAAGCTCATCGAGAAGGAGCAGAGGCGGCGTCAGGCACTGCTGGACTCTGCCCTCAGCACCAACATATCTTAGAGTAGCACCATGGAGACGCCCCACATCGACCACTTGAGCTTGGAGGACTACGAACACGTTTATGAGCCCGCGGAGGATTCATTTCTGCTGCTGGACGCCTTGGAGAAGGATCTAGACTACCTGGACCAGCTGCAGCCGGGACTGTGCGTGGAATTGGGTTCCGGTTCAGGGGTAATTATCACAGCTCTGGCCAAAAGGTTGGCCAATTCCTCGCTATGCCTGGCCACGGATATCAATCCCAAGGCCTGTGAAGCCACCCGAAGAACAGCTGCCCGGAATGGAGCACGTGTGAGTGCCATACGTTGCAATCTGGCGGATGCACTGCGCCGCCGTTCTGTGGACGTGCTGCTCTTTAATCCTCCGTACGTGGTTACCAGCGACGAGGAGCTGCAAACCCAAAGGTTTGATTCCCAAAGCAAATCCGCAACGGAAGGCAATCTGGTGTTCTCCTGGGCTGGTGGACAGGATGGAAGGCGCGTCACAGACATTCTACTGAAGCAACTGGATGACATTCTCTCTCCACGAGGCGTTCTTTACTTACTCCTTCTGCGGGAGAACAAACCCGAGGAAATTATCAAATATTTAGAAGGCCTCAAGTTCAAGGCTGTTAAATTTATGGAGCGACGCATTCCTGGCGAATATCTATACATACTGAAGGTGACCAGATGCTCATCATGACTTGGATAGTTATATTTGAATTAAAAGGTAAAACGATTGTAATGTTATTTAATAATGCTTTAAAGTTGATACTCCAATTAAATAATATCCAATTTCGATTTAATTGGAGTTGAATATTTTTAAATAAATATATTTCTACATTTATAGGGGTTTGGCCTGCCGAATTCTTTATAATAGTTTAGGAAATTAAAGATAATTTATATATTTAAATATATGACTAGATGAAACTACTATAAAACGCATGTATTTGCTGGGCTAGAGTAATCAGATAATTCGATATTGCCTTTGCCATCTGTTTTCAAGATTTAAAATTTTCAACGAATATGTTCTCAATGTTTCTCTTAATAGAACCCCTAAAAACACCCATTTCCGGTCTCAGACAAGCTGTTAATCGAAGTATTGATCTCAAATCGAATCCCTCTTCCATCCCTTGTTACGTTTAATCACATGGGTTATAGGGAGGATGTCAGAAACCAGTATTCTCAACCCCCGAATACAAAAAAGAAAGCTTTACGGAGGGATGGGATCTGTTCTGTACCCATTGTACCTCATGCTTAAGGAATAATGACAAAGGCCAATCAGTGAATTATGTACCTATATGTCCTACCCCTAGCCATATCATCCCATCACATTCCATTTCGTTTACGGGGTTGTTGCCCCACCCAAAATGGCTATCCACGTGACAGAAGGGAACAACCGCCCCCCAAAAGCCATTGAAACAAAGTTTTTACGGGCATCTAATAAATGCCAATACATATTATCCACGTATGATTTCTTTTACTTTTACGTAATTACAATAATTTATTTCATCCTTTTAAAAATGTTTCATATATTTCATTTTTTATATCGATTCGTGGTTCTGTTCTTTTTCTGCCTTTCACTACTTCTGGATGTTATTTATTTCGTACTCTGCAGATACATTGCATAGGTTTAGAGATTGTATTTACAAAAATGCATGATTCTTTAACATGGTTTTATCTGTATCAAATTGGCTTATATATCATCGGCCTGTATGCGTCAGTTATATGGTATTTAATTATCCAGTTGTGTGGGTGTGCAATCGAAGCTTTAAGCCTTAAATGCTCTTTGTTTTTCGGATCTGGGTCAGTGGGTGGTCTGTGTTTCTGTTTCTGGGTTATATCGGTTGGTTTTGGCGGATAGTTCTAGTGGTTGGGTGGTTTTTGGCGGCATTGAGTACAGAGAAAGAGGGAGAGTATGTACCTTGATTGACCAACTGTGCACATTTCCTTGTCCGAATATCAGTCGTTAAATGTATTTGTATAATTCAAGAACTCGTTATTATTGTTTTGTGTATAAATATTGTGGGTTACCCTTACTAATAGAGATTCAAGTAACATTAAAAGTTTATTTCTTGCTCGATTCGATTCTCGGGTCGGTTTTTACAATTTACAAATCAATCGCCATCGATTATTATCGATTCGTTCGCACTATTTATCAACAGAATATATGTATATTAAACCCTTTGCTCTAATACTGACATACAAGTACTTAAGATTAGTCATAGTTTAATAGCTAAATGCTGAAATGAAACAAAAGGATAGAAATCAAACTTCCCGGTGTATTTTTCTCTTATTTTTCTGTTTTTCCCCGTAAAAGCAAAGACCTAGAAGTTCCAGTGCGCTGTAGGGGGAAAAGGGTATGAGATAATATTTCTTGAGAGGGGAAGGTGAAAAGTTTTGAAACCATAGCTAAAACGTTGAGTGTCCGAAATCGGTTGTCAATGCGGATTTTGCGGTTTATTTAAATACAATTTTTATGTTTTTATATTTTTCGTTTTGTATTTAATTGCATTTGCTGTTGTTGATTTTCACTTTTTTCAATTTTTTGCGTTTGCGTTTTGTATTTTGTTTCTTTCGATCTCATTCATAAATGTAACGTCTAATTTTAATAATGAATTTCAATAATTGTGTGTATGTTGTGTGTGTGTGAGTGTGTAATTCATGGGCTTCGTTTATGCTACTTTTTCATATCTTTGTTAAGGTTTTTCTTTCACGCATAAACTAGGCATCTAAATTAGGACTTATGACATACAGGAAAGAAAGATTTTGGTTTTGTTTTTTGTATTGTTTTTTTTTTCTTCTTGTATATAGTGGGGATGTTTACTTTTTTGTTGGGTTTCCGTATAGATTGCTTTTATACGAAAATGCCTTCAATTACAATTTTTGTTTGTTTTGTAGTTTTTTATAAAAAAAGTACACATAAAATACAATTAAAATAAGGTAAGAAATAAAAAATTATTTCTTAAACATAAAAATTATATACTTTTGCGATTTTTTTGTGTTTTTTTTATCATCTCTTTCTTCTCATCTTCATCATCTTCTTCTTCTCCTTGTTGTGGTTTATTTTCTGGTTGTTGGTTTATTATTTTTTTTTGTTTGTTTTGTTTTGTTTTTTGCTTGTAACTTTTATTTATTATTAATTTAAATTTTTTGTTTGTTTTTGTTTGTATTTTTTGACTACATTATTATTACGCCTGATCGTCCGAGCCAGAACCGTCATCATTATCATCATCGTCATCTGCAGAGGGAAATTGGGAATTAGTCAAGGATCTTTGGGCCAGCTTAGCATTTACAACTCACCATCGCACTCGATGTCATCCTCCTCGCCATCATAGGGTATGTCGTATTCGTCGCTCTCGATTTCACTGTCGCCCTCGATGATTTCCTCCAGAGCCTCTTCCTCATCGGAATCGCCATCGGCGGCGGCGGCCTTCTTGGCTTTCTTTGATTCTGCGGATTTGGCCTGGAACAAAGAGAAAATGGTAAAAGGAAAAGTCAGTAAAGGTTCGTTTTTGGTGATAACACAGCCCGCCCTGAGTGTCTGTGCGCCCAACTCAAACCCACACATCTCCTTGATCAAGGGCATCCCCAATCGCAATCCCTCCAATTCCCGTGTGCGTGTATACACATAGTCATAAAATGTATATTTTCAGCCCACAAAAACAGGCAGCAACGAAAATCGTTATTTTCGCCGTAAAAAAACATTTGAAAAATGCGCGCGCCAATGTAATTCGCTGCGGCAAAGGGAAAGAGCGAGCGGTGAGCGAGAGAGCCACCGAGAGCGAATTACAAGTGCAGTAGCGTTACATATATATGTATATATATATATATATATGCTAGGCGGCATATTTACTACATAATGGAAAAAACAATAAGCGACGCCGACGCCGGCAGCGACATATGTATCCGCATCCGTGAGATACGAAACGAGACCAGCAAGCCAAGCGTGCCAGCGGCACGAGAGAGGGAGAGTGGCAATGAGAGATAGAGAGAGCAACGGAGAGAGGCGTCCCATAGGGCGAAGGAAACTGTACCTGAGAACGCGTCACGACACGACACAGCACGACAGCAGTTGCATGAATGAATCTCTCTCACTCTCACGCGCCAGCTGCTGCAGCGGGAAAAAGGCGCAAAACAACAACAACAAGAACTGGCATGCGTGGGTTCAACTCTGCTGGCCAACCAACAACAATATAGCAGCTATATAGCGCTAGCAGCAGCGGCAGCATGGCATGGCCCGGTATATAGGCGGTCACGTTCCCAAGTCAAAGAGTAGCCCGCAATACATGGCCACTTACTATTTACCAGACTGTTACAAAGCGGAAAACAAGCTCGCTGTGGAAATATGTGGAAATAAATGAAAAGCAGTCGGGCGAATTTATCCCCCCTTTTCCCATATTTTCCATATTCCTTTATTTCACTTACAGCATAAGTCACGAGACCCAAGCATTCGAGAAATGTGCAATTACGAGCGGAAAAAAACAGGGTCATGCTGGATAAAGAGGATCTAGCAGATACAATATGAACATACATAGTAAAAGATACTTTCGGAAATAATTGAAGACTGTGTCTTATAAGATCGATTAAATTATTAATATACATATTCAAAAAATATATACTTTGCAAAGTTTTTTGAATTTGTTAAAGAAAATAGCATGTATAACCGGAATTTTGGAACTTTTCAAAGGAAAATTGAATGAAAATCTCCCTCAGCAAAAATGCAAAAATATATACAACCTTATAGAAGAAAATTAAAAGGTTACCAGAAAGAATGAACACATTATTCCAGAAGGAAGTTAACCAGAAATCTACTTCAAACTGAGTAACGACATGAATACAACCTTCCAGAAGGAAGTTTATTTTACGAAGAATGAATACAACCTTCCAGAAGAAGTTTACTTAACGAAGAATGAATACTTCCAGGGGGAAGTTTATTTAACGAAGAATTTATACTTCCAGGAGGAAGTTTATTTAAGGAAGAATGAACACTTTCCAGAAGGAAGCGGAATGGAAATCTACCTCCAGCACCTCTAAGACGTGAAAACAACATTTCAGATGAAAGCTTTGAAAATAACAACGGAATAAATACATTCAGTCAAATATGTATTTTTCTAATCTAATCTAGTTGCGAATAGCTCTCTCTCTCCCCCCACTTACAATATATACAATTTAATTAATTGTGCCTTTCCATCTTAACTATGCTCTCTTGTTAAAAAGAAAAAAGTATCTAGAACCTTGCGACACCCTGTAAAACTGTCTTGTTTTATGTACCAAAATAAATACGCATAAAGCAGAGCAGAGAAAAAAGTGAAAGATAAATGTAAGCACAAACGCAAACAGACAAACGGACCCCGTGGTATGTATACAAATTACGAGGGAAAGAAAGAGAGAGCGGGGAAGAAAGGGAGAGAGAGAGAGCAAAGCATTCCCACCGAGAGAAAAGAGAGTTGAAAAGAGCCTGAGAGAGAGAGAGACAGCGCTCTCCCGTTAAACTGTACATTTTTATTTCGAGTTTGAGTTTTTTGAGAATCGAGAACTGCTTGATTTGCCAATTTATCTGCCTTACTAACCCAAACTATATTTTATTTTTATCAAGAAATGTGCTTTTTGATTATGGAATGCGACAGCCAAGAGCCCCCACAAAGACCGCGTGCTCTTTGGGAAAAACATGACATGAGTAATTTACCGGCCGGCAATGTATGTTTTCATTGAGAGAGTGCATTGGCATCGCCAAAGCGGCAATAAGGCCAAGAGTCCGCGCTATAGCTACAATATCTAAAGCTTCTATTTGCCGTTTTTCTCCCCCCATCAGGTTATCTTTGTAATACTTTTTTTTTGTTGCTACGACACGTCAATGTTAATGCTAATGACCTGGTCTAGTGCGCTCCCCAAAGTTGATTAAAAATACATTATCCGCCCGTTCCAACCCTGCTGAACTCCGAGTAACTGTACTCGAGCGGTCCTCTAACCTCGATTTGAACCTAACAACAATAATCTTTGATTAGTGGCTCGCAATCATCTTGGTTAATCGTAAACAACACACTAACAAATCTACGAGAGAGAGAGAGGCCCCCACTCTCTCCAGCTCCAGCTCCAGCTCCCTCTCTCTTCGCTCTGTATCTTTTCGGTATATAAGCCACTGCGAGAGTGCGCGCGATTGAAAAACGTGTGTATATCTATTTCTAGAATTTTTTCCCGCATGAAAAGTGGAACTCTCGCCATCAAGTGAATCATTTTAGAGGATTCCAAAAAGCGCGTAAACAAAACCCCCAAACGAATATCTTCGATTGGCGCGCGCGCGATCGATAAGGTGTACTTACTTCTGCTGGCCTCTTGGTGCCTTTCACTGATTCCTTTGCGGGGGCAGCGGCGGCGGCGGCATCGGCGGCATCCTCGCCGTCCTTTGCCGTACCGTTATCGGCCGCGTCGCCAGCGGCATCGGCAGCGGCTGCCTTATCCTCGGCGGCAACCTTCGCTTTGAGATCGTCCTTGACGGCGGCCACATCCTCCGCCGCCACCTTCTCCACGGCCACATCGCCGTTATTCTGTTGTTCTGTGGCTGCAGACATTCTGTTGTTGTGTTTAGTTTTTTGTTGTTGTTCCGGAACTTGGTATTAACCGATCGGGAGCGATTTGATTATTGCTGTCGTAAAGAACAGAATGGAATTTTGGTTGTGTTTCGACGACAGTCGCTTGACAAGAAACCAGCGCAAGTATCCGGAGGATGCGACAGAGAAAAGATACAAAACGCACGAAGCACACAAACACACTGGCCGCGGCTCAGCTGCGGCCCGTCTATTTAAGCACTCTCGCTCGCTATGCGCTCTCTCGCTCTCTCTCATTCTGGGCCCTCTCTTTCGCGAGCGGCGCTGCTGCTGCTGGCTCTCTCTCCCACGCCAGCACCGCACCAATGCAATACACTGAAAAACCGCCGCGGCATTTGTACAGCCGCAGTCGATGGCGGCAGCGCAGAGAGAAGACAACAACAACATTAGCAGCAGCAGCAGCAGCAGCGCCCTCTAGCAAGCGAAAGATTTTGGAAATATTTTGCAGTGATTTCTTGTTCGCTTAAAGAGTATAGTATAGCTAAAGGAGGTGTATCAGCTGGAGCTAAGAGATCCGGAAGGACGATCCATAGATGTCCCACTGATATCCCCCCGGTCTTGGCTTTATTTTATTTTATTTCTTAATTTTTAGTTCCTAACCACCGTTATGTGTTCGCGTCGACGGCTCGTACAAGACTGAGCAGGCCGTCATTCGCATGGCTACAAACTGCTGGTTGCTTCTTCTTGCCGATTTTGGTTCGGCCCACTTTTTCGCCTATATCTCAAAGACCCCTATTCAGATCCGATCCGAAATCGATCGAGGGTATAGCTCAGGGTGTCCCCTTAATTTTGGTATTTCTCTCGGGGCGCTGCGATTAAAACTAAATCTGCAATTGACAAGTTGAGTGGGTTTCTTGATTATTTTCATACAAAATCTGCTTGGGTTCCGTGAGTACAGTTGTGGGCGCGTTTGGCGCTAAATTTGAAAATTGCGCGCACCACCGCTGCTGCTGGGCAGGCTGGCTTGCTGGCGATGGTGGTTGAAGAAGGGGAGGGGCGGTGGTGGCTCAAGGGGGTGGTGGTGTGTGTGTGTGTGTGTTCTTGTGTGGTGCAGTGGCTTTTTGTCGCTCTGTCGGTCCGGCGGTGGCGCCAGTGGGCGGGTGTGTGCGTGAGACAGCCGATTTTGCTGTTGTTCTTGCTGTTGCTGCTGCTGCTTTTGATGGGAAGAAGTGTTGCAGCATTGTTGCTGCAGATGTGCGTTGTATGTCGAGTGTGTGGAGAGCCCGTTCGGCTTGTATTTATAGAGTGGACCAGCAGCGTGGGCCGTAGCAATGTCGTCGCGGATTGGGGTCAATTGATTGGTAACGTGTGGGGAAGCGCAGGTGATTTCCGCGTCCTAGGAAAGTGGGGATCTATTTTTGAGATTCTAACGATTTAATTGCCCGCAATTGGAGGGAACCCTGTTTGAGGATATTGTTTTGTTTGCTAAATTTATATTTTTCATACCATATAAAAGTTTCTAGAGCACATTTAATAGTTAAAGTAATCATTTATTCGAGGAATAAAAAACTTGGCTTTATTATTCATATTTTCAAGATAATGGTTCTCGAATCTAGCGAATAGCTACCGCGTGATTTTATTTTTTATTTGTTCCCCACCGAAATGCTTACATCACTTGTCTGTTGAGAGCGTGAATTCTTATCGCTGGGAACGCTCGAAGTTCGAACACGGTCCACCCTCAATTCTTTGTTTTTTTTTTGTTGCTTTTTTCATGTGCCATTCTTTCTGTTGATCTCGCATTTGTGGTTCGGCCATTTGATGGTAATGTTCGTTACACGAACCGACTTGGTTCAGGAATTGACTAATATATACCGAGAACTGCCGACGCGGCCATAACATATCACCTGGGAATCCAGGTGTTCAAGGGGTATATGCATGTATTTAATAATGGTGTCAATATGAGTGTTATTAAATGAAAGATCATTCTGAGGTTGATGTGTAAAGTGTTCAAAGGTGGGTTAGGCAAATCTTTAAGATACAAAGATGTAATGACGTATTTGTAAGATAAACTCATCTATTTTCCTAATGTCCAGTTGGGGGTAACATTCAGTGTAAAATAAATAAAGAGGGTTCAGTAGTCTACAAATAACCATCAAATTTCCATTAATTTCTTACTAAACAAACACCTCTACCCTTGCCAGGTATCCCATAGTCGAATTCCCGGCATCAAAATTCACCTTTCATACATTCAGCTATTTTCGTGCAAAGGCAAATACAAATACCTAGGGTAAAGTTGGTAATCTGAATAATAGAGTCGACGACAGAGTGAACAGAACAGCCGGCAGTCGATGGGGCGAGAGTCGCTCTTGTCGCTAATTAAAAGCGGCGAACCTGTTCCGAGGCATCGGCGGTATAGTAAACACCTGTAATCGTGGGCCGTTCGCTGAGTTATCACATATTTGAGCAGAAGCGATGACTTTTCGCCAGAGCGTTCGCTGATAAGCCGATTTGCGTCTCCGTTTTGCTGCTTGGTTTCTAGACTTTCTCCTTTCTTGCCGCCCGCCGAACTCTCAGTATCTGTTTGGCGTTCGTTCCCCCGAGAATCTTGGGCCTTTCGCGCACCTCTGCGATATGAATCGCATTTCTCACCGGTCCCGTGAATTCTTTTCTCTCTGGCCAGTGAACAATGGCTGGTATCTAGCCTTTCGAGGATAACCAAAGAAATTTCCTCATACCAAAGGTATGGTCCGAGTATGTCGCTGATTTCAAGGTTAAGCGATAGGAACTGCTGGCGATAAGAAAGGTGCTGCCACTGTCAACAGTTCAGGCAGACGAAGAGGCAAAGAAGGACCTATTTCCAGGAATACCAACATCTGTTCTTGGGTTTACTACCAAAAACCCTAACCTTACCCAAGTTTCCCTCATAATGCTGTTTAAGATTTTTCTTTAACATTTTGAGATACTTTTTCTATGTATTTTCCTTGTCCCTGAACTGACCTATCCCAAGAATTTCTCCCAGTGCACTTACACGTTGCGTCATTAAGTTTGCTGTAGCATAAAGGTGTGAACAAATCTCAATGCAAACAATCGATACCCAGACGCTCAAACATGTGTATCTATGTAGATCCGTAATGAGGTTGTTAAGTTTTTATGGGAGCTAAGTTATTGGGATCGCTGGTGGAGTTATGTTGTATCAGTTCATGTCAATCTATAAGTGTTTTTGGAAATTCTTTGGCTAGGGATTATATATTGGGCTTTTTAATTAAATACACTCTTTTGGGGTATCTACGAATAAATGTAAACTGATGCAGTTTTGATTGCCCTTTTCTTATCCAATCCTTAACTCTGAATAAAAATTAATAGAAATAGAAATAAAATGTATTATTTAATAATACAATACATTTGATTTCTATCAAACAGTTTAGAAAATATAATATAATATTAATAAATACCTCTGGGAAATTATTATTAAATTATTCCCAAGATCTTGACTTTCCACGATTCCGCAAAATTGTATCGAACCGCATAAAATTCAGAAATTTGCTGAATATGTTAATTTGTTTTTAGGCTCATTGTTTATATTTTTTAAAATTCAGATAAAGGCTTGACCGATACAATACTGTACCGCATATGAGTAACCAATATTGCCCGCCCTTGGAACGTTTCTTAGGTTTGGTAGAACAACCTGAACAGGTTTACGACGCGATTAGAGCGACTGTTAGACTGTTGCTAGATAGTCGATTCGCTTGGCCGCTTGACTCGGGCTCTGACTCTGGCTCTGGATCTGAAAGACGGTCATCGCATCTACGCTGAGACCCTCTCGGGTCTCGTTTTCCCGGCATGTGCTAATGTTTCCACACGAGTGCCGCATGGGCCACATGGGCCGGCTGCTCTCTCTCTCTCTCTTCTTTCTCGTTTCCCTGGCCCGCTCGCGCTTACCTGTTCCACCTGCGTCAACGGGCGGTTTACACGCAATTATTAAAATGAATTTCAGCGGGACCCATTGTCTTCGATTTCCAATATTACCCTGGCACAGAGCAGGTCCTTTAGGAGCAAGGTGTCACTGCGAGTGGGTACCGGGTCCTTGGTGGCGCTTTTAATTACGCAGACTACCCGTGACGTGTGAGTGGACATTCTTCCGGTGATGTTGTTGAGAGGTGGTGAGAGAAGACAGCCTCTGTGCATCGCTGCGACTGAAAAGCGCCAGAAATAGGCGCATCACCTCAGAGAGATGCCGTTTTAGCTCTTGATGGGAAGAAGATATTGTATCTATCTATCTTTCTTGAAGGTTCAGAAAAGAGATATATCTTTTTTTTTTTG
The DNA here is from genome assembly GCA_008042515.1 of Drosophila truncata. Classification (NCBI taxonomy): domain Eukaryota; kingdom Metazoa; phylum Arthropoda; class Insecta; order Diptera; family Drosophilidae; genus Drosophila; species Drosophila truncata. The sequence goes on along the minus strand of VNJQ01005526.1, from coordinate 145,789 downwards.
AGTGAGAAATATACAAAATTTTATATTTGTATACTTTTTTGTAAAACTTATATCTCTAGGAATGTCTTGGATATGGAAACTATCTTTGTACTCTTAAACTCTAAGGTTTAGGTACCATAATTATAGCTTAGGTTTTTAAAGAGCGTCACGTTTGGCAGCAGGAAAATCGTCACTTGGACAGTTCTGATGCTCTTCCTCTCTCAAACGCTTTTTGCATTCATCCATTCCAAGTTACCTTTGTTGCCATCTGCGTCATGCATTTCGCTGCATTGAGCACTTGTGGTGGGTTGTGGGTGGTGGTGGTGGTGCTACTGCCGAATGCTGGCTGGCGGTGGTTGCTTAAACCGGCGGATGGGAGAGAGAATGAGAGTGGTGGCCGCCCATGAATGAATCATTTTGGGGTAAAGAGATGAGCCGTGGTGGCATCATTGGCATTTGTTTTGTGCGTTAGCGAGTGTTTGTATGGGTACAGCTGAAATAAAACTGCGGCCAATAGCCCATCGTGCTGCCATTCAGCTGCTTTTGTGTGTGCGTTGTCTTTATTGGGCCCGAGCAAAAATCATTTATTTATTTAATAATAACATATTTATACACGCCAAGGGGCGGCATTTATACATGAGCGAAGCTGTGTGTAGATGTGAATCACAGACTATACAAGAGGTTGGGCTGTGAGATCTTAGAAAGTTAAGATAAGTTCCCAGCAATATTTGTATTTTCAAAGAGTATCTTAATGTTGAAAAGATTTCTTATGGTTTTCCGTTTTCAAATGTATTGTTGGCGCCACTAATAATAATAAAAAAGCCATCGGCATTTTACAGCACTATTCCGCTATTACCTTACAGCACTGGTTGGCGCCAAACAGTGGTTTTCTGACAGTCGAAAAGGGATATTTACAATTACAATTCCAATTATTCTTAGCTAAAGATCCCTGTTACTTCTAGAATCTTAGTTTTTATATAAACAGCAAATTTATCCATAATTATCTATTAAAATAGTAAAATTAAAAAATTATCGATGTTTGGTTGGTTAACAGATGCGAAGTTATCGATGCACTGTCAGCTCTAGAATCGTCTTGCAAAAGTGGAAAACAACCGGCGACCCACAAATGACCTTGCCAAACAGTGTTGCCAGACTGGACGCCCACCCCCCAAGATTGTTTGTATTCAAATTTTCCTGTTTTTCAACATACCCACATAAAGCTATGCTATTCTAAAAATTTATTATAACGTCTCGCTTTCTTCTGACTCCCAAAACAGTCCCGACAATGCCCAGAAAGCCGCCAATCCTAACGAGTTATCGGCTCCATACCGCAAGGTTGCCACCTTATTGAAGCCTGCCTGTGTGTAGGTGGTATGTCTGTGTGTTCAAATTGGGCGAAGAAGAAGCAGATTCGCGAATTAATCAGTGGAATCTTATCCCGGAGTCTGTTAGTACGTACTAAAGAAATCCTCAAGATGGCCTTCAACAAGCTGAGCATTGAGAACCTGGACTTGGAGGGCAAGCGCGTGCTGATGCGGTAATTGAAAATCCAATTTTCATCGTTTTCAAAAAATTCCGTTGCATAAACTTTGAACCGCTTTCCACAGAGTCGACTTCAATGTCCCCATCAAGGAGGGCAAGATCACCAGCAACCAGCGTATTGTGGCTGCCCTGGACAGTGTCAAGCTGGCTCTGGCCAAGAAGGCCAAGTCGGTGGTGCTCATGTCCCACTTGGGTCGTCCCGATGGCAACAAGAACCTGAAGTACACTCTGGCTCCCGTGGCTGCCGAGCTGAAGACTCTGCTGGGTCAGGACGTGACCTTCCTGAACGACTGCGTGGGCGCAGAAGTGGAGGCTGCCTGCAAGGACCCCGCTCCCGGATCTGTTATCCTGCTGGAGAACGTGCGTTTCTATCTGGAGGAGGAGGGCAAGGGCGTTGATGCCAGCGGCGGCAAGGTCAAGGCCGATCCTGGAAAGGTCAAGGAGTTCCGCGCCAGCCTGGCCAAGCTGGGTGACGTGTATGTGAACGATGCCTTCGGCACTGCCCATCGCGCCCACAGCTCGATGATGGGCGATGGTTTCGAGAAGCGCGCCGCTGGCCTGCTGCTCAATAAGGAACTGAAGTACTTCTCTCAGGCTCTGGATAAGCCACCAAATCCCTTCCTGGCCATTCTGGGCGGTGCCAAGGTCGCCGACAAGATCCAGCTGATCGAGAACCTGCTGGATAAGGTCAACGAGATGATCATCGGTGGGGGCATGGCCTTCACTTTCCTAAAGGTCCTCAACAACATGAAGATCGGGGGTTCCCTGTTCGATGAGGAGGGCTCCAAGATCGTCCAGAATCTGGTTGAGAAGGCCAAGAAGAACAATGTGCAGCTGCATCTGCCCGTGGACTTTGTCTGCGGTGACAAATTCGCCGAGAATGCCGCCGTGAGCGAGGCCACCGTGGAGGCAGGCATTCCCGACGGACACATGGGTCTGGATGTGGGACCCAAGACCCGTGAGCTCTTCGCGGCGCCCATTGCCCGCGCCAAGCTGATCGTGTGGAACGGGTAGGTGCTGATTTTTAGGTTTGTTTCAAGTTAAACTAATATTTTCTTGCGTTGCAGACCACCCGGCGTTTTTGAGTTCCCCAACTTCGCCAACGGCACCAAGTCCATTATGGATGGCGTGGTGGCCGCCACCAAGAATGGCACCGTCTCTATCATTGGCGGTGGCGACACTGCCTCTTGCTGCGCCAAGTGGAACACGGAGGCCCTCGTCTCCCACGTTTCCACCGGCGGCGGCGCCTCGCTGGAGCTGCTCGAGGGCAAGACACTGCCCGGCGTGGCTGCTCTGAGCAACGCTTAAGCTAACGCATAAAGACGGAGCTGGAGCACCCGCTCTCTCTGCAAATATTTATATGTTAATCATGTCGTTTATCTTGTAAGCACAAAAAGTAACCAACGAGTAGTAAAATGTTAAAGTTTAATCTATTTGTTGTTGTGGAGCCATACATACATCCATATATGCATACGAAATAAAGGAATTTTAGTTTATTTGCGTGCAAAGTTCGTGTCCATGGAGGAGGCAGTGCGCTGAATGTTGTTCCGATTGGCTCGGATGCGATCGCTAATGGAGTTCTGGTTGGCAATGGCCTTCTTAACCTCCTTGTTGATGAACTCCTTATCAAAGTCACGCTCTTTGTTCTGAGCTTCCTCTCGGGCATAGGCCTCCCGATGTTTGTGCACCACCTGGCTGCGATCCGCCTCACGCCAGGTGGCATTGTCCATCATCTCGCGGAGACGAGCTTCTCGATCGGCTTCGCTAAGTTTCGGTTTGCCAGCGGGCCTAGCAGGAGGACTGCGTTCTTGGCGATCCTTTTCCCTTTGCGGCTGTGTATCTCGTTTGGGACTTTTACTTCTGTTGCGTTTGGTTCGGGATCGTTCCTCGCGGCTTCTACTCCTGCGTTTCTCTCTCATTTTGTGGCTTTCCTTTCTATCCTCTGGACTGCGTTGCCTATCCTTTCGCATTTCTGGACTCCTACTTCTTCTCCTGTCTTTCCTTTCCTCTGGACTGCGGCTTCTCCTGTCCTTCCTTTTCTCTAGACTGCGACTTCTTCTCCTGTCCTTCCTTTCCTCTGCACTGCGGCTTCTCCTCCTGTCTTTCCTTTCTTCTGGACTGCGGCTTCTCCTCCTTTGTCTGAAGCTCTCATTTCTCTGTTCTGGACTCCTACTACTTCGTCGCTGCTTGGAAGTCTCCTTTCTGCCTTGAGGACTTCTGCTCCTGCGCCTCTCCCTCTGTTTTCTGTCATCTGGGCTTCTGCTCCTTCGCCTAGAGCTCTCATTTCCATCCCATTTCTTGTGCTCCAATTCCCTGGAACGTTGTCGTCTAGGCCTCTCCTCTTCATCACTGCTATCGCTGCTTCTCCTCTTAGATTTTTTGCTCTTTTTCTTCTTGGTGGCCATGTCTAGTTGCTTAGATATTGTCCGGTACTTGGCGTCCAGCAGCTTGTCCAGTTTCAGGTCACCGTTGCCAGAGTCGCCCTTAAGCTTGCTGACTTGTCGGGCCAGCTTTCTGTCCAGATCGTCGTCGCTGTCACTGTTTTCACTGCTGCTGCTGTCCTCATCGCTGGAATTTTTGCTCTTTTTCTTCTTTTTCTTGGATTTCTTGCTCTTCTTGGCCTTTTTCTCCTTGGCGGCCTTCATTTCCTGCTCGGTCTTGAGAATGCGGTGGATTTCTTTCAGTTTAACAGGATTCTCAAGGAGTTTCCGGCGGGATTCCATCTCACGTTGCTTAATTAGCATCAGAGGATCTTCGAGAGTCTTGCGTTGCATGTCCACCTGTTCGGTGGATTGAAGGTTTCGATATTGACGAATGGAGAAGGGGACACAGTCGTGCTCCACATGGTTGATGGACTGCTTAACTCCGACAGTGTTTTGCTCCTGGCGACGCTCTTCGGCCTCCAGCGTTTCAAAGGACTTGTCGATCTTACGACCCAGCAGGTACTCCTCGCGATTGATCAGCTCCGTGCTGTCTAGAATTAAAGGATTACTTAGGTTTAGTTGTTTTGAGTGTTTTTGAAGAGTGACTCACTTTTGTACATCCACTCGAGTTTGGCCTCGCCGTTTGCTCCTCCGCTGCTGGCCAGCACCCCAGAGCTTTCTCCCAATCTTCGCAGTTCCTCCCTATCTCTCTCCTCGTTAATTTCCTTTCGCAGATCCTGCAATTTGCGCTCCTCCATCTTCGCCTGCTCCTCTGCTTTCCAGACGCGCTCCTGGTTTTTCATCGTGTGCGGATGCCATGATTTCTTGAGGTTCTGCAATGGAATTTAAGCGCTATTAGTCTGTAATTTATTGAGAAATATAACTTACCAAGTCCCCGCCACCCATGCTTGGGCTTTATTTATTTTTTAATGTGCAACAAACGAATTAAAATGAATTGTTTTCTTTCCCTCCTTTTCTTGTGTTTTCATCAGATGTTCAATGACAAGAGCTGCCAGATCGCTGAACGGCTGCAATGGTTACCTGATAGTTCCGATTTTTAAATTTACTAAATATTGATTAAGTAAATATTATAATTATATTGGAAAGTAAATATTAGCTTCCCACTCGTTTAAACTCGAAAATAATCTAGTTTTCTGTGTTTTATTTATAAAGTAACACGGTTTGTTTAGTTTGACTTGTTCTTTCTGTTCAACGTTATTTAAAAATGTTTCTTCTCCAATGTCCGTTACTTAAATCTCAAAAGTCGGTCTTATGTGGACTAATGAATGTGTCCTTTGCTAAATCATTTGCCAGCAAGAACGACTGCAATGAAAAGGGTCAGCCGGTAAAGAAGTTGAGTCTAAAAAACATTGATGTAACCGGTAAAAGGGTATTTATGAGGTAATTATCTTTAAATTTTAGTAAATTAAGAAATAATTACTTTTTTCCATACATCCTCTCCAGGGTGGACTTCAATGTTCCCATGAAAGATGGCAAAATCACCAACAATCAACGTATTGTGGCCGCTTTGCCCAGTATCAAATATATTCTAGATAAAAAATGTAAATCCCTGGTAAGTTGATCTAAAAAATGTAAGTTTTCTGAAGTAATTTTTTTATTTGATCAATGACCAGGTTCTAGCCTCACACTTGGGTCGCCCAGATGGCACAAAGGACACGAAATTCAGCCTTGAGCCGGTGGCCAAGGAGCTGGAGAAGGTGCTGGGCAAACCGGTGAGCTTTCTGGACGACTGTGTGGGGGACCACACGCTGGAAGCTCTGAAAGATCCAGCCGAAGGCAGTGTCTTACTCCTAGAAAATCTGCGCTTCCATGCCGAGGAGACGGGGAGCAGCAAGAATGCAGACAAGAAGAAGGTAAAGGCTGATCCCGAAAAGGTGAAAGAGTTCCGGGCTAAGTTGGCTCAGCTGGGCGATATCTATGTGAACGATGCCTTCGGCGCTGCACACCGGGCTCACAGTTCAATGATGGGCGAGGGCTACGAGGTACGAGCTGCCGGCTTCCTGCTCGATAAGGAATTGGAGTACTTCGCCAAAGTTCTGCACAAACCAGCGAAGCCGTTTCTGGCCATTTTGGGCGGTGCCAAGATAGCTGACAAAATTCCTCTGATCACCAATCTCTTAGACAATGTGTCCGTGATGATCATATGTGGAGGCATGGCCTTCACCTTTCTGAAAGTCCTCAACAACATGGAGATTGGGAAGTCCCTCTACGACGAGAAAGGCTCCAAGATGGTTCAGGATATGATGTGCAAGGCAAACGACATGAATGTAAAGATCCTTTTGCCTGTGGACTTTGTGATTGCCAACAAAATCGACAAGAAGCCGGATAAAATCGATATGGCAGATGCCAGGGAAGGCATACCCAAAGACATGATGGGTCTCGATGCTGGCGAAGTCTCCAGGGCAATGTTCGCAGGTGCCATTTGTGGCTCAAAGACCATCGTGTGGAATGGACCACCGGGTTTATTTGAAAACGAGCTATTTTCAGAAGGCACCAAGGACATGCTGGCTGCCGTAATCTGGGCCACCGACCTGGGAGCCACCACAATTGTGGGCGGTGGAGATACTGCTACGGCATGCATTCAATTCGGTGGAGCCGATAAGGTCTCACACGTGTCCACAGGTGGTGGTGCTTCGCTGGAGCTGTTGGAGGGCAAAGTTCTGCCAGGAGTTGCGGCCTTGTCAGATGCTTAAAAATCTGTAAAATAAATTAAATAAGAAAATACTTGAAGCTGAATTATTTATATAAATTGTGGTTTATTTTGGAATAACATGAGTTGTTGGTTAAAACTTGATAAAAGAGCTGTCCTTGGCTCAAACATATCTCGTATAGCTTTCTACTAATCGTAATTTATTTAAAATTTTCGCTTAACTAAAAAAATTAACACTTCTGCATGTCTTGGCAACGAAAACTTTTGGGAATAGTAACTGATGACCGCAATATAAACTTAAGAATTTTGGTATTAATCCATTATCCACACGAGAACGGTTTAGAGCCCAACTCTGAAGGGTAATACGAGTAGGGAATAACATGGTTTTAGCTTAGTCGAAGCATATTAGTTCCGCTGTGGCCGGTTCGGCGGCCTTAGTGCTCGGCTCTGGTTCGTTTTGGGGTGGAGCTGGAGCAGCAGCCACAGCTTGGACTTGATTATTGGCTATTTCGGTGACCGGTGGAGCCTGGGGAGCAGCTGGAGGCGGTTGGTTGGCCAGCGGTGGATGGGTTTGAACCACATGCTGCTGCTGGAGCATCACGTGAGCCAGTTGGGGTTGCTGAGGAGGAACAGGTTGTGGCTGTGGCTGCTGAATGGGAATTTGCTGTGCCTGCGGATGTGCCTGCTGAACCGGAAGGTGCTGTGCCGGCCCCTGCTGCAGGATAGCTGGATTGTTGGCGAATTGATTGTCGGGCATGGGCTGCTGTTGCGGCATCATGTGGGTATTTGCAGGCGGCGGCGGCTGTTGCATCATTCCGCCAGGCTGCTGCATCTGCGCTTGCATTGCCGGATTGTACATGCCCGGTGGAATGCCCTGGAATTGTTGACCATGTCCATTGGGAGCGGGCGCCTGAGCAGGTCCTGGGTAACCGGGAACGGCAGCAGCATAGGGATTATAAACGTTGTTCAGTTGATGCGATGGCGAACCATGTTGAGGCACCGCCGACGGTGGCAGGTACGGGAATGGCGGAACCGCTTGTCCCATCAAATACTGCGCCTTCTGCTGCTCTTGGCGCAACTGCATCTCGCGCTCCTGCTCCTGGATGCGTTGTAGGGCCAATTGGCGCTGATACTGCAGATATTCCTGCTTCTTTTTACGCATTATCTCCAGCTTCTGGGCCATTTGCATTTGGCGCTGTCTTTCCTGCTCTTCGGCGATCCTGCGCAGCTTCTCCACATGCTCTTGCCGCAGCTGATCCAGGGCAGCCCGCGAATCCTTGATCTGAGTGAGCTTGTCCTGCAGCTGCTCATACCACATGCGCTTGTCATCCATCTCCTTGATGTAGGAGAGCTGCTGCGAGTGCAGCGACGTCAGAGTCATGAACAGCGTCTGCACCGAGGAATCGTTGGAGATGCTGCGTCCACGACTAGAGTTGGATTTCATGCGGTTCACAAAGATCTCCACCTGGGTGCGCATGTTGGCGGCAAACTCATCTATTTGCACTTCATCTGCGCTCTTGGGCTGCAGCGAGAGGATACTCTGCTGTGGCTGCGGTGTCGGCGGCATGGGACTGGGGGCCGAGGGACTTGCCATGGACGAGGATTCGCTTATCTTCCGCTGCTCCCAATAGCTGCGATTCAAATATTTGGCCAGCTCCGGATTGGTGGCCTCTTCGGCTGGCTGCTGGAACTCCTTGGGCACTGGCGGTGCCTCTGGGCTGGGGGATCTCTGTTGCATGCGATAGGCAGCAGCGGCCGATGTCAGTGATTGTTGCTTCTGCTTCTGCTGTTCGGCCTCCGACTGACTAAGAGCCAGAGCCAGCTGCAGTTCCTCCTCCTCCTTCAGTTCGGCCTCGGTTTTGCGAGCGGGTGTCTGGAATTTATTATTATTTATTTTAGCAATTACTTTTTTTTATTTCTTTGAGTTACTCACTTGCACCTGCTGCGACAATGAGCTGTTCAAATACTCTGCCGGCAAGTCACTGTCGGCCGCTCGAGCTGCTGATTTTCCTCCACTGACACCGCCGCCGCTCGTTGGACGCTGGAGAGCCGCAAAACAGCCGTCACAGACACGCACATCCTTCTCAATGCCGTACTTGGGCAGCGGGCACTGTTTGGCGGTGCACTGGCCACAAAACACCTGTCCGCAGTTCCGACAATGGTGCTTGCGATTGGTGAAGGTGAACTCCACGCGACAGCGGTGGCAAACCCTGCCATCGGCCCAGTTGGGTGCAGTGTCGGCGGTGAACATGGCGTCCGCCTCACGAAGCTCTGGGAAGGTATGGCCCTTGGCCTTTAGAATGGTCATGGTGTCCTGTAAACAGAGATTTTTGCATTAATTTGTGCGAGTTTTAGGTTAATTTACAAACTAGGGACTCCTCATCTAGACTTAGTTCTTCCTCGGAGCTCATTTTCAGACAACTGAGGGGGTTTTGGTTAGACAAAACGCTTTCTTTTACACTAATTAAATTAGGGGTAAAATACGGTGGCGGATTTGGCTTGGCGGGCCTCGGCTTGGCTTTACTTTCAATAGTTTTGCTTAAAAATATTTTTTGTACAATTCTTTGCGTATACAAAAAAATTACAAGCTAGTTATGTTTACCTAACTAAACGTTTTCATACAAAAATCACCTTTAAAGTCATCGTAAATTTAATTATTTAAATATCAGAGGAATTTGTTAACTAAATAAACCTAACTACGGCCCTGAACATGGTGAAAAGTAAAATACAACATGCTAGATGTTGAAATTTCCCCAGAAACCTAATAATGTAGGAAAGTGTCTCACCTTTATGGCCTGATATTTGTCCGAAGAGCGAAAGGCATTGGCCCAGGTCTGCACCAGCTCCAGCATCTTCTGGCGCACATTCTCGTGGGGCGTGGACTCGAGGAAGCTGCTAAACATCTCGCAGTTCTCCTTGGTAAAGACCTCTTCGTGAACGGGTGCGCCGCAGTTCTTCACAATGCTCTCGAGCACCAAAAGCGAGTAGCAGGCAGAGTGAGGATTTGGAGAGTTCATCTTTTTCTTGATTGCTGCAAAGGCAGTTTTGGGACTGCAAGGAGTAGGTGTTATTACCATAAACATAATGAGAATTCGACCAACTTACGTGACGTCTTTCTGATTGATTTCATCGCAGATGAGGAGGATGGAGGGCCAGTCCGGCTCCAAGCGCAAATGGCTGGTGGCATTCTCTGTAAATTAGAGTTCATTATTAACTGGTCTTTGTGCATTTTATCGCACAATTCAATTGCGTTGGCAGGTCATTCGCTTTTTGTTGTTACTTCTTGGAAGTTGTTTTTTTTCTTCTTATTTTGGTTTCTGATGAGTCACTTTTATTGGTCACTTCGGTCTACGGTCATTTCGAAGGATTCTCACCTAAGTTTTTGTCGAAACTTGATCGAAACATGTTGGCGGTTCCTTTCCACTGCTTCTTGTCGGTTTTTTCTACTATATTTGCAGGTTTTCCAATTATAAAAAATTGTTTTGTTTGGCGAATGCAAAGAAATGTTTCTGCAATATGCGCGGCGTTGCCACATCAAGGTAATAGAGCTGCCATACCGCGCAGGAGTTGGAAACGGAAGTATGAGTAAAAATAAAAAGCTCTAACGCCTGGTTTTTAAAAGTTTATTTTAACGGCACGATTATTTAAAAAAGGAAAAGTGTGGTTAATTAAATTCATAAATAAATACTCAAATAAGAAAATATTAAGTATTTAGAAAGTAGATTAAATTTAAATTTAAAAATTAAAAATTAAAAATTTGAAATGAACACTAAGAGAATAATCATTGTGAAAGTAATTAATAGTTCATTTATTATCATCTGTAGATGTAAATTATCCCAATTTTCTATTTTATAATGTAAATATATTAATAATGAAAGTACTAGCACAATAATACAACACAATAATATTCCCACTTCCCATCAAATAAAACCCATAATTTCCGATTATTGTTGCATTTTATTTGCCATTAAAACTCCGCTGAAACGACCAAAACTATATGGTGTTTTATTCTCACATTGATTAGCTAAATCTACAAAAACTACGTAGACTTTGTAAAATTGTATTTCTCTTAGAACTCTTAAGGTTGTTTTTCCATTTCATTGTAAAGGACGTACTAGTATGCCTTAAGCCTTACACCGAAACTATATATGCATCGTAATCGTAATTAAACTTATAGGAAAATTTATACACACATTTCGTTGCCAAAAAAGGAATGAAATAATTAAGAGGAATACGCTTTAATTTAAACAAAATTATTCCGGTAACCAAATAAAATTGCAAATTAAAATTGCCATGTAGCTCGAAGATAAGTAAGATAATCTAAACAATGGACTTTAGCACGAACCAAAATCTTAGACATCGACTTGCCAACTTTCGCGTGCAATCTAAGTGGTAATAATAAGTATACGCAATGGTTAACGATGAACGGAAACCGCTCTCTCACTTTGGCGTGCGGGCGGCGCTGATCTTCTGCTTCTCGGCATCGGTGAACTCCAGGATGCTCTCGATGGCCTGCAGGTGACCCTGTGAGTTCTCCTTGTCCGTGAGGAAGTAGAAGATGGCGCTCTTCAGGAATTGCAGCGTCACCTCCGGATCGACGTGAGTGCGATTCTTCTGGGCCTCCATCAGGCGACGGTATATGGTCTAAATTTTTATGTTTGTTCATAAATCGTGAGGGTTAGTTTGGAAAAAAGAACAGAGTGCAGAGAAAGTAATGGAGAATTAGTCAGATTCTTCAGTTCGAACTCGTAGTCACAGGAGTGTTCTGGTTGTTAGTCGTAGAAATAAAATGTATTTACAAAAGGTTCGCTTTAATCTTTTTTGTTGGTGCCTTTGCCATATGAACATTTAGGTTATAATGGTATGTAACACTGAGTAATTGTCGGGATATATGGTTATATGGTAACTGTTGGGCTTAAGTTGGAATTATTGATTACTTTGGAGGATAACTTGAGAGATGAACCACATGCTAAATGGATCTTAGGTAGAGATAGTTAGCTTTGTGTCACGTCTAGCCTGGTGTAGTGTTTAAGGTTTTTTTTTTTTTTTGAACATACCTCTAGTTGTTACCTCTACAAAAACAGGTTTGTTTGGAAACAACAAGTACTTACAAAAGAAACAACTCATGGAAGTAATATTTAAAATGTTCAGAAGAATAGTCAGTTTGTTTAAGAACCCAAGAACCTTACCCTTGCCCTTTCCCATGAGCGCGAATGCAGATGAAAATGCTGGTTAGTCTCGAGAAGGTGAGAGGTGAAATTTATGGGAGGGTTGGGATTTTTGGATGGTAAAACCCAATGTTCGATATAGCCAATGTGCATGATTAACTCATAAAATGCAACTAAAGATTTGCCTTTTTTTTGTTCTTTTTTGATAATTTTGCACTAATAAATCAAGAGTTAGTTGGGGGGAGATTTTTGTTATTAGGGGTATTACAAACCTTACGCGCGCCAAGTACCCACAAAGAAATCGCCTCTTTTGCAGTAAGGAGAGCATTATTACTGCCGCACTCTCTCATTCTGCACTCTGATGCCTACAAAAATAGTTTCGTTTTTGGTTTTTTTACGACAGAAATATTTAAATTTAGAAAGATTTGTTTTTTGCTATTTTCGATATTAAAAATAAAAACATAACCAAAAGGAAAATAAAGAAGTAGAAAGATAGCTAATCCAGCATGCGATTGGAAAAGGGTTTTAATTAAAATACTAGGAGTTATGACTGTACTTTTGATTATATTCATGCACTGTTTGCTTTGCTTGCTCTTCGCACTCCGCACTACGTGACTGTACTTAGGCTACTCGAACTCGCAACGCAACGGAATGAAACGAAAACGGAAACGGAAATGAAACAAATCGAAACTAATTGAAAGTAATCGTTGCATTTAATGTATGTTTTGAATGGGTGTTCTTTGCTAAAAATTAATTATGCAAAATGGTCTTAAGATCTAGGAACGAAATCAAAACGAAAATGTTGCTTGGCGGGAATTTCAATTAGGTGCCGCTTTTCCAATCAGGCAAAGTCAGCCCAATTGAAGTGCCACGCCCACAAGCACATAATGGAGAGAGCTAGGTGAAGCGAATGCGTGTCGTATTATCTCATGTCGAATGGTGTTGTTCTTGTGGCTGTTGCCGTTGCTGTTGCTTGTGACGGTGACGGTGTCGAGCTGAGCTGAGCTGAGATGATATGCAGCCTCTCACGATGCAACAAAATGCAACACACAAAACAAAACCGAAAATAGGATGAGGAATATATTGAAGAATCTTACGCGTATGTTCTCCAACTCGTCCTGCGTGCTCTGCAGCTGATGGAGCAGCTCATTGATAGACACCTTGCTCTCCGGCTGACGCTGGGCCAATTCCAATGCCTGAAAAAAAACATTAAGACAATTATTATTTACATTTTCAGGATTATTAATTACGAATAAATAAAGAGGCTTCTATAGAAATTTATTCAGAAATGTTCAGAATTTCATTAAAGTTCAAATTATTGCGCTGATATTCTTTAAAAATTAAATGATGGAGGTTCCTAAGCAACTTCGAAAATAGAAAAAACTTTGATATATCCACAAAATTATTTGACTCAATATTTAAAAAAATTCGCTTTCTCAAAAAACAAACAAGATTTTAAATATTTTTTATAAAAAAACACCCTTGCTAAATTATTGTTTTTATTTGCAGAAGACAGGACGATGGCACTCTTCACCTTAAAAAATTTGTGATATACAATTTTGTGACAATTAATTGCAGAAATCAAAACTAAAATTTAAAAGGTATTCCAATTTATTTTTGGTGAATTGTCACGAAATTTAATATCCAAAATTTTATTAGTTGAAAATGCCATCGTCGCTTTTATTTCCCCTCATTTTATTTTGCTAAAAAAAAATATATAGGAAATTAAAATATTGCCAGATCGCTCCTATTAGTTAAATCCTCCGGAAGAACCCTTTCTAGTAGCTGACCTAAACCTCTTATAACGAAATTCCCCACCTGATCCGCTCTGGAAATGCGCTCTGCCTCCTGTCCCTGCTGGTACATGTGCAGGTACATCTTGTTCTGCTTCTCCTCGTGCTCGATTAGCTTCCGCTGCAGATCCTCCAGCTGCTTCTCCAGCTCCCGGATGCGTTGCTTGGCCTGCTCGTAGTCCGGCACCATGTCCGAGTATCGGGTATTGCATTCCGCCAGCTTCTGGAGCAGAGCCTCCACCTTGTCGTTGTGCGAACGCTTCAGATCGCTGGTGGCCCCGTCCTGGCTGCGGATGAGCTCCTCGATCCGGTGCTCGTACATTCGGATCAGCTCCTGACGCTGCAGTTCGTAGTTCTCCAGGTTGCTAGCGGCATCGCCATCGCCATCGCCACCGCCACAGGCACCCACATCCGGCTCACCATCCGGCGTGCTCGATCCACAGGCCTCGCTTTGGGTTTGCGAGTCCTTCGAGTGCACCGAGGACATGGTGAGATCCTCAAAGTGGCCAGAGTCCGCGTATGAGCTCTGCATCTCGGCTGACATCTGCATGGCCTGCAGCTGCTGATGCTGCAGGGAGTGATTATGCTGCTGCTGGCGTATGAGATGCCGGGGACTGCCCTTGGCATTCCCCTCGTCCACCATGTCCACAATGGGTGAGACATCCTGCGAGGTCTTCAGCTCCGCCTCCCTCACAGTCACTGCATCCGAGGAGGCGGAACGTTCCTCTGGTGAACTCAGCGAGGCCTTGAACAGTCGCAGCTCGACCACTTCCCGCGTTAGACGCAGAATTTCCGTGTCCTTTTGCTCGAGATCCTGGCGAGCAATGGACAGTAGTTCCTTGAGACGTCGTATCTGGCGTTGAGCCCGCTGCGTGGGCGTGAGATAGTCCGGACCCACCTGGCCGGCATAGTTGGAGCAATGCACCACGTACTTCATTTTGCGACCACTGAAAGTGGTGCCGTTTCTGAAGGGGAAATATATATATTTAAATTGAAAAATAGCAAACTAATTAATTAGAATAATCAATACCACCTACCTGGCCACATAGGGGTGCTCGCAGGACATTGTCGAGCGTCCCGAGGTGGTGGTGGCAAATGAGTACATCGAGTCTAGATCATCGTCCAAGTACGTGCTGGGCGAATCTGGTGTGACTGGCGGAGTCCTGGGCGATACCTTGGACTCGTGCAGCGTGGACAGATGCTTCCCGGCAGCCTTGACGCAATTACCCTGACGGATGCAGGTGTGTGGCGGCGTCTCCGGTTGTATTTTGCCCTCCAGCGGTGTCTGTGGCGTTCTGGGAGTCCTGGCTGTGGGAGGAGGCTCCTTGATGTCGCCGCCGCTGATGTCACTGCCTCCGCCGCCGTTCAACTTGAGAGACTGGAAGATGAATCGAAGACTGAGATTAGCTATCTAACTAACTGGCTGGACTATCTCTCGCCGATGTGGTGGCTGCCCCTCAATCGCTTAATCTTTTTTTACACTCTTGTTTCTTGTATTTTCTAATTTCGTTGCGTGGCCGCTGCTCAGTCGTGCATGGATTTTTGTGGATTTGTTTTTTCTGTTTTTTTTTTCGCAACAACAATAGATAAAAAAAAGGTAAAAAGTATTGGCGTGAAATGCAGGGTAAACCAATTCGAATTTGCAACGCCCCTGGAAAAGCAATTTGTTGCCATACACTTTTTTTTGTAGCAAAACATTGTTCGGTTCGCATTCGCTTTGCTTACTTTCATTGCTCTCTAAATTCCCCCCTAAACTCCCAGGCATTTTTGTGGTCAATTAACTGCTCGTTAGTCTGGCTCTAAGTTGGCATTTAGCATTTAGCATTTCGTATTTAGCCAGTTAGCTGGTTAGCCGCTGGGCAGCAGTTGAAATTAAATCATTAACTTGGGGAAACTAAAACACAAAAATCTATAAATTTCTCTGCCTTATTTTAGGGGAAATTAAAGCTAATATTTGCAGAAATCAGTCTAGATCTAGTTTTTTTTATTACATTTAATTTGAAGAGCTATTAAGGACGTTCATCGAGTGCCAAGCATTTAAAGTCTAGATCTGAAGATTTTCATACTTCAAATTATTACTTTAAAAAAAGGAAAATGCTTTGTCATTTTATATATTTACTCAGCTTTAAGTGTACAACATGCATTTTTAAATCCTTGTTAAGTATTTTTCAAAATATTAAAATTAACTTGCCATTGCCTCTGTCTTTAACATTGTACACCTCTCTACCTATATAACTTCACAATTTTTAGAAACCCAAACAGTTAATTTGATTGAAGACGAAAAGTAAGAATTGATTAAAGAAACTGATGTAAAAATATTTTCCAGAATACTTTTAAGCTTTTTGGTTAATAGAAATACTAATCTAATATTATGCCTTTTTAATTATTTAATTTATTTAATTTATAATAAGATAGAAAAATCTATAGTAACATTTCAAATACAATTCTAGAAGATTTTAGAATTTATTCCCTTTGAATTGTCACCAGACATAAAGCAGAAGTTCCTAAGAAACTTTCTTGAAACTGTTACTAATTTCAGATAGTGATTTTTTTGAACTACTATATATTTTCCGACATTAAGTAATTAATAAAAAAGTATTCACAGATTATATATTATGTTAAAACTAAAAGAACCCAAGAAGACTTTCTTAACTTAAACTAAGCAAAACCCACATCCTCCTTAACTTAAGTAATATAACCCACATTATAGTTACTCACAGATGCAATTATTTAATTCCCCTAACTAGTTAATAGACCTAATCAGCCAATTTAATCACAGTTAACTAAGTAGTAAAGCCCATTAAGTAAATATGTGACAACATGGACTGACGAAAGTTCATTGACTGGCACTGCATTGATTCTTTTGTTGTCCCCGATGTGAAGTGATTTAGGACTGACCACTGGCCCACTTGTTACCCCCTTTTTTTATTTTGCTGTTGGTCAACTCATCGAGCTGGAGCCGTTGTCAGTGATTGGTTTCTGACAAATCTGTTTAACTGCCCCTCGCATTCCCTTTCCTCTTTCCCCCTAGGGAAGCTCTCTGAGCTTCTTGGCATGAATATTTCATAATCTGTAATGAGTTTCTTGCTCTATTTAATTGCCCAAGTTCTGGGGAATAATTCACGGCGGCACAGAAACTGTTTACGCACGGCCACACAGAATGGCCAACAAAAACCTGACTTGCAGGGCCCAGACACTATCTTGGGGCTATAACGAGCCTCTTGTCCACGTTACGTTACGCACTTGCATTCTACGTACTTAAGTTCAGCGACTTAAAGCCAGGCCACAGTCACGTCCCAAGCATCTACCTGGGCTCAGGTGCCATCAATTAAGCTGCTGACTAAGAAAAATCAATGACTTTGATTCTGAATAGAAGAGAAGAGCGGTGGGCAGGTGAGCAAAAAACTCACGTAATGGCCAATTCAGCCCATTTGGCACTTGGCCAAGTCCCACTGTTCTGGTCACGTGTTGACAATCACTTCTCGCTGCGGATACTATATGAATATAGTATTTCCAACCAAGTTTTTTACTATTTTGGCTACAAAAAAGGACACGAAAAAACATTGGCATACTTTTCAGGGTCGCACAAATGGAGGAGTAAGAAAAACAATGGCTTAGTAATGGGTTTTTAAATTCTTTTAAGTGGTCAAAAATTTCAGGGGATTTAAATTTAATGAAGGCTTTTTGGTAGCTCAAATTTTCTTTACAAAAACTAAGAATTTATATAGAAAAGTATTTAATTTATTTAAACACTTTACGGACACTTATTTTTTAGTAACAAAACTTCACTCTAAGCCGAAGATTTATTAAAAATTACTCTCTCTTTACTCTTGCTTTGTAATCTGTCTTTATACCACTTTATAAATCATCCCTAATTGTCAGTAAGTGAAATTTTAACCCCAAAACTTTTTGAAAAGCTCAAAATTTTTGTTGTTTAAATGATTTCGGTGGAAACTTGTTTGTGTGTTTATTTTAGGTAAGCTTTGAATAATTCAAATAAATCAAATCCACACTTTTCAGCATAATAAATGCAGTTACCACACCTGGCTTTGGGAATATCCTTTTTCCCCTGGTAAAAACACAGATACATAATTATAACTTCCCGCGTTAAAAATCAATAACAATTATGAATTAATATTGCAGTGGGGCCAACGAACTCCGATTATAATGATAGCTTAAAATATATGGGGCATGCCAAGCCGTAATTACCATTTATGAGCCATGGCCCCAACAGAGTTGTTGTCTTTAATTATAGACGGGCTTAGTACTTAGTTTGTACTTGGAATTTAGGCGGAAGAAGCTAACCAAAAAGCAGAGCAATAAAAACACAATCCACGCTTCAATCGGTGATACCTGGTTTAGGGTTTAGGCCAAAAAGTTTAAACTTTAAACAATATCAGAGAGCTCTCAGCGCGGGTCTTGTGCTCGCGGCCAGTATAAAAAATCAACTGAAAGGCAAATCACTTGGCCAAGAAGCAAAAAAAAATAATAAAAAAAACACAGGGAAAGAGAAAGAGCAAAAGAAAAGAGACGAAGAAGATACGAAAAAAGAAGCGCCAACAACAACCCTGGGAAGCAGCAGCTCAAAAGGTGGAGGGGGAGGTGAGTATGGGAGAGGTGGAGAAAAGCTGCGCACTTGCTTGCACTCTCCCTCTCTCTCTCTCTGCCCTTCCTCCCCCGCGATGGGACAACAAAAAGAGAAGAAGAAAACCCAAACAAACCGAGAATCAGCTGTTTCCTAGGTACAATTTGGCAAACGGAACAAGCGGAAGTGGAAACGGAACAGCTGCCACCTAGAGGGGGTGGGAATAACCTAGGGGGAGGCGGAGGATGGGCCGAGAAGGTGAAGCGTGTGTAAGCTGTGTTTGTTGTCGCCTTTCCTTCTTTCTTTCTTTCTTTCTTTCTGGCCGAGCATTATGCAAACTCAGCTTTGGGTTTATATTTTTGTTCCCTTTGTTTGTACAGTGCAGTATATGCATGTAATATATCTGGTTTAATGATCGCTAGTAAGCTGCGTGTCATCACGGCAGCGATAAAAGCGCAAGTGACAAGATGACATGAGCCATCTGAATCATTTATTGGCTGGGTAATTATATTTCCGGAAACTTGAATCGATAATATCGAAAGCTATACTCTGACTTGGCATTTCAATCTAAAAAAAATAATAAATAAATAAATTGGAAATTCTGCAGCAACAATTTAAGTTGGAAATTCGTGGTTTTGGCTTTGAAAATGGAAATTAAAATACCAAAAGGAACTAGTTTTAATAAAAATTTATTCTAGGTCCTAGAAATTTTAAATAACCTAAAACAACTGCCTCATTAATAATTAATATCATTTTTTTCCTTTCTTTGAATTTATATCTTATGAAATTTATCTTTAAACCAAACTTAGGAAATTCCCTTACTTATCAATTATGAAATTATTTGTAAACCACAAACAATTGGTAACAAGTTCGAGTCCAGCTGTTTTGTTCAAGGAAATACCATCCGCAGTTAGTCAGTTTCTAGATTGATAAGACTAGCATTTATAAGATATTTTAAATGGAATCCACACTTTATATATATGGATTTACTGTAATCATTTACATATGAATATACACTTTACTCATTTAAATTTCTAATTTAAAATCGTTATATCGATTCGGTGGGTTATTATTTCTATTTTTCTTAGGGAGGTTTTATTTTTAAAGATTTTTCTATGTAGTTTTTGAATTGTAGTACGTAGCTACATCGTAAACTTAAGGAAAAGGTTGTAAGAGGTTAACAAAACTGCAAAACTGCATACTCGAATAAATTTGGGAAAAAGTATTTTATTTATTGTAGAAAGTATAGGTTAATAAATTTATAATACACAAAATTTATAATGAAGATTTGAAATATTAAATAGGAAAATAGTATACAATAAAAAAACTAAACTAAAATTGTACTCTTTTCCAAACTAAACTACTTTATAGCCTTTCAACACTTAAACAAACGCCTTCAGGTAGCTCCTTATGGGACCATGAGATAAGCATATGTCTGTTCGTTTTTTGACATCATTTTTGGGGAGTTTGTGGGGTGAGAGGGACACCGAATTCCCGGGAAAACGCCACTAGCATTTCCTCAAAGCGGTTTCGTAATATATTCCTAGTACATTTAGTACTTTCAACTACCAGTGCGTGTTCCTACCCCCTCAGAAGACACCATTCCTGCGTCGTAACCTCTTACCCCTAGAAGTGCGAGGGCGGTTGGTTCTCTTTCGAGTTACATAGGTCAGCAACGACAAGTGAAAATCAATACGGCAAACACCTCAAAAACTCACCAGATTGCGTGGCTTGCTGCTGCCGGCCATTGTGTCGTTGTTGGTTACTTTCAGGACATCCGCTGGTGGCTTCTCAGCTAGGGAAAGACACTGGGTGGCGGTGCATAGTGCATGGCCCGCCTGCGGATCTGCCTCTGCTTCCGGTTCCTGCTCCGTCTTGTGGCCTAGATTGCTCCAGCTGCGCTTCAACAGAACCGATTTGATCGTCGAGAGCTTTGCGCGCGAACTGAAACCGCCTCCTCCGCCGGCTAGGCCTGGACACTGTTCAGTTTGTGGTCCAAGCTCTGATTTTTTCCCGCGCAGACGCAGAGAGGCGGAACGCTGCAAATGGGCCGGATGTGGAATGCGAGTGGGCGTTGTGGATGCCGTGTGGGCGTTGAGGTCCTCCTCAGGTTCCTTGGCCAGCTCCTTGGGCTCCTGCTCCATTGCCAGCGATGACGTATCTCGCGCCAGCGACGTCATCTCTAGGACAGAGGACAAAAATGAGCAACATGAACACATGTCGGATTTTGGGAAATAGGAAATTGGAAGAGTATGTAAGCATTTGTGATAAAATCTAATTGAAAGATATTTTCTAAAACAAAATATATATTTTTATGTCGATATAAAAGGGGAAATTATCGATATTTATTTGGAAAACATATATTTTTTGTAACTCTTTTAATTTAAAAAAGTAAAATAAATATTAAAGCCTAACAATGTATAAGAAACTTTTAAAATATTATTTCTTCTGAATGTAAAAATGCAAAAATATTATCAAGAAATCGAACTAAATGCAAATTGAGCTAAAATCAATTTGAAATCATTATTGGCTGCACTTTCAAAATGTGAGCAATTTTATAATTGAATGCTTCACATAAACGACTTCATTATCTTAAACGCTGGTTGGATAATTAAAACTTTCTTCAGTCCGCCATTAATAATTGCTACCAAGTCCCCCTTCTCCTGTTCCCGCTGATTTTCTGGGCAAATCCAAAATGAAAAGTGAAATTAAATCAGTTTCCCAGTCATGCAACTCTCAGGTTTAATTTTATTTTTTGCTGCCTGCAGCTAATTACGAAATTTGTGTGTTTGAGATCTTTTTCGCTTGCGGTTTTTGGATGTATCTTGGCGTTCTAGTTACACCAACCAACCGGAGCTTAAAGGTCTTCGGGTTAGATGAGATAAAAGCACTCATGTTTGGTTACATTTTTATGGAGAACAAGCTGACGAAAGCTTTCTGTTGAAATTTTTGCGGTGATATCAGCAATTAAATGTGATATCGGTGGCGGAAATTTTGACAAGACTTATAGGATGGGCAAGGTGATGGGAATTTTTAGGTGTAAGGGTTGTATAAGTTATATATATTTATATTAAAAAGATAATTGTTTGTATGGAACTATGGAAAAGCATATAATTAAATATAAAAGGCCTATTCTTAATTATTTTGTTTGTAGTTGCTAACAATTTTTAAAAGTTTTCTTTATTAAATGTCATTTAAAATCATTTATAGCCATTTAATTTCTTGTAACTCTTAATCTTCATGATTTTCAGCTTTTTAAACCTTTAAAAAAGACAACAAATGGGTGAAACTGAAATAATTGTTTCACTCATGACCCTTTATTATTTTCTTTCTTCCCTGTGGCAATTAGAGCCACTATCATTGTAAAGTATTTCCGCTCATTTCTTTTAAAACAACTTCAAGATTCCGGCTCAGTTTCGGGGGTTTGGGTTGAGCGGCTGCTGCTAGGCCATAAAAGGTCAATTTCACAGCTGAACAAACGTGTTTTCTTCTCCCATTTCGTTCACTTCACTTTAATTTACTTGAATGTTTTTCTTGTGTTTTGTTTTGCCACGTTTTTTGTAACCAGATTGAGTAGTGGGGAGTGCATTGACGGCATATCTTCGAACGGGATTGATTTAAGCGATGACAAGGTCAAGATACTCGTATCATATGTGAAAATATTTAATCAATGGCAAAAATGGAGCGCGTTTCTTAAGTAAATAAATGCCCAGCAGCTGTCCAAGTAATTAAACATGACGTTTATTGCTTAGTTTTACTCGTAGAGAATATTCCCCTCTTGTGTAAAAAAAGCTCTCTAAATTCGTTCTCTCTCACTTATCAACAAAAACAATTTTGTACTTTTGATAAGAGCTAGCAAATCGACACCGCAAAAGCGCTGAAAAAAGGCTGTCTAAGCGTAAAGTTGTGCGACCTTTTCAGCAAAAAAACCATTAACACTTTTGTAATTTGTTTTAATACCTTAAAGAATTGCACTATTTACTGGCAATTTGCAGGCAAATATTTGCAGAAAATTCTTTAGCAACCCGGTTAGAACACAGCACAACTCACGGCGTAGTAAAATTATTAAAAAATAAATTATTAAACAACAATTTTGAGGTGCGCGCGTGCCATAGGCGAACGACAAAATGCAACTGAAGCTGAAAAGCCGAGCGGCGAATGGAAAATGCTGCTGGCAGATGGAAAAACTATTGTTCAATTACCAAAGCGAGACGGAAAATGGAGTATATATTGTGTGTGTGGAATACGGAGTGTTGCAATCAAAAGCGTCTGCTCTCCTCCAGCCAAAGCCGGTGTCTTAGGATCGCACACCTTTGACTTTGCCGCCTGCCCGGCGATGGCATTTTAAATGAATTTTCGGGGCGCCTGGGAAGGTTCCCCAAGCCTAAACGGCCAGGTGAAAGGCAACAGGTCTCAGGCAAAAGGTTTTGTGCAATTAATTGGCACAATAAAAGCGCCGGCCTGGCTATGCATTGTACTTGCCCAAATTGTTTCAGACTTGCTGCCGGCGGCCGACCTCATTTCCCATGGCATTTGATGGGCGGAAAGGTGCATTATAAGTTTTGCGGTGTTCGGTCTTGCGGAAAGTCTTCTGCGTTATAGCCTTCCACGACTCATTCAACTGGCAACGGTTCATAATTTATAGGAATGCACTTTTGATGGCATATTGTGCATTCCTGTGCACATAGATCCTGTAATAGAAGGTTTAAAATAGTTAAATAGTAGTATTGGGGTTATAAATTAATCATTTAATTCATTCAAAAAAAGCGCGCTTCAACATAAGTGTGACCAGCTTATCCAACTTGACCTACTAGTAAGCCGTGCTGCTCAGACATTTCTTGCTTGGTTTTCTTTGTTTACACAAGCTTAAAAATATTTGTACTTTTTACTTTTAAATAAAATGGCTGCTCTTTTACTTTTATTCGAATAATTCGATTGTGTTAAAAAACTATCGATGGTTGCTCAGAAAGGCAAAAACTCGATACATCGATAGTGCCATCGATTGTATCCCAGCTCTACTATTACTTGCACTTTGCAAAAACTCAAAAATTTGTCTGGCTTTGTGTTTTTTGTTGCTCAACTAAACGACGAAAATTACACGTAAAGGTGTTGAAAATAAGCGATATTAACCCTCAACACAAAGTTTCTACAAAGTCCAGAGGTGAGGAAGGCGAATCATCAGAGTTTTTAAGTGCTAACTTTGCTAACGTGTGCTTCTTCCTCCGGCAGCCGCATAAAATGGATCGTCTGCTTCGTCTTGGCGGCGCCATGCCTCAGGCTGCTCCACCCACAGACGCTCCTGTCGTGGATACTGCCGAGCAGGTTTATATCTCCTCGCTGGCCCTGCTCAAGATGCTGAAGCACGGTCGCGCGGGCGTGCCCATGGAGGTGATGGGTCTGATGCTGGGCGAGTTTGTGGACGACTACACGGTGCAGGTCATCGACGTGTTCGCCATGCCCCAGACGGGCACCGGAGTCTCCGTTGAGGCGGTGGATCCCGTCTTCCAGGCTAAAATGTTGGACATGCTGAAGCAGACGGGACGACCCGAGATGGTCGTGGGATGGTATCACTCGCATCCGGGTTTCGGCTGCTGGCTGTCTGGCGTCGACATTAACACTCAGCAATCGTTCGAGGCTCTCTCGGAACGTGCCGTGGCCGTGGTCGTGGATCCCATTCAGTCCGTCAAGGGCAAAGTGGTGATCGATGCCTTCCGCCTGATCAACCCCAACATGCTGGTGCTGGGCCAAGAGCCGCGACAGACCACCTCCAATCTGGGTCACCTGCAAAAGCCCTCTGTGCAGGCACTTATCCACGGCCTCAACCGCCACTACTACTCGATTAGCATTAACTACCGCAAGAACGAACTGGAGCAGAAGATGCTCCTCAATCTGCACAAAAAGTCGTGGAAGGATGGTCTGACGCTGTCCGACTACAACGAGCACTGTTCCATCAACGAGGACACGGTGGCTGAGATGCTCGACCTAGCCAAGAATTACAACAAGGTGAGTTTCGTATTTCAAGCATTTTGAAGATATTTATTAATGTTTCCTCTTTTTCTTTAGTCTCTGGAGGACGAGGAGAAGATGACGCCCGAGCAGCTGGCGATCAAGAACGTTGGCAAGCAGGACCCCAAGCGGCATTTGGAGGAGAAGGTGGACAAGGTCATGCAGAACAATATTGTTCAGTGCCTGGGCGCCATGCTGGATACTATAGTGTTTAAATAGATTCTTGCATTTACTGCTCTCCGCCCCAGAAACCATGTTCCCCCATCATCCCACAAATCGCTAAGCTAATCGTATTAACAAATAATAAAAACTGCTTTTGTTTAAGGCAACGTTTTACACAAAGTAAAGGATATTATTTAATTGGAAAGCGAAGATGTCTATGAACATGCGCTAAACTCTTTAAATCAAATTAAAGCCTTAGATCGACGATCGGGTATTCTCCACTGAATTGGTTGGTTTTTTGAGGCCGCACAGTAGTTATCCGGCTGTTGTCATTGTGTTCATAAGAATCTGGATATATAGTGAACCACTGATTCATTTCACCACCTTTGTTAGAACCACTTGGTGGCGACTGTGGAGCGGAATCTGGACTCCACCAAGTTACTCCACCAGCTACAATAGGTGCACTTAGCACAGCAGCCAGCGCTGAAGAGTAAAAAGCTAGGGACTGATATAAGAGATTGCGAATAAATATATATTTTTAAAAACACTTTGACTTGATCTATGCTCACCAGCAATCCCATTGTGACTGGAGCCTAAGATCACTTCAGCTGCGACTTATAGGTATCATGCTTCCAAGGAAGATTGACAACATATAGTATATATAATATTTTAATCATTAAGATTGTATATATGTATAGGTATATAGCATATGTACATTTTATACAAATCGTTGCTATATTTATTAGCAAACAATAATGTTATCACATGGCATACTCATAGCCATTATATAGAAGAACGTATATGTATGGTTCTAAAAGCAAATAAATAAATATTATTTTTAAATATATTTATAACAATCATTAGGTATCTTTAGTTTAATTTGAAATCTTGAAACAAATTTCTGTTAAATTCTGTTGTCCAAATTATAATATTAATTATACAGATACCAATAGATTTCTACAAATGATAATATCTTTTTTAATATGTATAAATTTATTAGTATTTTTATATGTAGATATAGAATACTATATGGCATAGTATCTTTATATATCTATACGATATCTCATACATTTTTAAAATACAAACCCATAATATTTTACCGATCATTCCTTTGACAGCCATAAGGTATTGTTTTGAAAAGGTACGCTCCGATATATGTTCATACATACTACCTGAATTAGAAAGAAGGTAATCTGCATTCAGATTTCTGCTATAAAACTGAAGAAATAGTTTACAGAAACTCTGCTTTTCTTACTGCATACGGATGTTCTTTACGAGGTACCAATTATTATTTGCTTCCCGTTTCTCACTATAGATAATAATCTTGTTGATGATTCATCAATATATATGTACAGTAAATTCTAAAAATTACGACGTAAATATTTAAGAAACTCTCATTTCATCAGAATGGAAAATTTGCAGATACTCCTCGGATCGCTCTATGACTTTTGGCTTTGTTTACTTTTCAAACTGCAATAAATAAAACATTTATTTTCCATAAAAAGAAAAAAAAAACACTGATTTTATTGAAACAAACGAAAGAAGTTTGATCTTTACTTAGGGATAAGCATACAGAGACCTTAGACACACAAACTTAGAACTAAGCGGCGGCCGCTGCTGCTGCTGCTGTCGTTGTTGCTGCCACTGCTTCCTCTTTCTCCCCTTCTTGCCCGCCAAACGACAGCTGTGGGTTACAGCAACTTCTCTTTCCACCGCCACCGCCGCCGCTACTTTTCCAATCCAAGATGGCGGCCATGGGCATTTAAGCACGCTCGCCACGAATGCGACGGGCCAGCTGGATGTCCTTGGGCATGATTGTGACTCGCTTGGCATGGATGGCACACAAGTTGGTATCTTCAAAGAGGCCAACCAGATAGGCTTCGCTAGCTTCCTGGAAAATTCCCAAAGCAGACACAATTGATTATTACATGACCACACGAAATCGGGTCGGGGGGAGGGGTCCAGATATTCACTCATACCTGCAGGGCTCCGATGGCCGCCGACTGGAATCGCAAGTCGGTCTTGAAATCCTGAGCGATTTCACGCACCAGACGCTGGAAAGGCAGCTTGCGGATCAGCAGCTCGGTACTCTTCTGGTAGCGACGGATCTCACGCAGAGCCACAGTTCCGGGGCGATAGCGATGCGGCTTCTTCACGCCACCGGTGGCTGGGGCACTCTTGCGAGCGGCCTTGGTTGCCAGTTGTTTGCGTGGCGCCTTGCCACCAGTCGATTTGCGAGCGGTCTGCTTGGTACGAGCCATTTCAACTTAATAATCTCACTGTCCGAGCGTTCAAAACAAATTACTTTTGGTTTTTACTTTTCGTCACAACCGGACTGTACAAATTTTCACAATAGGTATGCAAAAACATCGATGTCACTATCGACGGTATCGATGTTTTAAAAAACGACGATATATCGATGTATTTTGTAGGACATCGATGTTTTTAGCAAAAATCCCTTTGATTAAAAAATGTGCCAATTTTTTCTTACAATTTCTTACATATAAAACCTATTTGGGATCGTCCAATGCTTTTCTTCACATACTCTTTCTTACGAACGCTGCTTCATCGGCTAATCAACTAAAGTTCCTTTAATTTAATTTTTTCGATTTATGAATATCTTTTTATATTTTCATTTCATAAAAATAAATTTTAAAAAATGAGTTTTTTACTAGTTGTAATCAAATTATGTGAAATTTTAAAAATTAAAAAAGAAATTTGATGTTTTCAGTGTTGTGTCGATGTTTTTAATCATCCATGTAGTCACTATCGTCGAGGTCTGAAAGAAACCGATTTTTGAATAAAATAAATATTTTTATCATGATATTTTTGCTACCTGATATATCGAATATAGATATTTTCGGTTAATTATTTTAAGTATATTTTTGTTGTATCGATGGTGGTCTATCGAAATGTTTCACATTAACGTTATCAAACAACGTAATGTTTTAAAACCAGTTTTTAACGGAAATGATATAATAAATACTCTCCAGACATAAGGAAAAACCCCTATACACACCCTATGTGGACGTTATATCTGTATTGATTTAATTTCTTAGCCCAGGAAAGTCTGGTTAAATCTTTATCAAATAAATATTTCTGAAAAGTAAAAATATAAAAATTATTTAAGAGATAATTTATGCAAAAAGTTATTTTTATTTAACATTCTCTTTGGAAATTTAGCTTCACATTATTTTTAGACTGATAAATAGAACAAAACAAGGATGTTTACAAAAGTAGTCCCGCCACTGGTCGGCATATTATGGAAAGAGCATGACAGTTGTGCTCGTCGGATGGTACCTACTGGTTAGGCATCAATGCTCAGGATACTGAGGGACACTACGTATCCGTGGCCTCGAACAAGACAGCACCATTTTTAAAGTGGGAATTACTCCCGCTTTAAATAGG
Organism: Drosophila truncata; assembly: GCA_008042515.1. Lineage (NCBI taxonomy): Eukaryota > Metazoa > Arthropoda > Insecta > Diptera > Drosophilidae > Drosophila > Drosophila truncata. The sequence goes on along the minus strand of VNJQ01005526.1, from coordinate 118,052 downwards.
GGTGCTTAAAGTTGGAGTATTTCCCACTTTCAAAGTGCTGCCGTCTTGTCCGAGGCCTCGGATACGTAGGGGCCATCAGAGTGCTGATCGTTGATGCCCAGCCAGTAGGTAAGCTACCTGAGGATAAGCCATGATGGTGTTGACTTCTTATTCGTTTCGAATAGACGCTAAGTAACCTCCCATCTCACGTCAGGTGCTTGGAGCAGTAGTTCAATTCTGCTCACTTTTTACTATACAAAAGTACCTAGAGCCGATTCGCTCGAATCCCGGTGGTACTTTATTCCTAATCCGATCTTTTCGTTTAGTACACGAATAAAGTACCACCGGGTTTCGAGCGAATCGGTACTAGGTACTTCCGAATAGTAAAAGGTGAGCAGAATTGGGCTACTGCTGCAAGCACCTGACGTGAGATGGGAGGTTACTTAGCCTCTATTCGAAATGAAGAAGAATTCACCGCCGTCAGAGCCAAACCCAAGGAACGGCTAACCTACTGGCTGGGCATTAATGATCAGGACATCCTGTACAGTTGGTATTTTACTGCAATAGATTTCCTTCCAGTTTAGCATGGAAATCCATCCACCGTCTTGGTCTGATGTTAGTCTCTCATCTAGAACTCCACCACCGGCAGTTGACTTCCCAGATAAGTCTTCACTCCTTGTTCTTCCGTTTTGGCAGGTTGATCTTCCTCCTCTCCAGCGTCACTGTGCACCAGTGTGACGTGGCGCTTTTCAATTTTGCGTAGTAGAAGCACTGATTCGGATCGATCCTCCTCCTAGGCGTCATCCCTCAGACTCCACGTCACCAACATCCAACGAAGACAAGTTCCGGGCTAGAACATCCTGTTACTCGGAGTATGTGTACAACCACTGAAGTGGAACGTCTCAGATCTTCTGATTCCCAAAATCTTTCGATGACTTTCGAAGAGGCATCCGGATTCAGTTGGGATTGATAAGAGCTATAAATACAAAAGCTGACCCTACTCTGTGTGCTCTTATATACTTCGAAATATTTGAATGTATTAAATAAGTTGGCCTACTTAAATGTATATGCACTGCAAGAAATTGTTTATTTAATAATTGAAATACTGAAATACTTAACAAACTTAGCATAAAATATCTGGTACAGTTATTCCTAAACTTATATCATAAAGATTTTATTGGATACTGAAATTATCTTTTATTTACTTTATCATTTTTTATTTTATTTACATTTTAAAAATAGTTTAATTGTTTAAAATTTAATTGTTTTTTTTTCTGTGCATGGCAGAATGATTACGTCGTCTGATCAAGGCGTCTATATACTTATGACATAATCCGCTAGGCGGTGGGAAAGGTCAACGAAATGATTGTTCCAATATTTGAGCAATGTTTACGTAAGCATTTTATATAAAAATATAAATAAAAGAAAAATTATATTTGTATTAATTATTTTTGGTAATGTTGTTGTTATTATTTGTCATAATTAATTATTACATTATTACAAATATATACAAATTCAGTTCATTACCTTGCAGCCTTTTTAAATTGAATTGTTCGATTTCCTACGATTACGTAGTCTATCTTCAGGTTTCGCCAAAAAAAAGCTTTAATCGGTGTTCCACTAATGATATCGTTCTATCGATCATCACTTAACGGAAGTTTTAAAACATAGCGGGACTCCCTGCAAATTTCTCAATAAAAACAAAAGGGCAAACTTTTCGCGTGCAAAATGTCGGAAACTGAATTTGGAATTTGCCCGTACAATCCGGAACACCGCATCGCAATATTCCGCATGCCTAAGCACATCGTCAAGTGCGTAAAGAACTACCGTGGACCGCCGCTGAAGATCTGCAAGTACAACGCCACTCACCGCGTTCTCGACATGGAGGAGCACCTTAAGGAGTGTCTCTACTACCGCCGCTTCATGGACAATCAGCGCTTGGAGATAGCCCTCACCACGCGCATTGCGCCCACCCAGGAGGATGGCCATGTGGTCAGCACTCAGTTATAAGTCAAGATATAAGATCCCCAACAGTTGTATGAGATGTACATACATGCCCACTTAAAAGCTTCTTGAAGAAGCGCTGCCCATTGTAAAAGGCCATTTTGTGTTGATTTCATTCACTTCACTTGATTAAAATATATAATTGTTTCGCTGAGAATCTTAACACTAATAGAAAAGCAAAAGTTTTGGTATTTACACGCCTGTCCGTCCCCCTCGCATTGCACAAAGCCTAGAGTCAAGTCGTCTTGCGTACAGTTCAAAACATTTGCAGGCACTTTTCCACAACTATTTACAGCCCGTAAGTTTACGTCTAAGACTAGCTATCTACACTATGTCCATGTCTAGGTCCGAGTCCTCGCCATCAAGCAGCTTCCGCTTATCCGTGGACTTGGCGGTGGCCTCGCTCAAATTGGCCAGCGGACGCACCTTGCCCAGATTGACGACCGGACTCTGGGTATAAAGGTAGATGGCGTAGGAGACCACCGCTATTGCCAGCGCAGTGTTCATGTAGATGGGTATGGAGAACAGGAAGTAGCACAGGACCGCCGTGAAGAGCAGCTCCAAGGCGCTGGCGAAGGTCTTCAGGATGGAGTTCATGTATTTGAGGAAGAAACTGGTCACAATGCCAATGGCCGCGTTGTTTACAATGATGATCAGCACACTGAACCGCATGATGCTGCTTAGATTGTGGGAACTGAACGCGTCAAAGAGCTCGCCGCGCAGCAGGAGAATCACGGCATTGCAGATAATAGAGTCCAGGTACATGAAGACATTCTGTACAAAGATATTCACATCCGCACCTCTGTCCTTCAGCAGATACTCGTTGTAAACGCCCGCCAGACACGAGCATATGGTCTGGGCCAAAATGAAGACGGCACTCAGACTGAAGTCAAAGCCGGACATGTTCTTCCCGTGTACCTGCTGCTGCTGCTGATAACCGTCGATAGCAGTTTGATTCGACGATGTCTTTTGCTGCTGGATGGCGGCAGACTCGCTGTCGTCGTTGGCGTCGCTGTAGAAGCTCCCGAAATCGATTTGCTTCATCATGCAGCCCAGCGTGAGGAGGATGAGGGAGATCCACTGTCGCTGCGACAGGTACTTCTTAAAGATAATTTGGAATAGAATGCCCGTGACAACGACGCGCAGCTGCAGCAGCAGATAATAGGTGGTTGGGTCGAACGTGGCCAGATTGACAAAGGCCAGGTTGTTGTACAGGCAGTACAGGAACGCCGGCACCATATACAGGGCCAAAACGTTCCTATCCTTGTGCACATCCCGAACCAGAGAGCTCAGATTGTTGCTGAGGAGGGAATATGTAGGTTAGTTGGAGGAGCGAACGCTTTTATATATTTCCCACTCACTCTTTGCAATAAAGGCAGGTGGAGACAATTAGCTTGAAGACCTCAGTGAGGAGCACCACCGTGACGGTGTTGTAGCCATAGGAGTTGTTCGATTCCTGGGATGCTGTGACAAAGATTCCTGCAAGACAGAGAGCAGCAATTAGGGCGTTGGTCCAAAACTTGATAAAAAGATGCACTCAAATACCCTGGCCGATGAAGAGGGACATATACAGCAAAAAGATCACAAAGGTGAGCTTGGTGGGAAAGAGTTCACGCCAATTAGTCGACATCTTTGGGTTTGTTGGCTGGCCAGTGCCAGCGTAGCGTTGCTAACGAAGAAACCAAATATCCAAAGCTGAAGGGCCCCAGCGACACGCCTCCCCAGCAGCTCCACTTTACTTTGGCGACTGCTGATATCAGTTGCGCTTGTACGCGCCGATTCGTGACAAGTGCGTTACTTTTCGTTTTTCTAGGAAATGAAATAGTTGTTTTAACGTCTGATAAACAATTTATTTTGGTTTTTTTTTTATCGCAGTGGCGACAGCTGATTGGACCAGCAGTGTTGAAAAGTTTCCAACTTGATCTAGGCTTTACCGGTATAAAACAGTGTCAAGTTGAAATTGAAGCCATTTCGAAGCATATTTCGATTTAAAAGATTTATTTGGAGTGAAATATCTTTGTGTAAACTATTAAATTACAAGTTTTAAATAATTTCATAATTTCATTTCATAAACATCGATATTTCCGCATAAGCCCCCCCATCGATAGTATCGATAGCACCTCCCTTTTCTGATAGATTTCAGCACGCCAAACAGGAAATATTTTCATCCGTAAAAATGGCAAACCGCGCTGGCCGACACGCTCGCAATGAGGATTCAGACAACACCATCAACTACGTCCAATGCGATGGCCTGGTAAGTAGTCCAATATCCGGTCTTGCCGGGAAGGGCGGGCACAGCCGGCCCGAAAGTTGGTGCCACGCGCTGTCTTGCAATTTGCCTGCTTCGTGCCTGTGTGTGTGTGTGTGAGGGGCATGGGCGTAATAAACCCCGGCGAAATGATTCTGCCTACGCCCATGAACGGCATGACAAATGTAAATATAATTAAATAAAAATTCCCTTTTGCAGGCCGTGATGAAAATGGTGAAGCACTGCCATGAGGAGTCCAGCAACATGGACCTCGCCCAGGGCGCCCTGCTCGGCCTGGTGGTGGACAAGTGCCTGGAAATCACCAACTGCTTCCCGTTCCCCAAGACCGGCGATGAGAGCATGGACGAGGAAATGTACCAGCTGACGGTGATGCGTCGCCTCCGTCGCGTCAATGTGGATCATCTGCATGTGGGCTGGTACCAGAGCTCCGATGTGGGCAACAGCCTGTCGCTGGCCCTTCTCGAATCGCAATACCACTACCAGACCAGCATTGAGGAGTCCGTTGTGGTGGTCTACGACACGCAGAAGTCTTCGCGCGGATTCCTCTGCCTGAAGGCCTACCGCCTCACGCCGCAGGCCATCCAGATGTACAAGGACGGTGACTTCTCGCCGGAGGCATTCCGCACCTTGAAGGTGGGCTACGAGAGCCTCTTCGCCGAGATTCCCATTGTGATCAAGAACTCGCCGCTGACCAACATCATGATGAGCGAGCTGAACGAGCTGCTGCCCGAGGATAAGGGCCACAATTTCCTGGATCTGGGCACGGCCTCTGTGCTGGAGAACCAAATGCGTAGCCTGATTGAGCGTGTCGATGAGCTGTACCAGGAGGCAGTGCGTTACAATAAGTACCAGCAGGTGGTCTTCAAGCAGGACACGGTATGAATATGATTTTGCTTACATTTATTAGATTCTAATTTAATTTTGTTTAAATTTTCCAGGAGAAACACCGTGCCTTGGCTAAGCTGGCCGCCGAGAATGCCGTGCGGACATCGAAGGGCGAGCCAACGGTGCCCGAGGAGGAGGTCATCAAGCAATTCCGCCCCATGCCCGTGCCCATCCGCCTGGCAGCCGCAATTACCTCTGGCCAGATCAACACCCACGCTCAGCACATTGCCCAGTTCTGCTCGCAGTCGCTGGCCAAACTCTTTATCACTGAATCGCTGCAAAACGCCAAGGAAGCCAAGGAAATCAAGTAGATTAGCTTATACGTTATATGTTTTTATAAACTGAAGCCGCAACCGTAATTGAGAAAAGAAACCCGTGATTTCCCTGCACACACTGATGACGAAAATAAACCTAAACCATTGTGTGTGCCTGGAGGCGAACAACAAACTGAGTGTTATCTGTGGCTGTTTGGGAAAATGGAAGTCATCATATATCATCTTCAACGAGTAACTTTTCGAGTTTTTCTGTTACCTATTAAGGATAACAAAAGCTATAAGCTGAGTACGAAAGGCTTTAACTTACCGATGCCCAATCTGACTGTAAATATTGGAATTCTTTGTTTATTTTTGCAGTTCTTCGAAAGTGTAATATTAAACAGGTTTTAAAGACATAAATTCGATTTCGAAAACGGCTCAAAAGGGATGGTAATACATTTTATTGCATTAAATGGGCTAAAAACCCAAAATGCAATCCTCCCCCTAAGTAATTTTCCGGCCCTCCCCTCTCGATATGGGGGTGGTTTTTCCGACCTTAAAATTAACCAGCCGGCCCTGCTCGTGCGCAGACCCATTGTTTGGTTTCAGTTTTTCGCTAGCTCTCCTGCTGACGGCATCACCATCGCATTTTTCACCCACGGCCGAGGCAGCAGCTTCTATTCTTTGGTTTGTTGTTTTTCGCTTCGCGTTTTCAATTCGTTTTTTTTTAAAACAAATGGCAAAATGTTGTCCTACGACCTCAACGAACGTCTGCTGACTGCGGTGCAAGGTGGCGACTTCGAGCAGGCCCTTGGCTGCATCATGCAAGGTGCTCAGGCCTCGTATGTATCGCCCAGTTGCGGACGCACAGCTGTGGGCACAGCCGCGATTCTGGGGGACGCAGAGTTGCTGGAGCTTCTGGTTCAGTCGTGCGAGGAACCAGAACTAGATGTCTTCCATCAATGTGAGTTTTCCCGATGGCAGTTGGAAAATTAAACATCATTCTCATTGAAGTTAATTAAATTACATTTTAGTTAGTTATTTCCGGTGGAATAAATGAATACAATTTTGGGACATATGAAAGAATCATTGAAAAATTATAATTATAAAAAAAAACTAAATATTTAGGGAAGCTCCTAAGGTGTTCGTAAAGTATTTCAAAAGAAAAACTATTTAAAGAATTCTAAATATCTATCAATAACTTGAAAAATCGTTTCTTAACGTCAAGAATAAATATTTATCAACCTTAGGAAGATTTTTTTTTAATGAAAATGTTACCTTTTAGCTTACCTTTTTAATTTTCATTTAATTCCATATTTATATTCCGAATTTTAATGAAAAATGTTTAATAAATAGATAATAATTATTATTATTTAATTTCATAATATTAGGCCCCCTCATTCATATTTTCTCCAAGTGTAGCCATTGGCCCACATCCATAACCGAACCGTACAACACCCATGAATTTTCGGCTGCCCACCAATATGCAAGCCAAGCAGGCAGAGAGAGAGAGCGAGGTGGAAGAGTGAGTGACCGAGACCTGGAAACCGGTTATCTGGTGCTGGTTGGCCACTGATAACATTGGGGGGCTAGCTCAAGTCGGTTTCCCAGAGCAACGTCAGTAGGCTCTAGGGTTGTGGCATGCAGTCGGATCTAGACCTCCTTGTCAAAGTAGTCAGATTTACAGAAACAAAAACGTCACATTGACAACTGACTTTTGAAGGAAAATTACATTCTTTTCCGTTTTTCCGTCTTGCAGCTCACACGGATAGTCTAGAGATTGAACGAACGCCCGAAGGTATGGAGAAACTTGAATGGGTTGATGAGTTTGAGAACTGTTCGGAGATGGGTTGCAGCGGAGTATCAGAAGACAGCCAGCTATATCAGTATTATGCCAAGACCTTTGAGAACACCGGTGAGTTTCTATCTCAGTGCTGCGTGTCCTGCCGGGAGCAGGATCCACACCTCTACGATGCCGACCTGGCCACCCCCTTGCATTATGCCGCCTGCTGGGGCCATGAGGAGTGCGTTCGCATCCTCCTGGAACACAATGCCCCCATTAACGTGGTCAACAGCGAGGGCTATGCTCCGCTCCACACTGGAGCTGGCTTTGCCGGGGTCACCAGGCTTTTGATCCAACATGGAGCCTTGGTCAATGCCAAGACTTTGAGTGATGGCAAGAACGCGCTCCATTTGGCCATCGAGAACAAGTCCAGGGAATCCGCCCGCTTGCTTCTTCAGACGAATATCAATATCAACGATACGGACGACGAGGGCGAGACCCCCCTGATGACGGCCATTGCCTGCAGTCTGGTGGATTTGGCTGAGGAATTGATGGCGAAGGGAGCCCGCATTAATCTCCAGGATAAGCAGAACCACACCGCTCTGCTGTACGCAGTCAGGGGTCGCCATAGCAAGTTGGCCAAGCTGCTGCTTGAGCGCGGAGCCCGTCGGCTGGCATCGCAGCATCTCTTGCATCTCGCGGTCGAGTACAATGATCGGATGTTGGTGGAGCTCCTCCTGCAATATGGGGAGAGTTTGTCTGTTCGTAACGATGACAACCACACTCCCGTCATGGTGGCAATCCATCTCCAGTGCCCCGACATGTTGGAGTACCTGCTGGACGTAGCTCAGGAACATCGCCGGTTGGGTCTCTACCCAGATGCCCTGGACGAGGGATTGGTGTTGTTCGCCGTGCAGCAAATAGCTCTTGTCGAGAAATTCAAGGGCATCCTGCGAGTCTTGCTGGCCAAGATACCGAATGCTCGCGAGGATTTATATGGCACTTGTGCCCCCACAATTGTTTGTGGGCTGATCTACTGCCAAACTCCGTTGTCCAGGGCCATTAACCTGTATCATCTGGAACTGGCCGAATTTCTCATCCATGAGGGCTGCAATCTAGCGCAGATTTGCCGGGAGCATGTGGTCAACGAGCTGCGTTCGAACTGTTCGGCCAGGACTTTAGCCTTTGCGCGTTTGCTGTGTAAGTTTGGCTTTACGGAAAAAGCTAGATCTCTTTGCTTACCATTTAAATTATTCCTCAGGTAATGCTGGCTTCCAGTTTCCACACAAGAAGCGAGATCTGCCTAAGGATTGGCCACGACCTCGCTTGGAGTTCGAGCGTGTTATGTCCCTGTTTGGCACACAGCCGCGCAGCCTGCAATCCCTCAGCCGTCTGGTGATTCGTAAGCGTCTCATACTATCCCTCCGAACAAGGCTGGACGTGCAGCAGAAGTATCTGGCGACCCAAGAGCGTTCCTCGCTGGGCAGAATTATAGATGAGTTCGCCATACCCTCCACATTGAAGCTCTACCTCAGCGACTTTGCTGACTTGGCAAAGGTGAAGACCATAGAACCGATACCGATACTCGGTTATAGGACCGCCGAATCATGGGATTGATTGCGTTTTTAGGAATTTATTCAGATTATATAGGTTTTATATATGTAGAACATAATTTTGTATCTTGGCGATGAGGGTGTGTGTTGTTGTGAAAGGAGGAAAGGAGGGACGCTGCGTGGTGTGAAATATTAATATCCTTAATTCTGTAACACTTCAACACGACTCTCTGATGTGATATTAACTTATTTAAATATGTATTACGACATTAAGAACAGGGATTTCTGCAAAGCTTTCCTTCGAAAGCGTCTTTTAAACCTTTTCTGTTTAGTCTAAATTACTTGCACATGTTTCATGTTTATTAGGCTTGTATATATATAGTCTATATGGGTTATATTCATACTAGGTTATTCTTGACTATGCCAATATTAAGATTACATTCCATATACAATCGATCTCCACATACACACAACTGGAAAGGCATGCAATTTGTAAACTACAATTTTACAACGATATATCGAGTGCAATTTTATAAATTGAAATAAACAATATATAGAGAAGGTTTTAAAAAGAAAAATGTAACTTTTAGTGCTTAAACTACCGAAAATACATGTATGTTGCTGATGCTGATGCTGCTGCTGCTGCTGCTGCTGCTGCTCCTCCTCCTCCTCCTAGGACTTTAGCAGTAGCTTAAAGTCATCATTGGCGTTCTCCATGATGTATTCAAATGCAATTTTATCTTTCTTGTCCTTGACCAGCTTCAGGGATGGTTCCTTCTGCAGCAGGTATCGGCACACCTTCAACTGGCCACGTGAAGCAGCCCGATGCAGGGCCGTCTGTCCGCATTCATCCTGAAGCAGAAGATTTGCCTTGTTTTCCGCCAGCAACTTGACAATCTCCAAGTGGCCTGCCAAGAGGGGAATTAGTACTTATATAAATTTATGTAAATGCATGAACATACCCATCATGGCTGCTCTATGCAGAGAGGTGGCTCCTGCCTTGGTCACTGCATTCACATCCACCTTGCCCTCGTCGAGCAGGAGCTTACATATCTGCTCATTGCCGTTGCGGGAGGCATAATGCAATGCAGTATAGTCGCACTCATCACGGGCCATGGACTGGCCCTTCTTGATGAAATCCCTCACACGATCCACTTCGTTATAGATGGCTGAAAGGGTGGGGAATTGTTTAAGTATTAGTTTTTAATTAGTTATCAATTATCCAATCGTGAAGGGGCTTGCTGCATTAATAATAGTTTGTAATAGTTTCGCTCACCTGCATTCCAGATGCCGCGATCAAAGTCCATATCACTGAGCGTCTGCTGTGCCGGCTGCGTCTGCTTGTGGCACTTGCAATTGTCCGCGCTATGCTGGTCCATGTTGCCTGCTGATAATTTCAAGTTTTTCCTTCCTTTTTTGCGTTTTGCCGAATTCCTAGCCTTGCTTCGCCTTATTGTTCGTTCGTTTTCAGTTTACAAGTGACAGTGTGATCGCTGCAAACACGATTTACACCTCACGTTGCATAGTCCAACAGATCTCGGCCTCGCCACAACTGCAGACAACCTTATAGCTCAACTGGGCCAGAGTGTTTAGCATAACCATCGGCGACACTGCCACCATAATACCATTCACGCACGCCTTGACGCCGCTCTCGAAGCGCTTGGACAGAGCCTGAACTTCGGCCTGGTTGAGTCCAAAAACGGTGCAGGTATAATCGTGCAGGGATCCCTTGACGGTGATGTAGGCAAAGTTACCCTCCGACTGCAGTATGGGCACTGGTATGGTCACCACATTGGCCTGACAAGTGGCAGCAGCAGCAGCGGCAGAGGCAGCAGCAGCAGCAGCGTTGACAGCGTTCAGGGAACTATTCGATGACGCGGACGCTACCGGCTGTAGATCGCTGTTGAGATTCAGAGACTCCTTTAGCCCGGTCACGCCCTCACTCATAGTTCGTTTGTCTTCTGGGACTCACTTGGTCGCCCCTCCTACGTTTAGAGTATGTATGTTTTGGAACAGTATTCCCTAGGTTGCTATAGTTTTTCATACACGCAAATACACCTCACACACAATCACTAACTAGCACACACACACACACAGAAAATTATACAATTAATGTTCGTTGGTTGTTTGTTTGCTTGTTTTTCTGGCTTTTGGCGTTGGCTCTTATTCCGGCAAATCCACCTTGTGATAGTTGCCTAAGCTGGCTGCCTCACGGCCAATATTTGACAGATTCTCGCGTACCACAGACTCTGTTTCCAAGGGTTCTGGCTCATCGAACTCCTTGCGCATCGTCCACATGTACTCGTTGTAGTCCTGCTTAACGGCCGTCGATGAGCTGGCCACCACGCGAAAGCCCAAAATCTGCAAAGCGAAAGAGAAGGGTGAAATTCATGAGTCATTTTCAGGATAAATGTCAGGAATTGTGGGTAATGCTTAGCCATTAGTTGATTACCTTTGGGAGGGGTTTTAAATAAAGAACAAGGACCTTTAAGAAGTCTCTTAAACAGACTTTTATGGCAAAAACTTAATAGCAATGTAATAGAAAGGCAGTTATCTCATTCACTTGGTCTCTTGGATCTCTTTTAAGTTTTTATTTATGCAATTTTGACACAGGCTCAAATTATAATTTATTATTTTAAAGATAAAGAAAGCGATCGATCATAAATAAAGATTTTCTATCCAACAAAAGATAAGACATAAAAGCTACTGAAAATAAACCCTCAGGAATGTTTAGCCAGAGATAAGATAACATACAATTCTTTCTAATAACATAAAAGTTACTCACTTCCAGCGCCGATAAAATGCGACAGGGATGCACTAGGTAGACGATGGTGGACTCGTCACTGTAGCCGCCGCAAGAGAACTTGTTCAACTGCTCGATGTCGTCAGCTGAAAGTACATTTACGGGGTGGAGACAGGCAATGGTTATCACGGTTGTGTATTACTTTTCTTTCTGCGAAATGGCTTTCCTTTTCGTTTATGGTCTGGGTCGGTAAATGTTTAAACTGTGAGTAAACAAAAGATAACATGGCTTGGATGACGTCACTGCATTCAGCCGTCAGCCACATTGCCATTGCCATTGTCTTGTCGATGTCAGTGTGCTAATTAAGCGAAAAGCCAAAAAACATATTGACTGCTGCTTGCTGTGTTTCATAATAAAAACCGAACAGAAAAATGGGAGTTTCTCCCCTTCTTTCTCTCTCTCAAGCAAAGAGCAATGACTTCTCGGTGCCCAGAACATATAAAAAGTACCATAAATAGTAGATGCAGCCGAATCGAGTAAAGATATATAGTATAAGTAAAAGTATGTGCGGTGTGTACGTACTTCAGACCCGGTCTGTGCTGTGAACTGAACTGCACGCAGCGAAAAACAAAACGAAACTGACGACGACGGCCTGGTCTGTGGGAGTAAAGCTTCGCCACAGTGGCGGTCGGAAAAAAAGTGAGGGGCTAATGGCATGCAATTAAGGAGCAGTTGTTGATTTAATGGAGAAAATAAACTCAGATAAAGTGCTAAAAATATTGCGAGGCGAAGGCATTGGACGTGAAATTAAGCCACTGCTCTGGGGTAATTATTAGGTAAGAAGTTTATTGATTTATGGAACTATTTCTAGAGGATCAGGAAAAAGGCATATTTATATATTAATATTTCCAGGGTTTTGAGGGTTAGCCATTAATTTACTTCTTTAAGTATGCGGTTTTTAAATTTGGTGAAATTATAATAGATTTCTAATGATATATGAACTAGTTTAAACATAAAGGTTAACCAAACTTTTTTTATTACTTGTATAATCGTGTTTTTGAGATTTTTAAGAGTTTCTTTAATGCCATATACAAGGGGTTTTATGTTTATTTATTCAAATAATTCGATTAATGTGTTAAAACATGCAAACCATGCTTGTTCACTGTGCTCGACCTCTACTGTATTGTCATTCAAAAAATGTTTTAGTGTTAAATTTATGAGCAGGAGCCCAAGCTTCGTACAGTGTTGGCCATACAAATAAAGATTCTGTCCAATCTTTAGTAAAAACAATATTCAACGAAAACTAACTCAAATAAAAGGTAAACAAACATTTTAAGACTTTTCCCATAGCTTAAAATCCAAGGAAAATGTGAGAAAACTTAAAAGAAACGTCTTCTTGTAGGTGATTTCCTCGCCGCCACTGTCTAACCATTCAGCAAGTGTTTGTTTGTAGTGCAAAGTGGAAACGACCGAAAACTAACGCTTCAAAAAAAAAAATAAAGCTAGCGTGCTGTGGATGTGTATCTGTGCGTGCTTTGTATCTGAGCGCTCTCCAAATTAATTGTGTCGCAATAGTAAAAAGATACGACAGACAAAAAGAAATAAAGGCGGAACGAAAACAAAACGGCAAATCTACGAGGGCCAAGATAACCCTGGGACAGATGGATGGTTGTGGTTTTGGCATTTACCTTTCAATCCCGAGACGAGCACTCGCCATGGATACTTGTGGCTGTAGGAGGCTAAGTTCCCCCGTATGATAATGTACGGCATTTGGCCTGATTTCTGCTGCTGATCTGGCGATTAATTAGCGCGGGCGTGCCAACGAAAACCGTAAGTAACAGATAAGTAAGTGAAAAACAAAAGATATATACGCGCTAAACGAAACTGGAAAAGCCCGCTCTCGAGCTGCTGGTTGGCAGGTTGGCTCACGACTGAAAACGAAACCGAAACCGAAACTGAATTTGGTTTCGAGGTTTTCCCAGCTGGCGATGGCTTTTGGCTTTTGGCTTTGGCTTTGACTGTAGCTCTTGCTCTTGGTGTTGCTTTTGCTGTTGTGCTTATTATTTATAGGCGTCGCGCAGCGTAGTTAGCTCTCTGAAATGGTTAGCAGCTTTTTATTGGATTAGCCTACTAGTACTACTACAGGGATAAGGTGGCAGATACCCAAATGACAAAGTGACGCATTCGGTCAGGATAATCATCAATGCGATATATGAGAACGAGGGATGAGGAACAGCTTCGAAAAGGGGGAGCTATGATTGTGACATTTAAGATCAGTTGTAATATCTTAATATATCTTTCTACCAATTAAAGTATGAAATCGGAATAGTTAAGCTTGATGAATACCACTCTAAAATTTGTTTTAAAGGGACAAACAGTAATAATCTCATTTAATTTAAAATAAATCAATCTTTGGTGATAATTAAAATATAAAAAGATGATCGATTGATTGATTCATAGGATTTTGATTGATTTTTTATTTATCCTTTTGTTTAACTTTGGTATATATTTTTTTGAGATATTAGAAATGCAAATAATATTTAGGAAGGAATTAGCTTTGTTAATTTCCAATTTATTAACCCCCTAGCGTCCCCTGGGCTACAATTGATGACACCCAGAGCCCCCAGCGCTCTTTCTCGCTCTCCCTTAAGGCAAGTCGCAACCCCCGCGACCAGTTGCATGCCAAGCTTTAGTCAGGGGCTATAATTACTGGCCGGTCGACTAATGAGCAAGTATTTTTGTGCCTCGGCGCCCAGCGAAATAATAATAAAAATTCAACCGAGCCGGTCAACAACTCCTACACACACACACATACACGCACAAAAAGAGGAAAGCCTGGAAACACACACACTGGCGCACACATAGCACACCCAAAATACACACAGAGCCATTTGAAGTGTCCTTTGCGTGTTTGGGGCACACAAAATGATCGTTGAATTATGATCAAATTTCTAAATAAATAAACGCGCGGGCTCAAACGAGGTTTATGCCACACAGCTGTCGCAAAATGATGTCATTTGAATTTAATCATCTTTTTTTTTTGCTATTTTTTCTAGATGTTTTCGTTGTTCCGTTCCCACTAATTTTCAATGCACCTGACAGGTTGGTTGCAGTTACTCACCTCAACGTCTGATTTCGATGTATCCTCACGTTTCCGATAGAAGATAGTGTGTCGATTTTACTAGTAATTTGTTTATTTATTGTTAATTTTCAGTTGCCTAAATTCCACCAATTCTGCAAACCAGTGTTGCCAGCTTAGCTTATTATAAGCTAGTTCTAGCTTTTTTATTAATGGAAAAGCTTATGAATCTTGCTACTAGCTTATAGCTTTTAAAATAGCTTATTTTACTATTCATCAAGCTTATTGTAGCAAAATAAACTTAGAATGTCACTATTTATTGTATTATTTATATGTTTTATAGAAAAACTCAAGAAAACTACAACATTGGATAATGCACATAATCCGTACATATGTTTCGGATTTTAATAAAACGATTTAATTTTATTAAAATATTTTCATATTTAAGCTATATTTAACATAGTTCACTTAAGATTACAAAATTTAAAATCATTTAGCTTCATTTGGAAAACAGATTCATTTTAAGGCTAAACACAATAAACAGCCACTTCCGTTTTGCCTTGCTTTAATTTTTAATGAAGGCATCATAAGTACGAAATTTCGCTACATTTAAATACATTGCTTATGGGGTTTTAACATTCAATTAATTAAATTAAAATTAAATTATTAAAACAAAAACTAAAAACAAAACATGATAATTTTGTATGTTTTTTGTACCTATTTTTCGAAAATTTAAATTTTTTTCTGAATCTAGCTTATTTGTAAACTCACCACTGGTAAAACTTAAAGAGACCGTGTTTGCTATAAAAAGAAAAAACTGACGGTGGTCGATGGTTGTTCAGAAAGGCAAAAATTCGATACATCGATAGTGCCATCGATAGTATCCCAATTGTTAGAGGCTGGCCGGGCATATGAACGCGTAAATAGTTTTTTTTTATGTAAAAATAAATAATATTAACAAATTGCCTAAATTAAATCAAGTAAATATAAAACATATCTTCCAGTTAAAGACTAAACTCTATTGGAATTGATAGTGAACTTATCGATTCTGAGAAGCAGTTAGCGGATACAACAGCTGTCGGAGTCTACTGCGGTGAGTATTCAAATTTCGAAAAAGAGTCTTTCGAATGACATTTGCATATTTTAGCCGCCGCCTGGCGAAAGGTGAACCGAGTTCATTGGGTTTTTCGGCTATTACGTGTGCGACCCCACAGCCCGCTCCCTGCCAGCGTTTCCTCTGCCACTCGATCCTGCTTGTGTGTGTATGTGAGATCTTGAGGAGAAGCTGCGCCGCTGCCAACAAAATACAAACGAGAAAACAGAACGAACCCGGAGGGAACGGTAGACGGAACACGCACGACGCTCGGCATAATCAATTAAAAAACAAGAATGCCTAAGAATCTGCCACTCATCTCACTGGCGCTGTGCGCCGTCGCCTTCCTGGCCGCCGTGGGACCCATGCCCGCCTTTGGAGCAGTGGCCACGCACAAGCATGAGAAGCACCTGAGCAAGGAGCGGGTAAAGGATGGTATCTATGCCCCTCGGGATGCCCATCATCATGGCGAGGATGGCGAGCATAACGTGGAGTTCGACCACGAGGCCATTATTGGTGAGTCAGAGCGCAATAAAAAGAAATCAAAATTCTACATAAAATATTCATTTAATATATGTATGTGCAGAAACTGAAAGGAAATCTTTATACCGTTCTTAATTTGGTTTTTAAATTTTCGTTCGAGTAAATAAATCCTTGTAACAGTTTTGTATTACTGAGCTATTGATTGATACTCTATTTTAATACTTCAATTTAACCTTCTGAATATAGCAACAAAGAAAAATGAAATTTTAGCACAAATAATATGTTATTTTTATCGATTTTTGGCGGTGTATGCTTAGGCGATTCATTTGTTTACCTTTCTGCGGTTTATTTTTGTTGGTCTGCACATGGAGAAAGCATTAAAATATTACAAATTAACATAAACGAATTAAAAATGCGCCATAAAAAAGGTGTGCTAGGAAATCAAAAATTATTAACCATTTTAAATACTTTATTTATATTTGTTTCATTAAAAAAACTAGTTTAATAAGTATTTCAATTGATTTTAGACTAAATAAAATGTTAGGGAAGCAGGCAAAACTATTTCCAGGTAATTAATTTATAAAAATAGATATTTTTCAAACATTCATCTTTGTTCCTTTGAAATCCAGAAAATGTTTTCTTCCAGTGTTCGCATTAAAAGCCAAAAAAAATTCACATTTTGAAAGGAACACGTCAGTGTTTGGCATTGCTTCTGCTTTATGTTCCATTTCCATCTTCACGCTTATGTTCAAGTATTTCTATAAAACTATGACCACCAGGCAATACCAAGGAGGCTCAAGAATTCGACACACTTTCACCCGAGGAATCTAAGAGGCGTCTTCTGATATTGGTCAAGATGATGGATCTGAATAAGGACGAGTTTATTGACCGGCACGAGCTGAAAGCCTGGATATTAAGGTCTTTTAAGTGAGTGTTGTCTGTTGATTAATATCGATGTTGGCCGAGCTATTTAACCCGAGTTAATGCTTCTGCTGGCAAAACTTACAAACTAAAAATAAACCTAATGAAACCTACTAAACTTTAACATAACATTTACAGAAAACTCTCCGAAGAGGAAGCTGCCGATAGGTTTGAGGAAATAGATCAGGACCAGGATGAGAAGATAACGTGGAAGGAATACCTGCAGGACACGTATGCCATGGAGGATGAAGACTTTAAGAAAGAAACCATCGACTTTGACAGCTACGAGGATGAGCAGAAGATGATCCAGCAGGACAAGGAGATGTTCAAAGCTGCCGATGCAAACAAGGATGGCAGTTTGACGCTCGATGAATATGTTTTCTTCCAAAATCCCGAAGAGCATCCGGTTATGCTGCCCATTCTGCTGGAGCACACGATGCAGGACAAGGATTTGGATCACGATGGCAAGATAAGCTTCCAGGAGTTTGCCGGTGAATCTGCTTCGCAGCACGACAAGGAGTGGCTGATCACGGAGAAGGAGCGTTTCGACAAAGATCATGATACCAACGGTGATGGCGTCCTTACTGGCGATGAGGTCCTATCGTGGATTGTGCCTAGCAATACGGCCATTGCCACCGATGAGGTGGATCATCTGTTTGTCTCCACCGACGAGGATCACGACGATCGGCTGTCGTACCTCGAAATACTTAACAACTACGATACCTTTGTGGGCAGTGAGGCCACCGACTACGGGGACCACTTGCAAAACATTAACCATCTGTCCGATGAGCTGTAAAGCGATTGCCATACTGCTGCTATAGTGAACCTGTGCTTAGTATTTCATTTACAATATTTTACAAACGTAGTTAGTAAATTTATGTTTTATTTATGCTTAATTTCAAGTGACAAGTTTGCAAAAATCCATATCGCTAAATTGTTTTGAGCGTTATTCGCGCATTCATCCTCATGTTCTGTCATATACCAATTACATTATGTGTAGTAATTTATATATAGACACCAAAAATAATCTACAAAATCATAATAATGTAATAAATCATTTTTACTAAAGGGTTTCTTGGATTTAATTGTATCCTTGCAGCATTGTACATGTACATATATGCTTTGTGTTTATACAATTTATGACTAGAAACGTTGACGCGTCTTATTAAAATAGATTTAAGCTTAGATTGCCGACTGCTGGGATTATACAAAAAATTAGTTTAGCAGTGCGAGTTACCTCTTTGACTAGAATTCACACTCGTCTCTGTATGGAAAAATTACATGTTGCTTAGGCTCTAGACTTATTTGGCGGCTATAGGCTATAGCTTTATATGCCCCAAGATACGAACTCCCCTGCACTTCCCACTTATATCACAAATATTGCACCGAATTGGCCTATTTTTCCCCACATTTTCGCTAGAAATTTGTCAACAAATAAAAAGAAAAAGGCTAGAAACAAAACTGAAAGTTTAGATTATC
The DNA here is from genome assembly GCA_008042515.1 of Drosophila truncata. Taxonomy (NCBI): domain Eukaryota; kingdom Metazoa; phylum Arthropoda; class Insecta; order Diptera; family Drosophilidae; genus Drosophila; species Drosophila truncata. Next base: position 99,527 of record VNJQ01005526.1, on the reverse strand, counting down.
ATCCTCTTCTGCTTAACAATACTACCATCTATATATATATATATATATTCTTTACAAAGCACACTTTAGAATTACTACGAAAAATTTACACTTCCCAGAGGCATTGCATCATCGTCTTTTTGATGGCAGCTCTCCGTTCGATGGCACAAAAACAGATTCACGGGCTGCTTACAAATCATAATTAAGTATGCACATCTCCAGGGGATTTACCTGTAGGAGAGGACACACACTCTTATAGACTAAAAAAGGGTTAACTACAACGAAATGAAGATGCGCCATGGAGCTTTTTACAAATCACACAAAATATCGTAGTTGTCTACCTGGCGCAACGGCTCCATCTCATCGATCACCTCGCCAAGATAATCACTGATGGGCGTCGGCAGCTTCAGCTTCTCTAATTGAGCCGCATTGCGCACTCGCTTCATGATCACCGCTCGGCAGCGATCCTGAAGGTTTACAAACTCCCGCATTGTACACTTTAGCGTCATTTCTGTCTTAGCAGCCGTGGAGCACACAATGGGGTAAAGGGGTTCCTCAATCTGAAAAGGGATTAAAAGTATGTTTAATATAATTAAATTGTAATAAAATCTTTAAGATATTAGGTAAATTTTTAGCTGAATTATTGAAGCTTGAGATTTTATAGTTTAAATGCATTTTCTTTGACTTCTCAAGCTGCAATTAATTATAATATTTAATAATCTCCATGTCCAGCAATGTCTACCATGCCAACTCACCTGATCCAATCCCCTGAAAGCCACGCCCAGGCACTTGCCATCCTTGTAGTAAGTCAGCGTGCCCTCTATGCCATCGAAGAGTATGCCAATCTGGGTGGGATGATTCTCGCGGAAGCGCTTCGTGTACAACAAAGCGACGCCCTTGTGCCAGAGCACGCCCTTGTGGGACAGCCCCCAGCCATGTTCGTTCTCGCCCAGCAGATTCCGGAAGGCATTCGCATGAAGGCGGGCGGACTTGGTGCCGATACCGAACATGATCGAGGTGCCAAAGACGCGCTGCGACACATGCAGCTCCCAGTAGTAGCGTCCGTTGTTCAGCGCTCGCTTGCCCTGAACTCCGGCGGTGCCTTTGCTCCAGTTGGGATGGAAGTGAACGGTGCGGGCATTGGGTCCACTGAGCACCACCTCCTTGGACCGATGACGCTTGCTCCATGTCCAGTTGTCCTCAACGCCCTCAGAGAGCGGACAGAAACGAGCCGGTGGAGCGGCGACCGATGGTGTTGATGAGGTTCCTTGTGTGGAAGATTGCAGTGTCTGAGTGCCTCCTCCTGCACCTCCACCTCCTCGTCTCAAGCTGTGGCGCCGTCTTCTCTGACTGAGAGTCGCCATCTGATGGACTGATGCCTGCACCTGCGGCTGCTGTTGTGAATCGACTTCCACATCTGACATACTGTGTGTATAAGTTTTCTTGTGTAACTGAGAAATTTGTACTACTCGAAACCAAAGAACTTGGATAAATGAAAAGCGAGCCCTTCAAAAAATGGATAACAAAAGGTTCCGGCCTACTAGCAAGGGGGTGGTTGTCCTTCCCTGCTGAAAGCTTCTGCTCGAAGGGCTCTCCAGTTGCTTGGAGAGCGCAAAGGCAAAGGTCCTCCCACGTCTCTAGTGGTGGTTACTTTTTAACGGGTTGCTCCTTTGGCTGCTCTAGTGGTTAAGTTGACCAGAGAAAACCATGGAAATGGGGTTATCTTTTAATAGCTTCTTCACGGAATATCCTTTTTGGGTTCTTCCTGTTGTGGTGCCTGACTACATGTCAGTGCTTAGAAGCAGCGAATCATTAGATCCTGCTTCCTGTGGCAGCTCCAGCAGCTCTTCCTCAGGCGGTGCCTCTTCTGTAATCGGCTCCTCCTGGTATTCTGCCAGTTCCTCTTGTTCCTGAGTGCCACAACTGTTTAGCGATGCATAGCCACTGCTCAGGGAACTGCTGCTCCAGCTAGGATCCACTCTCAATGGGCGATAACACCTCGCCGGCTGGTGGTACTGCTGCTGCTGCCCAATACTCCTCTTTAGCTCTCGCTTAATCCGTCGCAATTGCCGGAAATCCTGCTCTCCGCTGGAGGAGAAGCGCTGCTTGTGCAACTGCAGCTCCTGGAGATGAAAGTGATGGCGACAATAGCCCTGCGGACTGTGGGCACAAAAGCGACAGGCCTCCGAGTTAAGACCCCCCACAAGAGGTAGGATGGGTTCAAGGATGCGACGCTTCTGGCTGCGTTTCTGTTGCTCCAACTGCTGCTCGGCCAGGCGCTGGACGGCCTTACGATCGCCCACCGTTTCGGCCACCTCTTGGAGCAGGCGCACGTTCTTTGGGAAGCATCGGTCGTGGACGTAGAGGACCAGGCGTTGGCAGTAGAGGCACAGCGATTGGAACAGCAGTAGCAGCACGATAATCATAAATAGGGGTTGTCTTTGGTTATGGGGGCGGGGGACGGATGAGTAGGTCTTTGGGGGTTGCCTGCTGCTCCTGCTCCGGCTGCTGCTGCAAGGGAATCGTCACTTCCGGTCTAGGAGTCTGAAAGTCTGCGGTTTTCTGAATTTCGTGTGACCTCTGCAACTCCTTGGGTTCTGTTTCGCCTCCTTGAGACTACTTTTTAAGTTTCTTGGGCAAGCACACACACAATTTTCACTGTTTCTTCTGGGGTACACACATTTTTTCCCTTTTTTTTTTGCAGCTCCTCCACCTCCGAGTGAGCTCCCAAAAAAGCTGCTCCGTTAGCTGCTTATCTGCCTGACGTTTCAACTCCCACGACGACTCCGCTTCCGTCCAAGGCTCGCTGGCTTCTGCTGGCTCTTCCAACTTGAAGCCACAAAAGCCTACCCTTATTTTTGCTTCCAACCACCAATTGGACTATATGTTTGTGAATGTGTGTGTCTGCATATCATTATCATATGGTCGTCGACTCGCCTGCCAACCCCCTTTCACCGTCCACGACCCCAATCGCTATCGCGCCACCCCCTCGCAACCCAAACCCATTTTGGGCTTCTGAGAGGAAGCAAGGCATGCGCACAAGTGCAGGTCGTGGTGAGTTGGGATTTTTATTTTCTTGGCTTGGCATTAGGGGTTCTCCAACGGATGATTTCCACCACAACAAACTGGGATTTACTTGTTTTTTGAACCCTTGTTTTTTTTATATTTGTTTAAAGAAGATCTATAAATCTTGATATGGGGTTCCCATTGTTTTCTTTGCTTCTTTGAGGCTGATACAAAATTTTAGTAATATCATATTGAAATCAATGCATTAATCGATCGAATATTGGAAAATTTGTCAATAATATTATCGCACATTTATATATATTCCAACGTTAATGTATCGATTTCTATATTGAATTTCTTTTCAAATATCTAAACAGAATCGACATATCAATATTTTCTATCATTTCAAGTACCATATTAAATATTTTCTGCACAATAAAACAAATAGTTAACGATTATATTCATTTAAAAAAATAAAATAAAATAAAGTTCACTACAAACTACAAAATATTTTAAATGATGTCTACAAACAATTAAAGAAAATTAAAAACCAAACTGTAATGAAACCCAATTTTTCTTGCTGAATGTCAGAAATATTTGTGCCTTGTGTTTATAAATTTTTCTTTATTTTACCATTTTTTGTTTGTTTCATAAACGTTAACAAATAAGCGAGAAAGTTGTTGATTTTCGTTGGTAGCTATGTCAATGCAGGATCCTCTCGGAGTTTCGATATTATTATTACTTCATAATTCGCATTTAATCGTTTGATCTAGAAATGGAATATGCTGTGGGTGTGTGTATATTATTTTGTGGACATACGACCGTGGCTAGTTTATTTATTTTGGTTTTTGTTTGATTTACTTAACTTACGTAACGTAACTTAGAAGCAGTTTACATTGTTTAGAACATTAATTGGCAGATACAAAAATGGCATTGTGGCGCGGCAGCATCCAGGTTCGTTTTTTGTTTATTATATTTTTTAGCACTTTGACCTTGGCGCCCTGTGTGTGTTTGTTTTCTTTCTTATTTTTTGGTTAGTTTAAGGAATTTGTAGCAGTGTTGGTTCGTCTGTGTGTGTGTGTGTTGTTGTTGTGTTCGTTGGTAAATTTAAGGCATTACATTTAGATATTAAACTTATGCTGGGCATCTCAGTGGTGTGTCATCCTGGGTGATTCTACGATGAGTTCTTCATGCACACCTGGCACCTGGAGACGCGCGACAGCAGGTTGCCGGCCTTGATCGTCTGCTGTTCGGGCTTCTGGAAGCTATCGCCATCCTCCAGAGTGACCATCCAGAAGCTGGTCATGGTCTCATAGAAGTGGCAAGTGCCCTTGGCGCCATTGCACTCGATGAAGGGCGTGGCGCGGAAGTCCTCCAGGCAGGAGCCAGGCGATTGTAGCGCCTGTCCACCGCCTCCGTTGGCCACAGCCGTGTGCTAAGGGTAGAAATTAGTAATAAATTATTTTTAAATTGATTAAAAATGAATTAGAAATTGATTTAAAATTAATTACAAATGCATAATAAATGCCTCTTCAATTAGAAATTTATTTAAGTACTGAAATCACTTACCATGAGGAAACTGTAACCGATCCAGAGACCCTCCCAACCATTGGGACAGCTGGGAATTTCCAGCGACTGACTGTGCATGGCAATCACATTGGCCGGCGCCTCACAGACCACACAGCGCGAGATGTACTTGCTGATCTCATAGTTCTCCACGGGCATCATTGGAATGGGCGCCGAGGTGGACAGCCAGAAGGTCCTGTCGTTGCGCGACGCATAGTTGCAAATATTGTTCTGGCCGCACGAGAGCACGGGCAGGGTGGAGAAGCGGGGCACACAGGAGCCGGGGGAGCCCAGATCCTGGTTGTGGGCATAATCATTGCCATCCACATACAGCAGCGAGTAACCCGTCCACAATTGAGTTTGTCCGGGGAAGCAGGTGGGCACCACATCGTTTTGGCTGTGCCGCGTCAGCAGGATGCCGGTGAGGTAGTCCAGGGCCGCAGAGCATGGTGCTCCGGGCTCACCCTTAGCGCCGATGGCACCAACGGCACCCTCGAGACCGATCAGACCTTGTTCTCCGCGATCGCCCTTGGGTCCAACACGTCCAACCAGACCGCTCTCGCCGATCAGACCACGCTCGCCCTTCTCACCGCGCTCACCCTGAACGCCGGTCAATCCTCGGGCTCCCGGGGGTCCAACCTCGCCCTTTTGTCCATCGCGTCCTGGCTGGCCAGGCTCGCCCTTCGGTCCTGGGGGTGGTCGGACTCCTGGCTCTCCCTTTTGTCCTGGCAAACCAGGAGTACCATCGCGTCCGTCGCGTCCCTTTGGTCCGGTGAAGCCACGCTCACCAGGCGCACCAGCTGGTCCTTCGGTGCCATCCAAACCAGGGTAGCCAGTATCACCCTTGGCTCCTGGCAAACCGGCAAGACCCGGCGGTCCTGGCTGTCCCTGGTCGCCCTTGTCTCCCTTGTTTCCTTCAAAGCCGGGCAGACCACGCTCTCCCTTGATGCCCTGGAATCCGGTGTCTCCCTTTTGTCCTGGGGCGCCGGGGAATCCATCGGCACCCTGTTGTCCGGGGCTGCCGCTCAGACCGCGCTCACCCTTGGCTCCGGCGGGACCAATAGCTCCAGGCAGGCCAACCAAACCAGGCTCTCCGGGGAGACCGGGCAGTCCGCGCTCACCCTTGATGCCAGGAGGTCCAGTCAAACCTGAATCACAGAAATGGGAAAGGTTTCTGGAGGATGAAAGGATTTAGAAGTCACTTTAAAGCTTACCTTCACGTCCGTGCTTGCCATAGCGACCGGGCAGACCCTTCTCGCCCTTGACTGTGATTCCCGGGAAGCCGGGCTCGCCCTGTAGTCCGATGTCACCCTTCTGGCCAGGCGATCCGTTCAAGCCATCGAGACCGCGAGGTCCTTCGAGACCGCGATCACCCTTAACTCCGGCATAACCGACCAGACCTTGTTCGCCTCGCTCTCCCTGCTCGCCCTTCTCGCCGGTGAAGCCGCGCTCTCCTTGGGATCCCTTGTCGCCACGGAGCAGTCCCACGTCGATGACGGCCGGAAGACCGGGCTGGCCACGGGGTCCGCGCTCGCCCTTGATGCCCTGAGCGCCGATATAGCCCTGAGGTCCGACGGGTCCAATATCACCCTTAAGTCCATTCAGACCAGGAAGTCCAGCGTTGCCCTTGAGTCCTTGTGCGCCAGGATAGCCAACGGGACCGGGAGCACCTTGAGCGCCGGGCTGGCCGTCGATGCCGGGAGCGCCGGGAATGCCAGGGGGTCCCACAGATCCCTTCTCACCGGCCTTGCCCCACACTCCAGCGATGCCTTGTTCTCCCTTCTCGCCATTGAGTCCGTCGCGTCCATCGAGGCCACTGCGTCCGGTGTCGCCCTTCTCGCCCTGCGGTCCAGGACGTCCGTGGACAGCCAGACCGGGCAGACCCTTTTCACCAGGCAAGCCAGGCTCGCCCGTCAAGCCCTGGTCTCCACGAAGTCCAGAGATACCAGGCTCACCCTTTTGTCCCTTCTCAGAGGCATCACCAGGCAGACCCGGGGCTCCATCCATGCCAGGAAGACCCTGATTACCCTTCTCGCCGTTCAAACCGTCCAAGCCAGGCTCTCCGGGGGCACCGGTCAGGCCTTGGTCTCCCTTCACGCCCATCAGGCCCGGGGGACCGGGGGCACCGCGTCCACCAACGGGTCCATCGTTGCCAGTCAAGCCACGAGCGCCCTTGTCGCCCTTGGCACCTATGAGGGAGTTGAAGAAGTAGCGGAAATGTTAGGAAATATTCGATTTAATTTAAATTTAATGACGCTTACCAGAGATTCCATGAACTCCGGCAGGACCACGCTTGCCAGGAGCACCAGCAATGCCATTGAAGCCCTTGGGTCCATCATTACCGGGAGCACCACGGTCGCCTTTGTTGCCGGGCATGCCGACAAGGCCGGGATTGCCGGGCTCTCCCTTGGCGCCATCACGTCCACGCACTCCATCGATACCGGGAATACCAGGGGGTCCGGGAACACCAACGGGTCCCACGGGGCCCAGATCTCCCTTCTCGCCAACAGGACCAGGACGTCCAGCAACACCAGGCAAGCCGGCGTCACCCTTGTCTCCGGGATATCCAACGCTGCCATCAAGACCGGGCAGACCTTGGGCTCCGGGTGGGCCACGGACGCCCTTCTCGCCCTGCAGACCATCGAGACCCTGGGGCCCGGGTGGACCAGCCACCGAAATGCCCTGCTCTCCCTTTTGACCGCGATCACCATTGCGACCGGGAACGCCGCGCAGACCATCCCGGCCGGGATTGCCAGCAGCGCCGATGGGTCCCTGGTTGCCCTTCTCGCCGCGAATTCCAGTCAAGCCGCGTGGTCCAACGGGACCCACAGGGCCACGGGGACCGGGATTACCCTTTTCGCCTGGATATCCTTGTGCTCCGGTTGCGCCAACCGGACCATCTTGTCCCTTCATTCCAGTCTCGCCGCGATCACCCTTGTCGCCCTTGAAGGGCACCGTCAGATTGGAGGCGTCGCAGGTTCCAGGTTCTCCCTTGGTGCCACCTTGACCAGCGGTACCCTTGTCTCCCTTGAATCCATGCTGTCCAGGAATACCGGGCTCACCCTTGATGCTCAGGCCGGGGGCTCCGTTGTAACCATCACGTCCCGGAGCTCCGGGATTTCCATCAGTGCCAGGGAAGCCGGGCAGTCCCTTGTCGCCCTTGAATCCAACCTCGCCCTTGATGCCAGGGAAACCGGCCACACCGGGCGCTCCGGGGAATCCTTGAACTCCAGGTGCTCCATTCAGGCCGGGATTACCCTTTTCACCCTTGATGCCTTTGACCATTGACATATCCGCAATGGCATCCCTGCCGGGGGCACCATCAGCACCGGGGGCTCCGGGCAGACCGTCAATGCCTTTCTCACCAGGCAGACCAGTTTTGCCGTTGATGCCGTCGTGTCCTCGATCACCGGGAAAGCCGCGCTCTCCGGGCGGACCGCGGGCACCGGGGTTGCCGGGAATGCCGTCCAGACCGCGGGTTCCCTTGTCGCCCTTCTGACCGGACGGGCAGGAGGAGCACTTGCCGCCGACGTCACCCTTGATACCCATGTCTCCCTTTTGGCCGGGAGTGCCGGGACGTCCAGCATCACCCTTTTGTCCAGGCGCTCCAGATACACCGGGAGTTCCGGGGCGTCCCAATTTCGAGTCACCGGGAACACCAGCATTGCCCTTAAATCCGCGCTCTCCCTTGCTACCCTTTTGTCCAGGGAATCTGAGGGAATACAAAACCAAAGACAGACTCTTAGTGATATTAATTCTCAGAGTGGGATTGCTGCCCACTCACCCAGGTTGGCCGTCATCTCCCTTGGATCCTTGAGTGCCATAGCCGGGCAGACCGGAGTCACCCTTCTGTCCTTCGGGTCCTGGAGGTCCTTGGTGTCCAATGGGTCCCACTGGTCCGGGAGAGCCATCGCGTCCTGCGAGACCCTTCTCGCCCTTTTGTCCCGGTGGTCCTTCGCCGCCAGGGCGACCGGGCATGCCAGTGCCGCCCTTCTGTCCAGGATAACCCTGCAGACCAGGCTGTCCATCAGATCCGCTCAATCCCTGAGGTCCCGGGGGTCCGGTGTAGCCGCGAGGTCCAACTGGTCCGGGGGAGCCGGGAATTCCACTTCCGCCACCGGGAGGTCCCTGGGTACCGGTCAAGCCAGGTTGACCCTTGGCTCCAGGGCGTCCAGCCTCTCCCTTTTGGCCAGGAGTGCCGGGCAGACCATTCAGACCTGTCTCACCGCGATCTCCTTTTTGTCCCCAGGGTCCTGGGGGTCCAAAGTTACCTTGACGACCCTGGAAGCAAGGAGTTAAGATGTTAAATATGGATTTAAGGACAAATTCCTATAATCTCTATACTTACACGATCGCCGGGACCGCCCGGCAGACCCTTCTCGCCCTTTTGTCCATCGAGTCCCATGTCGCCAGCCAATCCGGGCTCACCCTTGCGTCCGAATGGACCAACTTCACCCTTCTGTCCTTGATCACCCTTGTCTCCTTTAATTGCTTCAGATCCAGTGCCCTGCTTGCCCGGCGCTGGGTCTCCCTTCTCGCCCTTGTCTCCCTTGGCGCCGGGCATCATGATGCCGACGCAGGAGGCTCCCTTCTCACCCTTGGGTCCATGGTCACCACGGGGTCCCTTCGCACCATATGGTCCAGTGTCACCGCGCTCGCCCTTCTCACCGGGACCTCCCTGAGGTCCAGGGAAGCCCGATTGTCCTGTGAAACCGGGCTCACCCTTCTCACCCTTGGCATAGTCTCCGTTCTCCTTAGCCGGCTCACCCTTGTCACCCTTTGCGCCACCGGCACCGATATAACCGCGTGGTCCTGCCATTCCAGAGAGACCCGTAATGCCGGGGAGACCGTCCTCGCCGTTGCAGCCATCCTTTCCGGGAATTCCGGGCGCTCCAGGATTGCCAGCAGAACCCTGAACGCCGGCAACGCCAGCCTGGCCGGGAAGACCGCGAGATCCGCGCTCGCCCTTGTCACCACGAAGTCCTAATGGGCCGGGATCACCCTTCTGGCCCTTGTCGCCGGGCGGTCCATCGATGCCACTGTATCCGGTCACGCCCTTGGGTCCCGTGGGTCCGAGTGGACCGGGCAGGCCACGATTGCCCTTTTCCGCAATGCACTTGGGCACACAGCCCGCATAGCCGGCCGTGCAGTTCGGTTTCAGCGGTTCGCCGCGCTGAACGCTGGCCGAATCCACGATGTCATAGCTGTCGTCAACGGGGTATGGGAATTCGTTTCGATTATGGTGCCTGACCGAGTCCTGAATCGATCCGGCCGTGCCAGCGGTCTTCCAGAATTGCTGCAAAGGGGAAGGTGGGGAATTCCGATTATCTGTGGAACATGGGTTTTCTTTGGGTTTTTCTAATCTCTTACAGCGTTGGCACCGACTAACGCTCCAGCGATGACAGCGGCGTACAGCAGCCTGCGAATAAATTAAAGCAGGGAGTTCGTCAAGAGATCAGGAGATCATGAAACCTAGAAGCTATAGGCTAAGCTAAGTGTCTTATCAGTTTGTTCCTCTGGGGTTCACCTCATTACTCTCTCTCGGAGATGGCTCTCTTAAGCAGGCAGAGATCGGTTTGTATGTGTGTGTGGTGTGCAAGAGAAATTCTGCATTGACGACTAAGAGAGCCAAGTCTTTGAAGAGAATTTGAGGGGGAGAGGCAACTTTGCGAATAGAATTTAAACTTAAGAAAAGGAAATAATATTGGATTTTATCAAGGAATATTAAACAAATTTTTATTCATCTGGACTTATTTTATATTTTCTTTTTATTTTAAGTTTAATTTCAATTTGATGTTATTTATTTTTTCTTTAATTGACATTTGTTTAATATTTTATAACATTTAGAAAAGTTATAAACAAAAAATTCGAATAATTTAAAAAGTAATTTATGTAAGTTTTATTTATCTTAGTAAGGCTACATTTTAAACGTATTTACTTAAATTTGTTAAACTTTTTTTTAGTTTCTTTTATCCTAACTAAATTTTTTAATTTTTCCCAACTCTAAATTTCTTTAATTCTTAATTTTTGGTTCTTAAATTTGTTTTATTTATTATAACCTAAATTTGTGTATATTTTGACATTCTACTATATGCCAAAAATATTTTTAAAAAACTGTTTAAACTGTATTAAAACAGAAAAATAAAATGTCAACAAAAATTCAAAGATTATTTTTTATTTAAAACCATTATTTTTAATGTAATAAAGATTATGTTAAATAATTATTAGCACAGAATATTTGAATATATATTTATTCACATTTTGATTAATATTCTGTGATCAATTTAAGGAATTTCTTTATATTTTATATAAACTCAATAATTTCTAAAATCGAAATAAATTCAAAGACTTTCTTTGTGTTTTTTTTCAGTCCAATCAACTATCTTTAAAAATAAATACATTTTCTTGTATTTTTTTTATTCACCTAATTTAATTTATAATATTATATTAAATAAAGATATTTACCGCTTCCAGAAGGGCAACATGATGCCCCTGATGCACTTAAGCCTGCACAATTATTAGCTCTGTCGTCGTCGAGTTCTATATGTTTTATATGTTGCCGTCGTTGGGCCTGGAAAGATGAGCCAGAAAATTTTCGGCACTTTAATTTCGCAGCAGTTTGCAGAAAAATATAATGACAAAGTTTCAGAAGTTCTGAAAATATTTAAATATATTTGTTCCTATGGGAAAATAACGAATGGTGGGAAAATTTTTAATTTAAATATTTTTTATTTATATTTATTTATTTATTTCTTGATATCAGGTTTCCGATAAAACTTGTCTTTATTTTTTATTTTCACACGTTACAGTTTGAGAGTCACTAAAGCTCACACCACGATTTCAAGCAGCATTTGGCTGCAGAAAAACTGTCTCTAGCCTTTAGTTTTTTATAGTTTTGGGTTGTGTTTTCATTAAAGCATTCTCCTGATGTCATTTCTATGCTTCTATAGTTTTAAAATTTTTTTAGTTTTTTATTTTTTAATGTTAGAGGTGTGTTCCTTACAGGAAACCGATCTATCTAAGCGGACCGACGGGAGCGCACTGAACACACGAGCACTCCGCACAGCGCAACACACAACACTAAGGAGACCAGATCAGAAGCGATCCCCAGGCCCAGTCTACTACTTACTCGGGGAGACGGAACACGACTAATTATAGTATAAGTTTAAGCGATCCAAAAGCCAAATGCCGAGGCCCGAATGTACGTCGTTGCGCCACCCGACAGTCGCCGAGCTCAACCGAACGATCTTTGGCACTTCGGCTCACGTACGCTGTCCGTGTCGACTGTGTGTCCCCATGGGTGTGTGTGTGGGTGTGGGGGAAGATGGAGGCAGCATGGGCATGTGGAGCGGATGGAGATTGAGCTGGAGCAAGAGTATGTAGCAACAACACTAATCCAAGCAGCTAACATAGTCGCAGGCGGAATGAATGAAACTTGGCGATAAGTATGAAACTAAGTAAGTCGCTGCCAGCTATAAGCGAGTTGATATGCCACATTCCTACCTCCCTCCCTCACTCCTTGGGAGCACCTTCCAGCTTCCAACTAAGTTCGAGCTCACAGCTTCCAGATCACAGCTACCAGCTCCCAGCTCCCAGCTCCAATAGCTGATAGCCCCCGCCCCGAGATCGGGCACATGGTTTCCGTTTTTTGACCGCCCGCCCTGCGCAACCAGACTTTTTCGACTTTTTTTGACGACTTTTTTAGGGGTTCTCAGTCTGGGAAATTCCAAGGCTTTGGTTATCAGGCTACGTTTTAATGATACTTGTTCTAATTATAAGCACACCAAGTTTGGGTTTTTAAACAAAAATTATTTTAATCGCGGTAATTGAAATAAAAGTATTTGCATTTCTTAGCTTTTAGCTCTTTTCAGTTATTTGTTATCAAATTTTGTATGTAAATTTTATAAGATTGATTATATAAATTATTTTAAGCATTTACAGAATTTATAAATATTTAATTTTTAGTTTATTCACTTACTTTTCAAAGTTTTTTAACTCGTAGTGATATATTATACACAGCTTTGTTTAGATCACGATTACTTTAAGCCTTAAATATTAAAAAAATTGTTTTACAAAAATTAACTGACTTTCAAATATAATTTAAATTTAAAAGTTTTCCAATTAAATAAATTTGTGAATTTTTATATTCCTGACTTTTAGCTTGAAGCTGCCTTGAAAAATATGCTGTTTTTGGCGAACTACAGTTTAAAATTTAAGCCTTAATTTATTTTGTAATGAACTTTTTATTTAACTAAGGAAAAATTAATAGATTGATATATATTTTTTCAATTACAAATAATATTATTTAAAAAAGAGGTAGACTATACGAAAAGTTTGAAAACAGTGTGAATAAGATATTTAAATGAATAACTGATCTTCTTTATTTATTTATTCCATTCTGAAAGTTCACAATTTTAATTACGGAAAAGGTTTCCTTAAAAAGATAATAAAATATTAAAACATATTGTTAAAAAAGTGGTTTGAAATAGAAATTATAAATAAGTTTTAATAAGAAGCCACCTTAATCCAAAAGTAAACCCCAAAGAAACTAACAACTTCCTTGTTTCCGCCTGGAAAATAGCAAATTCGAAGAAATGTAAAGAAAATATAAAAAGTTCCTATGATTACCCCCCAGCCTGACCATGGCTGAACCATTTTCCTTTACCTAATCTCTGCAGCTTCCTAGGCAGCTATTGGGGCCATTGGGCCATATCCGACTTCCCCATACCCTCGGTCCATAAAGAACACTTACCCAAGTAGGCCAAGCCACCAAAAAATAAAGGCCTTGATTACGGAACTTAGTATCAGCGACGAATTTCAAAACTACGTGTGACCCCGAAACCTAAAACCCCAGGCTCGAGTTTCGAAAGGTTCTATTTTTGTAATTCTGCGTAGAAATTAATTGAAAAACTCGAAGCCGAGCGGAGCTTGGATTCATGCTGAGATTTTTCTAACAGGAAATACGCAGCCATATCCGTCTTATCAGCGCCGCATATGCCATATACTAAATGAAAAAGCCTTAACCTAATCACGAGAGTTGTCGCGACAAACAACAGAGCATCGAATTGTTATAAAGGGGACTTGAGACTAGAATATACCTATAATGTATGTTTTTGAAGCAAAAAATAAATGTTGAGAGAGGGTTAAGTTCAATATTTACATTCAAGAATTTATTTCAAGAATTTTAAATAAATTTATAATTAAATTAATTAAAAGAAGATGATTTATATTAGATGACTTTGAAAAATAATATAATAAGTATACAAATATATTTAAGAAAATAAATACAGCCTAAATATATAGAAAATTAAATAAAGAATTCATAAATCCATAAACTGTATTTATATCAAATTATTCGCAGTTGAATTAAACATAAATTTTACCAAAGAGGTTTGCTCTGAGAGTTAAAAAACAAAATAAATAAATAACAACACGTCTTTGGGTTTTAAAATGTTAAATATAATAATAGTTTCGTTAAGTAATTGTTCTTTAGGTTCTGTCTTCAAGGATTTTTAAGAATTCACAGTCCCAATGTGAAATACAATTTAAATTATTTAAGATTTTAGTTAAAACATTCTTAATATTCTTGTTTTTTTTTGCAAAAGTATAAAAATATTGGTACTATATAGTAAAACTTATTGTTCTTCTTTAGCAATTTATTAAGAGCTGAAAATATTAAATTTCTTTATAAAAGTCACAGATACCTTGTTATTCGATTAATTTGATATATTTCAAGTAAAAACTATACTTTCCCAGGGTTTTCAAATAGTAAATAGTTACAAACTAGCATAAAATCGAATTATTCTCCTAGTTTCTGGCACCTCAAACCCATACCTCCCCCAACACACAATATACCCCAATCCAAAGTGCTCCAAAACGGAACCCAAATGGGAAATATTGGAATCTTGGAAGAGCAAGTAGCTCGGGTATTGGGTCAGCTTTGTGATTTGGTTAGCTCATTTCCTCGTTTCAAGGCGGCAAAGTGCTAAATTCATAGCCACCATCCGGGCCTCTGTCCCTGGCCTGGGCCCAGCACACACCACTACCTCCTCCTCAGTCACTGGCACTAACACCATGACACCTCCACTTTGCCTTAGTATTAGTGAGCCGAATGGGGATCGGCTGGCCGAGTGCTTGCCGAGCGGGCGGGCCACGAATGTGAATTTCTTGTGGGGCTCGTGTTTAGTAACACTTCGAACGCTTGACGATCTCCACATGTGGGGAGAGTGCTGTGCCCGACGATCGCAGCAGCAGCAAATCAGCGTTTTCTGTTAGTTTCAATTTTCCAGCGTTAAAATCGGTTTTTAAGCTCATTTTAAAAATTAAAAAATTACAAACAAAAGTATATGAAAATAACTTAATTTAATGCTTATTTCGTTCTCAGTTTCGTGTGTGTGTTGACAGAGACAGAGAGAGAGGAAACGAGAGAGAAACATAGGCGAACAGAGTGAGACATATATAGTTCCTGCGCAGGACTAAAGGACCCGAACGAACGATGTTACCCAGAGATCTACGGCATCTCTCGGGTCTGCTGGGCGCCGTTTATTTGCTGGCCGGCGTTGTGTCATTTGCGGAAGGTGCAAAGGTAAGTCAAGGACTTAAGTTAAATCAAAATATTAAATTGGGGGAAAATATATACTATTTTCTTTTTTTCTTATATTTTCTAAAGATTTATTTAAAAAAAAAATATATCCTAAAAAAGTTTAGTAAAGTCCCTTTTAAACTGTAAGCTTGAAGAAAATAATTCCCAGTGCTGCTCAAACTTTAATAATTAAAATTCTTATTTAAATGAGATTTTCTCTGCAGTATTTACATTTCTTTAAGTAAACTTTTTAAAGAATGTTTATAAAAATTATTTACCTATCCAATGCAGCTTAAACTGTCTCCCTCGATTTATGTGCAGGCGCCAAAACCCTTTATCAAGTACTATATAAACAACGAAAATTAGGTCAGCACCCAAGCTCAGCTCTTAATCATCATCAACAGCAGCAGTTGCAAGTGTTATTGTTATTCTTGAATAATATTGCACTCTTTCATTCAAAGCAGCTTCCGGCATAGTTGCAACTCTTTTGCCTTTCCGAGGCAGATAATCCAAGGGGTCTCGAGACCCCAAGACTCCCACTGTCCCTGGGTTCTTTATTCCGTTCCGGGCCTGTTGGGTTCATTGGAGTCCAGCGACGTTTCGGGGACGGATTATGTCATTCTATTTATTTTGGCAACTTTGGCTCGCTTTTTGTTCGAGTAGGTGAAAGGTGATAGCCTTTCGTGATAACCGAAACCGTGATAACCCCGTAATCAAGAGGATTTAGGTTTTGGCTATTCAAAGATTTGCCATTGAACGTTTCCGGTTGACAGTTAAAATTTTAATTTGATAATTATATGATTAGCATTTAAATCTCATCATTGTTTAAAGGCAATTTTTTGGCAAAATGGAAATCCTCTCAGACAAGAGATCAGTTTAGGCAAAGTTTTGAATAAGAGCTTAAAGGTAGTATTTTGGAGTATAATTAGATTAATTTCATTTATATATTTAAATTGTTAAATTTTAGCTTAAAATTTAACATTTTTAAGTTATAGTTTCTGTTATTTTGGAACACAAAATCAAAGAAGATGACTTTGCTTATGAAAAAACTAAATTAAACTTAGCAAACTGTCGACAAAATGCGAAAAAATTAATAACAACAAGTTATTCAGACTTTTCAGAGCTTAAATCACTTCTCTTGTTTATGACTATTAATTTTATTTAATAAATAAAAACTATTTATTTAAAAGAACACAATTTGCCTTTGAGCACGCCCTGAGAAATATGCAACAGTTTTTGTCACACACAAATTTTTGCCGAATTTGAAACGAAAACCCTAAATTAAACCTAATTACTAGTTATTATAAACATAAATTTAGTTATGTTTTTATTCTCAACCTAATGATGATGCTATTTTCACTAAAATTTCATAAGTTAGGATGATGATGATGGAGGAAAATGGAGCACATGCCAGCGACAACGGCGGCGCCTACTTTTTGATGGCATTCGCCGCTCTTATCAGGCTCTGAGCTGCTGCTGCTGCTGCCCGCTGATCCTCCACACATTTAATTAGACCTATTTGCTATTGCTATTGCTATGTTGGCGGCATTGACGCCATATTGATAGCATGTTCCGCTGATTGCGACATGAATTCAACTAGATTTCATTTCAAATTCAAAAAAATAGAACCGAACCCAAGTGTCGCCAGGGGCTATCTCGGCATGGCCTGACTTTTGGCTTTACTTACGGATCGGCGGCATGGAGTGGATCGTCGGTATGGTATATAGTGATTTCCACAATTTTCACAATTTCTAAGTCGCGCATTTTCGCAGCGATCTTCGCTCTTTGCCGCCACACTCACGTGTTTGGCATCATAAAACGGCAAAGCTCGTTTGACAACTTTGGTAATTCGACCCATCAGTCTTTTTCGCACTCGGTTACGTGGTCAATGCCAGGGCCCTGTGGTCCCCAACTCCGATTCCGAGTGAGAGCTCCCGCTTCTGGCAGAGGGGGTTTTGTGGGTTAACCTGGAGATCTAAGAGCTCATCGCTGGAAGATCCACAGAAACCGCAAGGCTCTAAAAAACTTGATTGCAGATAGCTACTGTTGTTCGGAATACTCTAACGTAAAGCGGGGGTTAAGTAAAGTCGTAAAAGATTTATTTTAAGTTAAATTTGGCTTATATTCATATATACAGATTTTATTCTTGTTAAAATTTTCAAGAAGAAACTTTTCCCGATGCTTTTTAACAGTAAAAGTCCAAATTTTGTTTATTAATACCTTTTTTTCATGTAAATAATTCTTGTAAACTATATTCGCTTCATTTAAAACCTATGTAAAATAATATAATACTCAAAAAATACAAAGAAGACATTAAAATATATTTTTATTGGGTAAATTATATTTTTAATGAATTTTTGACATTTTTGAACATATTATTAAAAGGAAACATGATTTCTAGAAGTTTCTCATAAAATGTTCACGTTGTTTGTGTACATTTATTCAATAATCAAACTAGTAGTTTTTTAATTATGTTTAATATATTTTTTGTTAAATTTTAAGAAATGCCTGAGCGCATTATACATATATATTTAATAAGAGGTAAAGGGGGATTTACATTTTTGAATGCATTTATTTGTGATAAGCCAGTGACTCAAAGAAATTGCAAGCCATGCAAAATATTATATTATACATTGATTGTATAAAGCTTATTAATAATAGGAAGTAAATGAATGAAATGCTATCACCATTATTTCCTTTTGCGACATACTGTCATGAAATAATCATTAAAGTGCAAATATTATACATGAAAGATTCATAATTTCTAAGTACGGATCAACATTTCCTAGAGCTCTAAAAAATGTTAAACATTTTATAAATAAAATTAAATTTTAAAGAGTATTTTGAAACAGTTAACAGACTTCAATCAGTGATTGTCAAACCCCTTACCCAATGAGTTTTGCAAGCAGCGATCAATCCATCAGTTTAACGATTTCCGTTTCCGTTTCGCCAAAAACAAAAGAGAGAGAGAGAGAGAGAGAGAGGCCCCAATCATTTAAGAGCAGCTCCAACGAAAGAGAATCCAGTGCAAGCGTAGTGGTATCAAAATCAGAGAGTGAGCGGGATTCATCTCCCAACTGCAGCTGAGACCACGATCCCTGGTCCATTCTATGAATGAATTTTGATAAATGGTCTTTATCAGCAGCAACTGTGTTCGTTCGCCCTCACCCCAAATATACATTTGCCCCTCCCTTCCCCTGCACTTGCTCCCTGGCTGGCTATATATGGAAATGCCTTTATTGTCTGTGGAGCAGCAAGTGTGCAAGTGTGCGACTGCCACTGAGTGCCGTTCGATGCCGACAATTAGCAGCTCAAGTGATCGGTGAAGGGTTCTCTTAGGGAGAGAGAAAGAAAGGGGGGAGTGAGGGGCTGATTGGGAGAAGGGGTTGAGGGTGGCGGCAATCTTTTGACGTTCTGCAACATTTCAAATTGGAATTAAAACTCGCTCTGTGTTGTTTGTTGTTGTTGCCGCCTGCTAACTGGTACCAGGGCTTTTGCTTAGGAACTACGAAAATTAGTACTGGGATAAAATACTATTAAATATATAAAAATAAATAATTAAAAGCAAGTGGGTTTAAGGAAAAAATCTAAATAATTAGAAGCGAGTGGGTTAAAGAAAAAATAGATATATAATTTTTACTTTCTTAAAAAAGTAAATTGAAAATATAAATATAAATATAAATAATGCCTTATTTTTCAAAATAAATAAAAATATATACTAAATTATGATTTCTTATACTTTAAACTAGTTTTTAAATACTATATATTTAAAGCAGACTTGAAGTAAGGGAAGAAACCTCAAATTCCGTTCGTAATTGACTTAATCATTTAAAAAATATAATTAATTTTAAAATTTTAAATATATTTTAATATAATACGTTTATTGATCTTCTAAAATTTCTTTAAAACTTTTAAAAATATTCCAAAAAGAACAAGATTTTTTTTAGTGCTCAATTAACCTACATCTAATTTCTCCCAGTGCTCATTTTGCATTCTCCCTTGTGGGCCTCAGCTTTCTGTTTATGTGCTGCGATCCTGGGACTGATCTGAACTGACCCGAACCGCTGGCATAAATCACTGACCATTCGGCGGGGCCAGACAGAGCGGGGCCAACTTCGGGGGATTCAGTACGCTCAGTAACCAGAGTATCCATAGTATTAGTGGGCATTCGACCGCCCAGGAACAACAAGAACGGGCAGTACGATGGGCCCAACAATGATCATCATCTCATTGTTGGCTGGGAGGCACTCCTCTGAGGGAAGTTTATTTGCGTGCTTGAGTAGAATTGTTTGGCGAGTTGCATTTCAATTTGACTCAATTATTTATTTATCTGCAACTGAATGCGGAAATTATGCGAAGAAGTCTCTCTGTCTCAGTCCCTCTGAGTGTGTGTGTGGAGATACGGACAACATGTCGTATGAGTGATACGAACGAGGGGCCACTTAGTAGTGCAGCCTCTGTAATGAATTTTGTAAATTGAAACGATTATTTATGAGGCAGAGTGCTGCCGAAGGAACACATGAAATTGGGTTATCAGTCATCTGTCTCATAACTGCAGCTCGTTGTTCTCTTTTCCTTTTTTTTTTTTTGCTTTGTTATCAGCTGTGGCTTGGCTTTTGGAATTGATATTCATATTCATTAGAGCTGTGCTGCTTGCACATAATATATATTTAGACGCTATATATATACTAAAGAAACGCTGAGATTTTAAACGGCAAACATCTAGCGTCACAGCTAAAAATAAACTGGCTTAATTTGTCCGAGTCCAGGTCCAGGCGGCAGGCAAGACTTTTGCACAATCGAGTCCAGTGTGTGACTCTTGATTGCCTAAATTATTTCGCGATCTATTTGAGAAAGTCAATCAATGGGTTAATGATTAGAAAGCGATCTATAACAGGACAGTGGCGTGATTGGAAAGCGATTTATAATTGGATCGTATTTGATTGGAAAGCGTTCGATAGCTCGACAAGGTCTGATTGCTTGTAGATTTGAAGGGTGAACTTATAGATTTTTAAATTTTCTTGGTTTTAGGTTTGCAAATTTTTAAAGCTGAATAAAAATGTTAACTTTAAATGATAGTTGGGGAGTATTTTTAATTGAAATTTTATGACTGCTTGCTGATTTTTAAAGATTCTTAGGAAGCTTCTAGTATTATAAAAGAAGCCTTAATTTAAATTTAATTTAATTTAAGCCTTTATTTAAAACATAGATTTATCTAACTGAAAACCTGATGGAAATTAAAGCATATACAATTATAATTTTCGGTTATTGATTTGCTATAAATAAATTCCCATATTTATAGAGTTTTTCTTAAAGATCCTTGCTGAAAATAATCCATAATATGCTTTAATAATTTAGTCAAAACCACCAAGAAACTTTACCTCTCACACATAATATTTGAAATAAATATAACATGACGAAATATTTCGTTTAATAATTAATAAACACTTAAAAGAACCCTTGACTATCAGAGAACTTTTCCCCAGCAACAAAATCACAGTTTCTCTAGCAGGTGTTCCCTGTAATTGAACCAGAATGCAATCATTTGGCGCTTCCTTATCGCCAATTTATTGGCACAAACGAAACCACGAATCTCTGACAGCTTGCTGTCCATCAATTTCAATGTTAATTTGAGTGCACGGCAATTAGTTATCATCTGTCAGGCTGGTGTCCAAACAATTATACCCAACGATGCCGTAACCGTGCCTTTAACTGGACCAACTGCGATTATTTTGCTCATTTACGACTCCCGAATGCGAGTGCGTGGGTGTTCCCAGTTCCCACTTCTATGATCGCCATGTGTCGGTGCCAGTTCCAGTGCCAGTGCAGATTTCTGCATCATATGTACTCTATATATGCTATATATGTGATGTCAAGCCGTTGAAAATGATGTCATGCTGCAAGTGCGCCGCCTCCCGTCCAGATGTGCATCCATTATGCTCCTCCGCGCGCGGCATGTGGAGGAGGCATTGCTTTTTCATGTCAATCACACGCTGCTCATATGTTGCCCCATATACGATTTTATATTGCTACCCTGTAGCTCGAGGTATGAATCTGGAGCGGTTGTAATCGCAATTGGGTTGGGTCTGGTCTCTCAATGAAATACTTTTATGTGAGCCACTAAAAAATTATTATGTTTGAAGTCCATTGTGGATGCAATATGCATTCCTGATGTGAATTGGAGTGAGGATCGGTAATAATATTGGCTTTATTTATGGGGAAATATTTTTAGTAATAATTTTAAGTAATAATTTGAACTAATTATTGGTTGTTTTATAAATATTTTATTCATAAGGAATTCATGTTTATGGGGTGCTTTGATGCTTGGGTATTGTAATAACTTTTTAAAATCATTTGTAATTGCATGCTTAATTACTTTTTATTTTGTTGAAAGTTAATCTTTAAATATACATATAAATAAAATAAAAACACTATCTTTTAGAAATTTATTTAATTTTTTTTTCTTAGCTTGTTTCTGTTATTATTTTTACTCAGCATTTTTGGGTCTACTATATTTCCTTTTTTTCTTATTCTTGCTTGCATTGTTGCATGTCGTTTTTCAAACGTTTATGATGCATATTTTACAACTGATTTGTTGTTCTTATTGTGGAAATTCCCACTCCATTCCCTGCCTGCAAACATGAAAATGAAAATGTTGTTGATTGATGGCGCGTGTTCTCCGACATGGCAGCCTTACTATTATTGAACTGGGTCAATTGTGACGCACAAAAGGATCCTCGATGATTGTTAAAAACATTTAAAGAAATAATTGTAAAAAAAAAATACATATTATAAAGTATTACCTAATAAAGGGTTTCTTTAATGAAACTTCTAAGTGAATATTTAATAATTAATCACTGTTTAAATTAAGAAACCAAAAGACTGTCTTTAGCTAAAGTTTCTAAGCCCAAAATAGAAGCCTTTCTTCTGTGTATAAAATCATCTTCCCTTTTTTTTAACTTTGTCACTTGACAACAAAGAACACACATTGATGGTGTTGCCTCTGCAACAGATAACCCCTTTGTCCATCGCCTGGAACTTAACATGAAAGAAACATTTTAAAATATACACATACATATGCATATGTTTTTTTATATAAAATATAATTTAATGCCAAATTTAAATGTATTAATTAATTTTCTGCTCGCCTTCTTGCGACTTAAGTCGCTGTCCAGGCTTATCAGCTGTGATTTATACACTCACTATGTATAAGATGACATTCTTATAATAATTATTATTATACTGTGTTTTTTTTTTGTATGCCACATCCGGGCAGTGGCAGACCAGGCCACCAACTTTGAGATACAGATTACCAGGGGCGTCTGTCTCAGTGGTGGATGCGGAAATCATTTCTTGGGGGGGTTTTGGGATGTTTTTGAAAGGATTTTAATTGGTTTTAAGGGAGTTTCGAAGGTAAATTTATTTATTTTATAACAGTTATTTATAACAGTTATTATGCCTTCAATAACTTATATTTTATCCAACAAAAAAAAACTTTTAAATATATATCCTTCCTTTTTTCAAAATTAAACAAATGTTTTCATTTTAAACTATATTGATCAAGGTTTTGTAGTTCCAAAAGTATCCCCCTTTTTTAAGGCACTCCTCCTGCCTTCCAATAACTCTTGGTTTTTTCTAAAAGATTTCGCTGTGCTTTGCATTCTCTGAATAACTGCAAATGTCCGAAGCCGAGGAAGGTATCACTTACCGTTCATCGGAAAGGCATAAACTTAGCACCCCAAGAACTGATATTAGATACTGTGGAGACCTTCAGAACTGAATCTCAGAACGTGTCGGGCCAATGGACTTGCCTTTTCATGGAGAAATACCAGAATTACCACTTAAGGGTAGAAGAATTCTAAGCACGATTAGCGTGGGCTGGGTGTGCCCAATTGTCGCGCCAGATATATGCCAGATATCTGTACATATATAGCATATGTGAGGAGGCTTAGCTTTGACCTTAAACTATGTGCAAGTTGCACGCTGCACGAGCCAGCGGGAACTGGGACAATTGGCTTAAACATGTGTAAATGCGCTTAAGTGCGCGCAACACTGACACACATCGGGTCTGAGCGCCGCCTATATACATAGATGATATATCGGATATATCTGATGTATATGTCTGGGTATAATGTTTTCCGACACGATCATTAAGACTTTTACAGTGGCGACAACAGGTGAAAATTTTAAGAGGAAACAGGGACATTTTTATCTGACAAAAAGGATAAGCTAGGAGCAAGTCAGTAGGCATTTTTCTTTCAAGAAGGATAAGATAATTTTTTTTCAGAACTAAAATAAAATTATTAGAATATTTTGACATAATTTTAAACTTGGTTTAGACAGTTTAGGTTCATAGATGAATTTCTTATAATTCTTAAAGAATATGGTATTGAAACTTGATTATTGTACACAATTTTATTTTTTAAATTAAGAAAATGTAATGAAAAGGATGGTTTCATTTAAGTTTAGTACAAATTAGAGACAGAGGAATAAAGAAATAATTTAATTTTTATATAAACTTTTACTTAGGACCACATTGCAAGCTTAAATTTACATTTTTATATAAATTCCCCCCAATCTTCAGGCTTTAACTTAACTTTTAAATTAAAATCTCCACAATATCTCTTATAATTTTCTAAACTGACTAATAAGGCCAAGACAGGTATTATTTAACAATTATTTAACCTTCATCCTCTCCCAATCGAGGCTTTATAAAAGCTAAGAACGAGAGTCACCCAACACCTGCAAAAACTTAGTTGCCGCAGACACGCGTACCCATTCAGGAATTTTATACCGAATTTTTTCTTGAATATTCCCAGAGTCACTGCCTCCTTTGCTGACTTGGCACTGTAATATTTTTTTGTATTTTTTATTTGTCTGTGAAAGCAACACAGTGCCAGTGGCAATCAAACACAGTGCACAGTTCAGCTCACCCTTTTCCCACTCGACGACGCCACTTAGTGTGGTGCGTTGTCTGGCCGTCCCAAAAAAAAGCAAAAAGAAATAAAAATAAAATAAAATAAAAGTGCTGTCAAGAGAGGCCCATACAAGATCGGGGGTATATAGCGTATATATGCATATACATTCGGCACAGAGACACAGTGGCCCAGTGTCAAGTTCAAGGAAATTGCAGTGCTGTCACTTTTCAAATTGTTACCGCAACAATTTCCACTTGCTTGCTTTTTATATAGGTTATATTAACATATATATAGATATATGTCTTGTTATCTGAGCAGAATACCTTAGGTTTCAGTTTGTTTCAATTGATTGAATGAAATTCGATGGTGTTTTTTGGGGTTTCTGTTGCAGCATTTTCGATTGAAGGAATGTGTGAAACAAAAGACTTGAATGAGACCAAAAACTGATCGAAGTTTACCAATGCAATAATATTTAATTAATACAGTAAGAAATATTGTTGAGGGGTGTATAAAAAGCAAAAAAGTTTAAAGTTTGAACTGGAAAATTTAATTGAAACAAAGTCTAAGTTAAGATTGATTTTGAGTCCCCTAAAAATTATTCTGTGAGCTAAAATCTTAACAAAAATATATATTTTATCTATAAATATCTAATTAGAATATTAGGAAGAAAAAATAACAAGCAAATAAAGATGTTTTCAGTGCACTTATTCAATAGCTTCATTTTTCACACAGTTGGCTTTCTCATTTTCCAGAAATCGAGTGCAATTGTTTTTTGGATGCACACCTGCACACCCCCGTATTTTTAGAGGGGTAATGGGTCGAATGAATTGGATTTTATTTTTGTATCTGCATTTTCTCGGATTTTTCATTTGTTCTTGTTCGAGAAAAAGGAAAAAGAAGAAAACAACAAAAGCAGCAGCAACGCAGCATCTTTCGGTTCACCGCAATGCAAAGAAGTCTTTTTTGCTTTTTGTAGTTTTCATTTTTTTGCTTTCCGTGTTGTTTACTTTTCACGTTCTCGTTTCGGGTTTTGGATGTGGATATTTGGTTAACAGATGGTTTGATCTCCTTGGGAGCAGTTCAGTTCTGGGAACTGGTGTTTCCTCTGGATAGGATGCTAAACGCTCTCACAGGGCTTTGAACTCTGGCCATTAGTCACCTCTAAACCTATATTTTCTAGATCTCTAGATGTCTCCATCTCTAGGTGCCTTTTTAAATCAAAAGTAAAACTTGGCCAAACATTTGACACTAATTTTTCTCCACAATTAAAAACACACACACATTTACCATATTAAAAAAAAGCTGAAAAAAGAAAAGCAAAGCAAAGATTTTCGGGACACATGCGTGCAACATGTGTGCAGTTTTTTCTTATTTTTAAATTAAATTTTTAGTAGGAACTGTCTCACAGCACTGAAAATTCGGTAATAAATGTTTGTGAACTTTTAACCAACATGAAAATTATGTCAATTCTATTAATAAGTAAAATACGAAAAGCTAACTAAGGATGTTTACTTGCTGACATCAATCGGGGAAACCGCAAGAAATGTGCCAATAAATAGTACATGCCTGCCGAGGTGTTCTTCGCATTTACCTCAACAAAAATGGATTTCAAAGCTCTTTCATAACTTGAAATTTACCAGATAATTGCACTTTTTACCAAATTGCATTGTTTGTTTACAAAAATAATAGTGCACATTAAATGGGGTTAAAAATGTACTCTGTTTCCCACCTTCCCCCTCGAGCATTTTCTGCTGCATTTTCCAGCCTCGAAGAAGCATGCTTTATGCCTTCGCACAATTGACTAAGCAAACGCAAAAGCAAAAAAATAGAAAAGCAAAAAGGCAAACGGACTCGCAGACGAGTTTAGAAGATTATCTCATTGCAAACGGAAGCCGAGCAATTAAAGCCGCTGCAAGTTGCACCAACTCGCACTCGTTGCACTCGCCGCTGTATAATTATAATTATTATTGTTGTTGATTTTCCGACTAAGGCGAGATTTCCATTCGCCTTCTGTTATGGCAGGGCATTTCACAAAATCGCCGAGCATAGAATAGTGCCAGTCGAAGGTCAATTGGGGGATGCCAGCGTCAAATTTGTGAGTATGTAGGAAAAGTTGTGAATTATTTGAGATTAAATAAAAATATTAGGTTGTGAATGATGGCATAATTTTAAATTGAATAAATAAATAAATATTAATAAAGATTTAAAACTTAACTTAAAGCGTAATAATTAATTTTTCCTGAAGTTTTTAATTACTTTTTATAAAGCTGAGGTTTTAATTTCTGAAAATACACCCTTAAATCCACCGCTGTAAATATATTAACATAAATATTCAATAATTACTATGTAATATTGAATAAAGCTAGGATTTTAAAGAGAGCAAATGTTCCCTTAAATCTAATGGTTTAAATATGTTAATATACATATTCAATCATAAATATTAAATATTTAATAAATACGTATTTAGGTAGACAATTTGAGTACGTATAAACTGTAGCTTTCTTAATTGTTTTTTCTTTTATAATTTAAAGCCTTGTATATCGTTGTTATTTGTTTTTATTATTTAATCTAAGGAGATCATTAAAACGCGGCTTAAAACCAAAAAACAAACTTATAAAATGTTATAATTTTAATATGCATCGTCAAGGATATTAAGTTCTTTATAAATAATATTAATAAGAATTATGTTTAATATTCCAAGAAAATTGTACAAGTTTTCGCTATATTTTTTAGGATATAGTTTCTTTATATATAATTCTATTATCCCAAGAAATTATACAAAAATACAAATCAAATAGTATTTTCTATGGAATTGCCTAACAAATTTAAAACAAATTGAAAAGAATTCCTGCTGACATCTTCGATTACCCAAATGAGAGCTCCAATCAGGGGCAATCAAGACCAGTTCCTCGTTTCCTCGATTCCTTGATAAAATTTAATTAAATCCAACTCAGCTAACTGGAGACTGTCTTCCTCTCACAGGTCTGCAACACCACGGTATGCGACTGCGAAGGCATTAAGGGACGCATCGGTGCCATTGGTCCACCCGGCGTTCCCGGCTTGGAGGGACCTGCCGGTGATGTGGGACCCTTTGGACCAGCTGGCTATATGGGCGAGAAGGGAGATGTCGGCGAGTACGGTGAAGTTGGCGAGAAGGGACACCGCGTAAGCAGTTCATAGCCCCGAAAAGGTGTCTCGAAATAACAAATATATATTCACAGGGCGATGCTGGACCTCGTGGTGAACCCGGATATCCTGGCCCCAGGGTAGGTGACAAGGCGAAAGTGACAGAAAAGAAAGAGAACCTTAATCATTCCATCTCTTACCCCCGAAAACTAGGGTTTCCCTGGCGAGGATGGCACAGCAGGACCCCGCGGCCTCGATGGTTGTGATGGCAAGCCTGGCATTTCCGGTCCCGCCGGCGCTCCTGGCGAAAACGGAGTCCGCGGCCCGCCCGGCAAACCTGGTCCCCAGGGACCCCCCGGTGACGCCGGCGAGGGCGGTATCAACTCAAAGGGCACCAAGGGCAGTCGCGGTGATCGCGGTCCTGGGGGCTACGACGGTCCGCGTGGTTTTGACGGCGATAGCGGCCAGAAAGGTGACACTGGATTTGCTGGCTTGACTGGCGCCAAGGGAGACCCAGGACCACAAGGACCACGCGGTGACATTGGCGAAGCAATGGATACACCGTACCGTCTGCAGGGAACACCCGGAGAGAAGGGCGACCCGGGCGAGACCGAGCCAGGAGCACTTACTGCAGACCTCGCTTTGAAGGGCTATCGTGGCGACGTGGGTCCGCGGGGAGACCTTGGTCCCGCCGGCCCCCGTGGCGAGCAGGGTCCATTCGGACGTGATGGACTTCCGGGCTCCAGAGGTGATGTTGGTACACCCGGCGAGCGAGGAAAGCCTGGAAAGGACGGCGAACCGGGAGTTCCCGGTGACAAGGGCGTCAAGGGAGCCCCAGGTTACAATGGCCAGGATGGATTAGATGGCAGCCCGGGACAGCCAGGTGAGGACGGATTCGATGGCATGCCCGGTGTTCAAGGTCGCCCAGGTCCCAAGGGTCTGTATGATCCCACGATGAGCAAGTCCCTGCCGGGGCCCGTTGGACCGCAGGGAGACATTGGACCCGAGGGCCATAGAGGTCAGCCTGGTGTGCCCGGCAAGGCGGGACGTCGCGGTGCTCCTGGCCTGCATGGTCAGCCCGGTGATCAGGGATTCAGCGGCAAGCGTGGCCCACCCGGACGCAGTGAGCGCGGTGAAGCCGGTGACTACGGACTGATTGGTGCTCCAGGACCCCAGGGACCGCCCGGCGAGGCTGGTCCCCCCGGACGCTATGGACTGCACGGAGATCCCGGCTACAATGTGGTCGGACCCAAGGGAGAGGCTGGTCTGAACGGATTGCCCGGCAAGGATGGCTATCGCGGCGAGCGCGGTGAGTTCGGTCTGCCCGGAGACAAGGGTCTGCCCGGCGAGGGCTACAACATTGTGGGCCCACCCGGTTCGCAGGGACCGCCTGGATTACGCGGCTATCCCGGTGACGATGGCCTGCCCGGCTTCCGAGGATTCCATGGCGACAAGGGATTGCGCGGCGACGACTGCGGCATCTGTCATGCCGGACCCCGAGGACCGCGAGGACAGGAGGGCGACACTGGCTATCCGGGTGCCCATGGCAATCGTGGCTTGATCGGCCTGACCGGAGCTCGTGGTATCCAGGGCATGCAAGGAAAACCCGGCAAGACTGGCTTCAAGGGTATCCGAGGACCTCCTGGTATTCCCGGCGAGACGGGTGTCCCCGGCCGAAAGGGTGTGGCGGGATCAGTCATTGTTGTTGGCAACCTAGAAGCAGCCGAAAAGGGCGATGATGGCGATGCCGGACGACGCGGATTGCAGGGCGGCGATGGTTTGAAGGGTGCCGCTGGCGCTTACGGAGCCCAGGGAGCACGCGGAGAGACGGGTCTGCGCGGTGACTACGGGGACACCGGTCGCCCTGGAGTCGATGGACGCCCTGGTCGTCAGGGACGCGATGGAAAGCCCGGACAGAACCCAACCACGCCCAAGATGTACTTGATCGGCCAGCCCGGACTCAATGGACTCAAGGGCGAGCGCGGTGATGTCGGAGACACTGGATTGAAGGGCCAAAAGGGTAACATGCATCCCGGCGAGGTGATCACCAACCGAGGAGACGAGGGCGACAAAGGCTTCCAGGGAGAGCCTGGCTCACCCGGACTGACGGGCAACCAAGGCGAGCCCGGAATTCCTGGCGATGTCGGTGAGGAGGGACCGGCTGGCGAAACAATCCAGGGACCCGAGGGTCTCAAGGGTTATCCTGGCCTAACCGGCGACTATGGACTGCACGGTGCCCCCGGCTTACCTGGTCTTGATGGTGAGGCTGGTGTCGATGGCTTTGTCGGAATGAAGGGACTTCGCGGTGAGCCTGGACAATCGGTCATTCCCGGTGATATTGGAGTGTCTGGACGCCCAGGTATCAAGGGATTCTACGGTGACGCCGGCGAGACTGGCCCCTATGGACCGCCTGGCATCACCGGCCAGAAGGGAGCCAAGGGTGAGATGGGTCCATATGGCGCCAATGGATTAACCGGTCTGCCCGGCAACAAGGGTCAGCGCGGTGACTATGTGATGGGACCCCCTGGAGCCCAGGGTCAACCTGGACGTAATGGACGCCTCGCTCCGCACGGCCTCAAGGGCCAGAAGGGAGAGGTGGGCTGGCAGGGACAGAATGGCCAGAACGGCGTCAAGGGAAGCATCGGTTACACCGGCGCTCGTGGTGCTCTCGGCAATCCTGGACCTCAGGGCTTCCCCGGCAGTCCCGGCATTGGTGGCCTGCCCGGCATGATTGGTGACATGGGAGATCGCGGTGACATTGGCGCAGATGGACGGCCCGGCGACATCGGTCCTCGAGGCTCCGTCGGTGAATTTGGACTTAAGGGTGCGTAGTCTTGACTCCTTCACCCCAAATCCTAACTAATCCTTAATGTTTCACTTTTCTAATGTCAGGAATTACTGGCGACGTTGGACCTTACGGCTATCCCGGTGCCAATGGTCTCCCCGGACACAAGGGCGAGCAGGGAGACCGCGGTTTCCCCGGTCGCACAGGAATTAAGGGCGCTGCCGCCTACAGTGGCATCAAGGGTGACGATGGAGAGCCCGGCTGGACGGGTCCGCCCGGTTATACTGGTGCCCCCGGTCCCAAGGGACAGCGTGGTCCTACCGGCGATTCACCGATTGCCTTCGAAGGCGCCATCGGACGCAAGGGAGAGCCCGGCAATCCCGGAGTCAACGGACTTCAGGGACGCTATGGCCTCAAGGGACAGCGTGGTGATCGCGGTCTACCCGGACAAACGGGTGAGCCAGGTGCCCCCGGTGCCCAGGGATTGGACGGCTATCGTGGACGTAATGGAGCTCCTGGTCTCAAGGGCGCCATTGGAGAAGTTGGCCTCACTGGACCCGATGGCCTGCAGGGCCAGAAAGGAGACGAAGGCTTCCCCGGCCTGATGGGACTGAACGGTGACCAGGGACCACAGGGCCCCGTCGGCGAGCAAGGCATTCAGGGTGTTCAGGGAGACGAAGGTGAAATCGGTTATCCAGGACGAGTGGAGAATCTGGGAGATCGCTACCTGTACCGTGGATTCCCCGGTGAGCAGGGCATCGTTGGCGAACGCGGCGAGAAGGGAGAAATGGGCCAGATTGGCTTCATCGGACTGCCGGGCGCCAAGGGCGAACGCGGAGATATTGGCTTCGCCGGTCAACCCGGCTACGATGGCATTCCCGGGGCTAAGGGCTCGCAGGGTGACATCGGACCACGTGGTCTTCCTGGCCTGACACAAGCAGCAGAACGTGGAGCAGACGGTGACGCCGGCTACGATGGACGCCAGGGTCGACCAGGACGCAGGGGCCAGAAGGGAGCTCCCGGCGAGCAGGGCGAGTATGGAGCTAACGGCATAATCGGACACCGCGGACCCGAAATTCAGGGCCGACCTGGAGATCAGGGTGATGTCGGCTACCCTGGAGCCCCCGGACGCAACGGATTGCACGGTTTGGCCGGAGAAAAGGGAGAACAGGGCGACCAGGGTCGTCAGGGAGAGCAGGGAGAGGCTGGCTTCGCTATTTGGGGCAGGCAGGGCGACATTGGTGATATCGGCTACCAAGGTGCTCCCGGCAGAGATGGCGCCAAGGGTGAGCAGGGCTATCCCGGTCGTCCTGGCCAGTACGGCCGAGTGGGTGCCCCGGGACCAAGGGGACCCATTGGCGACGCCGGCTGGAGCGGCATTGACGGCATGGACGGACTGTACGGCGAAAAGGGTCAGCCGGGAGAGTCATACTCCTACTCTATGGCCCGGCCAGGAGATCGCGGCGAGCCCGGCCTCGATGGCTTCAAGGGTCAGCAGGGTGATGCCGGTCTGCCAGGATTCGAGGGACTCATCGGCCTCCGTGGTGCCACCGGCTATCGCGGTGACCAGGGTGAGGTTGGCTATTCCGGCGCGGATGGTCCCCAAGGACCTCGCGGAGACATCGGTCTTATTGGTCTGACGGGAATTCCTGGTCTTCGTGGCCTGCCCGGACCCCAGGGTGACCCGGCGCCGGCACCACCGGCACCCAAGAGCCGCGGATTCATCTTTGTCCGCCACTCGCAGTCCGTGCAAGTTCCCACTTGTCCCAGCAACACGAATATGCTGTGGGAGGGTTACTCCCTGACCGGAAACGTGGCCTCCGCCCGCACGGCTGGCCAGGATCTGGGACAGGCTGGCTCCTGTCTGATGCGTTTCACCACCATGCCGTACATGATGTGCGACCTGAACAACGTTTGCAACTATGCACAGAACAATGACGACAGTCTATGGCTGTCCACCGACGAGCCCATGCCCATGACCATGACTCCTATTCAGTCCAGGGATCTCATGAAGTACATCTCGCGGTAAGTTGTATTTTTTTAGAGTGAATTCCTAGATTTAATTAATATTTGTGTCTTTTAGTTGCGTGGTGTGCGAGACCTCGACCAGAGTCATTGCCCTGCACTCGCAATCCATGTCCATTCCGAACTGTCCCGGCGGCTGGGAGGAGATGTGGACCGGCTTCAGTTACTACATGGTAGGTTACTTTAACAGAAGCAGGAGATTCTCTATTAATTTATCATTTTATGCAGACCACCTTGGATAACACGGGCGGCGTGGGACAGAACCTTGTCTCGCCTGGCTCCTGTCTGGAGCAGTTCCGTGGCCAGCCGGTGATCGAGTGCCATGGCCATGGACGCTGCAACTACTACGATGCCTTGGCTTCGTTCTGGCTTTCTGTAATCGAGGAGCAGGAGATGTGGTCTACGCCGCGCCAGCAGACGCTCAAGACGGATCCAACCAGCAAGATTAGCAGGTGAGTTTTATCCTGGTTTCTGGTTTTGAATAGAGTTTTAAATGTTATCTATAATATCCTTTCAGATGCACAGTTTGCCGTCGTCGTGGTGATGCCTTTGTGACCCGCACTCTGTCCACCGCTTCCTCGTCTAGGTCTTCGGGTTCAGACTCTAGAAGTCCCTCGGGCGGCGGTTCAAGATGGTCTTCGGGCTCGGGTTCAGGATCATCTTGGTCATCGGGTACCATTGCAGGACAACCGGGCTCCAGTTCTAGCTGGAACTCAGGCTCTAGCCAAGGTCAACCAGGATCCGGCTCCAGCTGGAGCTCAGGCTCTGGCCAAGGTCAACCGGGCTCAAGTTCTAGCTGGAATTCAGGCTCTAGGCAAGGACAACCAGGATCCAGCTCTAGCTGGTCATCAGGACAACCTCGTGGCGGTGCCAGCTGGTCCTCGGGATCCAGTTCAAACCCCTCCAGAACTAATGCAGGCTGGAATACGGCCAATTCTAGGAACAATCCCGGTAGGCAATCCAATGCTGGCGACTCAAATCCCGCCGGCTGGTCATCGAGCTCCAGCTGGGGCTCTGAGCCGCGCAATACCGGCGCCGGTGGATACCAAAGGACCAATGAAGCTCCCCGGCAGCCGTACTCACCGGCTCCATCGAACTACTTGAACGGAAGGTACCAACAGCGCCGCCCGGGCAATGTGCCCCAGAGCTACAGCGAGTACTCACGCGATCCTCGCCAGTACCGTCGGCGCACGCGCGAGGACACCACCGCACCCTAGACTCCCCACTAAGTAGCAGTTAAATCTTTGTCTTAAGTATATTGCTATCCTATCGCGATAACGATAACGATCCAAAAAAAGCCAAAACAAAAAAGAAACCAAACACTGAACAGTGCC
This sequence comes from Drosophila truncata, assembly GCA_008042515.1. Classification (NCBI taxonomy): domain Eukaryota; kingdom Metazoa; phylum Arthropoda; class Insecta; order Diptera; family Drosophilidae; genus Drosophila; species Drosophila truncata. Next base: position 66,206 of record VNJQ01005526.1, on the reverse strand, counting down.
ATTTTCTGTGTAGATGTAATCTAATTACGTGGACACCAAGCACCACACACTAATAACACACACACACACCCAAACCAAGTGCCAGAAGAAGAAAGGATTCTTAAAATAATGGGGGCTAGAGGAGTATCCATATCCACACTGCCTGCACTACAAAGCAAGTCTTCAGCTCCCATTGTTGGGAATAAATTGTAAATGTAACACAAAACCAAAAACCAAACCCAGTTTTTTGATAAATAAAATTTACACAACATAAAACCAATGCACACGAAAGAGACTTTGAATGCGATACAGAAAAAGGGTGTTAATTATCAAATATACATATATAGGAAGATAGGAGTCTTTATCTGGGAATTTTCTATTGTGAGTCATGGTAACTAAATATTAGGTTCTTCAACGCTTTAAATCGGGTTTATACCCTTGAATATTATTTTATAATTATAGTTAGAAGACTTGAAGGATCAGGAATACTTCGGATCCTTAAAAAAATATACATCAACATCCTAATTGAGCTAAATATGTAATTTTCTTTCACTTTATACCATCTGTCTAAATCTAGACTTGGTAAAAACTAAACTAATTAGTTAGATTCTTGACCATTATTTATGATTTCCAAACTAAATGTATAATCCAATATAAAATTGACTACTATATCACTTAGCTGCCTTAAAAAAATATTGAAAAACTAATAGCTTAAACTATAAACCATCCTTCTTGCATACCATCTTTCTTTCTAATTATTTACAACCCTTTAAAGGCATTCTTACATCTTAAATGTCTTTATCACTGGATTTCTCTCAAAATAAACAAGAATATACAAACATAATACTCCCATCTCGCTCTCAATACTCCCTTTTAGTAATTAAACACACCTGATCATGGTTCATTCGGCTTTGAAACTCGACAGCATATTTAATTTTATTACAATTTGAAAAAGGTCTACATATATACGCGTGTAATCAGTTTGCTTGCTCCCTCCCCCGAATCTAACAAGTAATGATACACATTTCTCTCGTAAAGGCTATTGGACAAGGTACATCTGTGTATAGGCAGAGGCTGTTCGCGAGATGTACCCCGTATACCCGTATCTCTCTCTCTCACGGGAATCTTATCGTACGACATACGACTGGTGGCTACACATAAAACATACGTACATATAGATCACTAAGCAATTAAAGGAAATACACATATAAGGAGGTGGCGCTAAAGTTAGGAGGGTGAAACGGAGAGATACAGCTAAGTAAAGATAAGATCAGGACAAGAGCTTATAGTGTAGAGTGTAGGTGTAGGTGTAGAAGAGTGGGATATTTGGTGTTGTCCCTTCTCCGCGTCTTTATCCTGCTCGTCCGTCCACACTATTATTTAACAAAGTCCGGATTCTCCTGCACCTTCTCGTTGAACTGCAAATGGTTGTCGATGATCTGGAACAGGACTTCGGGCGCTGGGAAGCGTCCCGTCTGCAGCTTCGACCATACGGGCACATCGTTCAGGGTTATCTCGAAGGCACCCGACGAGATGAGCTGGCCCTCGAGCATGTTGCCAAGGAAGAAGATCATCATACAGGCGTAGATCTTGTTCGCCTGCAGGTGACCCCACCAGCTGGGCGTGTTCAGGCCGAAGAAGGTGAACGGACTGACCGCGCTCACCACCGACACAATGATGATGATTTTCAGCGCGAATATTATCTTGGAGAGATAGTAGTTGAGGCCCGGCGGGTCGTAGTTGCCGCCGTGCACTTGGATCTGCGGGTACTTTTCACCCAGAATGTTTACGTAGTCCTCGAAGGCCTTGCGGTAGCCGCAGGAGTAGCTGTGCACGAAGACAATACAAGAAAACCACGTACGTTTAGTCAGACCCACATATCTACACATACATATATTATGTTAATTGCCCCGGTGTAGTAATCCTCACCAGTAAAGAAAAGTCATCGTCGGCGCGGAGCTCTGACCGAATTTCGTGGCCGGTATTTCCTTCTCGACGTCGGCGACCACCAGCGCGTAGGTGGCACACAGGCACAGTACCAGCAGTGCTATATTTCTTCCGTTTACGGCTTCCATTACGCTGTTTTTCGTAGGTTTTCTTCACTTGAATTTCGGAGTAGTATTATTTTTTGTACCTTGCCAATTAGTAAGACCGTGTGGTGGTGGCTGGGAAATACGCCTATTACGGCTTCCACTGGCTTCGCCGGCGCATTGACAGTCTGGCAGCGCTGACGTATCCGGTTTTCAGTTTGACTGTGATTATTCCTGATGTTCGAGATATTTTCACAGAAAATGCTATAAGAAGCTCTGAGTAAAAAGGCAGAGCAACTGTTTGTTTATTTTGTAAGGTGGAACACGTCGAGTAGCGTACGAAAGCAGTGAAGATACTTTTTCGCCGGTAGACAAAGTGTGACCAACTACCCGTAATCCGAAAATACCTGATTTTCCCGACACCTTGGAATAATCCACGGAACGCCGTTCGTTCCATTCTGCGGCGGATTTGCTCCGCAACAAAAAGTTAAACAAAAACATGGTAAATGTTATGAAAGGCGTGCTGGTGGAGTGGTAAGTACCAAACGGATAGCTTGACATGTAGTTGATGAATACCCTTGCAGTGATCCTGCTATGAAACAATTCCTGCTGCACTTGGACGAGAAACTGGCTCTGGGTCGCAAATTCATCATCCAGGATCTGGACGAGAACCATTTATTCATCTCCACGGACATTGTGGATGTGCTGCAGGCCCGCGTCGACGACTTGATGGACCGCATTAGCTTCCCGCTGCACGACAAGGACGCCTAGAAACTTCCAGAAAATCTTCAAACAAAGAAAACAACGAAACAACACCATGACAGGCCGGGAGTCCAATCGCATCAAGGATGCGGAGAAAAAGCGCGTTCTGGATGTGGCAGCCCGGCAGAGACGAGCCCGCAAGGCTCTGGAGGCTTTGGAGCAGGATAACTTCCACGACGACCCCCATGCCGACCTGGTCATGTCCAAAAAGCTGCCCAAATTCCAGGACAGCCCGAATGGCAAGGAAAAGAAGACCAAGCGCAAGGGCGCCGAATACTTCCGAGCCAAGTATCGTAAGAACTTCCAGCAGCTGCTCGAGGAGGACAAGCAGCGGCCCAACTACGAGAGCGCCTCTGCTCCACCTCCCCAAAAGCCGCTGCGCCACTTTTGCGCCGTCTGCGGTAACTTTTCCCTGTACTCCTGCACCGCCTGCGGGACGCGCTACTGCCGGGTGCGCTGCCTTAAGACGCATCAGGACACGCGCTGCCTCAAGTGGACCGCCTGAAATGGTTGTAGTTTAAACATAAACAATAAATCAAACCTAGAATTAACTTAAAAGAGGCTTTTCGTTTTTGAAGGTTGCCAGATCTGGCAAAAAAACTTGCCAGCTATCTTTTGAGAAAAAATTAAGCGAGAAATTTTCAGTTGTTATATCTCAATGATTCAGAAATTTAATTACAAACTTAGCATTCATATATAAATATTTATTTTCTTTTATGCTTATTGAATTATCGCTGTTATCGATTGTGTAGGCCGTTTTATCGATGGGTTCATGGTTCTGCCATCTCTAACATCGCGCAGGTCAAATCAACATTTCAAACGAATCGCTACGAAACGTCTCGCCTGCAGCCAAACTCAAATTTTCAAGTTTACGTCCAGGAGCACAAGTCGCCTAGACAAAAATAAATCCCGCGTGTGTGTGATAAATTCCAATCCGAACCTTGTCAGCCGGCGAAATCAGCTGTAGCCAAGGTAGCGGTTGCGTGCTTGTGCCCGAGAGCGCCGTGTGTGTGTATGTGCGAAAGCGCGAGTCCAATCAGAGAGCCAGGATATCCCAATAAGCATCTGTGAAAATCGTTAATTTTCCCGATTTTTCCCCGAAAAAAATGGATATTAACTTTGCCGATTTGAAAAAGGAGGCTGCCGCCACCAACGAGGACATCTTCCAACAGGCGCAAAAGGCCTACGAGGACCTGGCATCTTCGCCCAATGTGAGCAGCGGCGCCCAGGACGATAATGCTCACACGGAGCATTACTTTGCCAACGAAAAGAAGAACCTGGACTTTGGAGATCCGCAGGAATTCGTGCAACGCCTTTCTGCCGGCGCCAAGGAGGCGCAGGTGGAGCTGGACGCCAAGTTTTCCAAGAAGGCAGAGGATTTCGGGGATTTTCTGCGAGACATCGGCCAGGAGGCGAAGCAAGGCATCAGCGGCTTGACCACTGACTTCATGAATGCCGAGCGTGGCTTCTCTGCACCTTTGGCTGCCTTCTCAGATGCCCCAGCACCAGTGGCTCCTGCTCCTGCTCCTGCTCCGGCTCCAGCTTCTGTCCCAGCTCCAGCTCCCGCTGCAGTGGCTGCCGTTCAAGAAGAGGATCTCCTGGGCAGCTTTGGTGGCGATAAGCCACAGGCTCCACTACAATCCTTCCAGGCCACGGCCCCGTCCAGTGCCAATTTCTATGATGACGACGATGACGATTTCCTGGGCAAGCCGCTTGCCGTGGCACCAGTGAGTGCCAACAACAAGGATTCGGACACCGAATCGCCTTCCGTCTCGTACACAACGTCGCCGGCCAAAAAGCATATTGTGGATGAGCTAAAGGAGCAGGATAACGAGAAGTTCATCTCGTCGGAGGATCTGCTTAGTGACTTCAAGGAGGAGCGCACAGCCACACCGCCAGCTCACATTTCCGCTCCGGCACCCGTCGCCCCTGCAGCTGCGCCCATTCCCGTGCCCGTGCCCGTGCCAGTTGTAAAGCCATCGTCCCCGCCGCCGGTTCCACCGGTTGTTCCCGTTACAACCGCCTTGGTAACCGACCTTGACGACGAGGAGGACTTCAAGCCCAGCAGCGTCCCGGTGGCGCCTAAGGTTGAACCAAAACCGGAGCCGCCCAAGCCGAAGGAGGAGCCGCCCAAGCCAAAGGTCGCACCAGTATCGGCGCAGCCACAGCCCAAGATTGTGTCCGTGGAGGAAATCTTCTATAAATACGGATTGGGTAAGTTCCATTGCCACTCAGAATGCACTCTCTGGTCGTTATCATTGCCTTCCGTTTCGTTATCCTAATTAATTACGTTGTGCCTGTCGTAATTAGAGTATTATTTGCTGTTTGTTTTAGTTTGTGTTGTCCTTGCGACCGCACCTTGCATCCCACCTGGCCCAGCTCCTCCTCGGAGCCCTCGTTTCTGCGTTAGTCATTCGCCGCTCTCTTTTTTGCGCTTGGTTTTTTTCCTCAACTCTGCTCCATGATGTCATCATCGGGGGTCTCTGTTCTCTTATTAAATGTATTTCATATCGCATTGCGGAGAAATTTGATAGCTTTAGAAGATTCTTAACGCCTCTCTTATTGTTGTTGCTGTGGGTTTTTCTTAACCCACAATCGTTCTCTTTCTCTGGGCAGATTATTAATCATTCCGGCATCCGTGAAGCAGCAGCAGCAGCAATCTCATATTTTTCGCCGGTATTTTCACATAGTTTTTTGCGAATCGATCGTCACCGCCTTGGACTGGCGCGTGATTCACGCTCATTTGAATGCGCCAAAACAAGTGAACAGACATTGTAGTTGTATGTAAATACAGGGTTCATTGGCTAAATGAGATGCTAGGAGATTCTATTTTTTAAAACACACCTTTTGAGAAGTATATTCTAATACATTTTTAAATTTTGAAACCATTTGTCGAAGGTTTTAAGTTTTGTAATTATTTATGAAGGTTTAAATGGGAGTTTACGAAGGTTTAATGAAAATTTAATAGATTTGAAAGGGTTTTATTAAGTATTGAAGTTTTTAGAATATAAAGTAATCAAGCTTGATCACAGAAAAAGCTTTCGATTTTAGAATTTTCTATTTTTAGCGTTTTGAAATTGATTTTAAACCTTTGGCAAGAGACATATGAATTCTGACATATGAATTCTATTAAACCGTATCAGTTAAGACTTTAGAATGGGCATATTCAGCTGACCTACTGTTTATTTTAACTGTTTACAAGAAGAGAACTTAATAAATAAGTTTCTAATTGTAGAAATAAAATGTATACAAAATTACACAATAAATTCCACAGAAAAAGGCATATAAATAAACAGTTTAAGAACACCAAGTAAATGGGAAAATAAAGTTAATTACATAACTAATCCCAAACCAGACAGAGCAAAGAGAGAGGCTACAAGTCATCATCATAATCATCACGTTAAAAGCTGGCCGGGCCTGGCTAGCATTCTCAAAGTGCCTAGTTTCACCATAACCGAGATACTTTACCGGCATGAATCAGCTGTGCTCGCTGGATAACCTCTCCCCTGGACACCCCACACCTTTTATATATATTTTTTTAGTAGTTTATATATTTTTACTCAACCAAAATGACTGGCTGGCGTTCATTGACGTATGTCTGCCGTTCATATTTCACTTATTTCATTGCTATGATTCTTGTTTCTCTGCTTTACGTTTTGTTTCGTTTCGTTTCGTGGATTACGTTGTGTTGTGATGTGTCCATTAAGGCAATTTACGGCACTCGCAATATCAACGGTAATTTATTGTTGCGTAGTAAATTCTGCTACTATTTTGCCAAGCTACTACCCTAAACTAATTTAAGGCATTGGATAATCCCATTCCCATTCCCATTCCCATCTCTCTGCGGAAAAGCATTTTCCAATTAGTGATTTCCATCGACGCCTCCGGCTGGCTGCCTGCCTGCAGTCTGTGCACCATGCATGCACATCCCTTTTGTTCGCGATTATGCGGCTATTTTTATTACTTATTACCAGCTGTGCACATATATTCATTTTGTTCTTGTTCTTTTGTTCTTCTTTTGTCTTTCAATTTGCACTTGATTTTGCTTTGGTTATTATTGAGCGAGAGCTTAGCATCCACGGCTTCATCGGAGACCTTATCTCCTCGCCTCTTTATCGCAGGCTACAATAGTCCACTCCCAGCTTCCGATATCGGTGCACAGTTTTATTTTTGTTTAAACCGTGATAATCTCCTCTGCAGGCAAAGTAACAAAATATTTATTTTAATTTCTTTCTTGTGTCGTGTTGGGTAAACAAAAAAAAGTTTCTCCTTCTTTGGGTCGATTCTGTTTGGTATTATTTTTGGTTAATTGCATCTCCCACGCAGCTCGAAGAGATCGATTTAATGGAGGGCAATCGCTCTGGGTTTTTTTTTTTTTATAAAAAGAGAACTGAGAAAAGAACACATGGCATTAAGTGAAAAAAGCAAGACGAGTGAGGCCTTGTACTATATTCAAAAAGTTATTGTTATTGTGCGTGGACTGAGGGATAACCTTAAAAAACGAAGAAGAATTGGATTAATTGGTTTAATCAATATTTATTTTTGTCATTCGACTTTCAGGAGTTTTAAGAGTGTCTTTCTTAGTCAACTTTATTTAAGAGAACCTATCTTAATAATTTTTCACATTTACTATCCTATATTTAAAATTTTATCATATTATATAAAGTATTGTAGCTTTTGTAATTATTCTAAAAGCAAATGTATTTTCAGCTTAAATAGAAAATGATCTCTATTAATGTTGATTATATTTTTTATTTATTTTCCTACCTAAAAACAGTACTTTGATTAGGTTTTATGTAGATTTTAAGACCCTATAAAGGTAAAATTTGCTTACAACTAGAAAATTCTTAATCAATTTCAAAGCCAAACCACTTCTTTAGGTATTACTTTTCTTAAAAAATCCCATTCCGAAATGTAGGTCACTTGGTTAAAAATCTACCGAATATTTGTGATAGTCTCTCATACAATTTGCCACCGGAAAAATGTATTTTCCTCCTTCTCCTACTTAATATCGATTTCATCTGCCAAGAAACTGGCCAGAAACTGTGCTAAGAGAACTTTGACAATTTGGCAAAGCCATATGGATGGAATGCGTCAAGAATTGTGGCCATAACTTGGTCAGTGGCCAAAAGCATACATAAACTATAGGTCGCTGTCGCTGCCGCCGCCGGGGAAATGGAAAATGCGTCTCGAGTGTCAGTTGATTGATTTCCTATCTAATTTTCACGCTGCACGCAAAGGGCGGGGCCTGAAGGGGTTGCTGCTGGGTTGGGCTGGGGGGTGATAGCAACAGCATCTGCAGTTCGCTGCTTGCACTGCCGCCGCACCGCACCCAAAAAGTCCGGATAATTTCCGGCCCACTTAGTGGGTGGCAATAAAAACAACCAAATTCCTGCCGGGACAGGACGCATGCGCCTGGGTGGGGGGAGGAGAACGGAAAAAGTCTCCACTCTCCAACACAGGCGGGTCAGCTGCATTTGGGTGAAATATCGATGAGTGCGCTGAGCGCGTCGAGACTCTGGCCTCTGGAAAAGCCTGGCCAAGCTTTTCCTCGGCGCAGGGTTCAGGGCTAAGAGCGGTTGCTCAACTCGGTGAGACTTGGGTTGCCCTCTGTCTCATTGATTTTGCATTCCGACCCAAAGGTGCACCACAGTATGACTTCTTTTGGAGCAAACTAAGGGGAATTTTCTTTCAAAATATGCTGTAGTTTTTAGGGAGGGATTATAATAATTCTTGAGATATAAATTAATATATTTAAAATTAAAAACCATACAAAATAAGGTACCATACTTATGAATAACCTGAAATTATAGAAATTAAACTACAACGTTTTATGAATAGAAACCTCACTGTAACCGACAAGTGGACCCAGTGGGGGGCACCATCTCTTCCTCTCCAGTATCTCTCTCACTCTCTCTCGGCGCCGTCGCCGTGGCTTAGGGTTGTCCTTTTTGTCGCAAGGAGATATTTCCTCGTCGGCTGAAGCTTTTCCTAATACGTTTTTCAGTCTCTATACGCGTCGTGAGCCCGCAGCACATACGGAAGTGAAATTTTATTCTTATAGCGTAATATTACGGTAATACGTTAACGTCGTAATACTCTCGCCGCTCTCTTTCATCTGCGCCGTGCTTTTGTCAACGAAAACAATCGAATAGAAAAACGGAAAAGCGAGGAAAAATTATCAAAGGAAATTCTGGTGCCGACAGAAATTGTGCAAAATTAAAGCATAAATCACAAATAATATAAATAATAATGTCTGCAATTGGTGAAACCGCTCAGAATGGCGTTTGCAAGCAGCGCCCATTGATTTGTTCCATTCTCGATCCCAGTAAGTGGTACTCGCATCTAAAACGTATTAACCCCAAAACGAAACTCACCCCAAAATTCGAAATTCGAAAAATAAAAAAGAAAAACAACAAAACTAACCTCTGACAACTGTGGTACGGGGGGTAGCTTTTAATAGTAACTGTAATTAAGGATTGTATAATTTGTGTAAATATTACCCACGGTAGCAGGTTGCTTCTCTGTATTATAGTAGCTTCTCAAAGTTAAATTTTATTTATTATTATTATTTAGTATTTCTACTATATTTAACTGTTAATTATCTGTTTCTATGCCGCTTGCTTTCGGGCTTAAACTGCTTTCTCTCTTTCCCTTTTACTGCCTGGAAGCGTGTTTTTTATGATTGTTTTTTTAATTCACCGCCTCCGCACGCTATTTCCGTTTCCTTTTTGGCCATTTTCATTATCGTTTTCGCACCACGACTAACCGCTAACTAACGAAAATCAATATATCAATCGTCTATTTGCAGATGCCTGGTTCAAGCCCGAACGTTTGCACCCGCAAGGTAAGTTATCCAGTGGCTGTCAAACTGCGCCAGGCGACTTGAGCGCGCTGCTTGACCGGCGCGGCAGCCGTTAAATTGTAACTGTTAATAAGTGTTACTGTGTAACTGTACAATACCCGCCGCCAACTGTCAATATGCGTTATGATGTCATCGAGAGCCACCCCCTAAAATTTCTGCGTTGTCCCCTTGTTGTTGTGGTTGTTGTCCTTTTTGTTTTGCTCCTTTTTTTGTTGCTTTGATTAATCCTACCACACAAATACATTCATATGCTAAGCTTTGTGTTCCCGCTGTGCTCCTTGCTGGGATTTTTTTTTTTGTGCAAGCAGTGCGGCCGGAAAGTATGCCACATTATTCCGCATATCCTTTCGAGTGCTCTGCATTGTCTTTTTATGTGTGAGTGTATGTGTGTGTTCCATTTAGGAATTATTATTTGTTTTCCTTTTATTCCTTTTAAAGGGACATTTTTAAGTATATTGACAGCGTGGTTTTATGCTAAATTCTTAAAAATGCTGAACATGATTTTAAATTGACATATTTCTAAAGATTTTTGTTAGGTTTTTATTGACAAAATGAGAAAAATCATAAAAATTATCTTTAAATAGATTTGACAAATATAATTGTATGTGTTATATATTTTTTGAGGTGTGAGATTTGTTCACGTTAAATTAAATTAACTCCTTATATTTCTTATTCATAAATAGGCTTGTTTACATATTCAGCTTTTCTTATGTTACTCATAACCTCTGTTAAAAGCATATATTTATGACATATTCAGGGGTTCATATTATAATCTCTCTAAAATCGAGAATATATCCTTTTCTGCACCTCTCTCTTTGTCCTTTAAATCGATAAATTTCGCCAGACATGTATGTATGAGCATGTTAGTAGTGTATACAATTTATTGCCAAGGAGATGCCGCTAAAGAAAAGTTTAATAACTTTAAAATAGCATTTTAGTACAGTTTTCAACGGATTCGTTTTATACCCACTGATTTATTTCAATTTTTATGCAGCTTTCACCCATGCTTTAGGGGGTTGACTAAATATAAATTTGCATTTTTATAATATACTACACACGAGGGTAGCTCGGTAGGTGGCATGCTCCCCCAGCTCCTCCCCCTTTTAAGTTTTTGGCTGGAAGTCCAGTCGCATTGTAATTAGCCGTCGTTTTGATATAGTTCAGTTACCCGACAGGCAAACGCTTTGCACTGAAGCGGTGAGTGGTGAGCGTTGAGAAGCGGCAACCGTAATCGGATCGCATGCTAAGCCAACCAACAAACTCTCCCCAACAGCCAAGCACTCGCAATTGCAGTGGCGACCACAGTGGAGACTCCATAATTTCTATAACTTTAATCAAGATTTACATTTGATATTGAATTTTTTCTGATTTTTTAAAGAGATTTTTGGAAGGAAGTAAGGCCTGTAAAACTCAAAATAGAGTAATATAGAACCTTTTATTAATATTTTTCTATTAAAAATGTCCTGTAAGAGAAACCCACCTGTACAAGTACATAAATTCACAATAAAAAGAGTACTTTTACCACTGCAAATTGCAAGCTGATATGGGGCGTCTGCTAGTTTCCCCGCCAGTTTCCCTGCCGGGGGTCTTTGCATGCAATGTGAGCTTAGTCTAAGCTTCGCTCCAAACCTGCACTTTCTATAGGTGCTTTTATATGTCTATATATTCATATATGTATATTCTTTTAGTATTCCATATTTAATCAGCTTATGGCCGGCGAAAATCATTCGCTTCTGTTGTGACTAATGCACCTTTTAGTTGGCCTCCGTCTGAGTTTATTATAGATAATCACTCATGTCTGGTTAGTTAATCATGCATTTAGTCTGTGCCTATATTAGTCATATTGTTCAGGTTGGACTTTGTCTTTAAAGTTTATAATACGTGTCTGGTGTTTTGAATAACTAAACGCAAACAATTTAATAAAAATAGTACTTAGTTTTATAGTATAGGTAACACTTTATATAGAAACTAAATATTAATGATTAGCTACTGAATTGATTTTATGGGTCATAAATATTTATTTGTAATAATGCATTTTAAAGCTGTAAAGGAAATGCTTAAATTGTAAAGGGTATGGATCTTTTTGTATGAAATATATATTTCAGGTTTAGGATAGTTTATAATACAACCGCCAAATTTGTTCTCAATATTATACATTAAATTTGGGTCTTATAATTATAACAATTTATATTGTGAACTATTTATGAACTTAAATTTAAACTGTAACAAGAAAGAAATTCAACTTCGGAAGCAGCATTTAAAATAAATCATAAATAAGCCAAAAATCAAAAATGCTTGCCAACTCCCAAGTTTTGCAAAAATATTCTCTGCCCCTTTTCTTTCTATGCCTTTCTTGGCCAAAATATAATTTGCCCAAGAGTGGCTCTAGACATCTAGAACCTGTGGCTTCGAGGGTTTTCTCTCGCCCAAATTGGACATGGCCAAGAACTTAAGTGCCGCTCACTGTGGACTGCCCACTGGGAGCACTCTTTGCTACTTGAATAATTGAGTCAGTCCAGTCAGTTGGAGGAAGTCGGCCCACATTAGCATTCGCTCCCCCTCCTCCGCCTACCGGATTTGGATCCATAAAGGAAAGTCAGCCAAGCGGCGTCAGAGTTTGAGTTTCGATCGGTGAATGCCAAACTGTTCTCGTAATTAGTGTAGCGGTAAAAATAATAATTAATCATCGGCTATTGTATCTAGGCTAGAAGTTTGCATGAAAATTGCGAAAATTCCTTTAAATTAATTTGAAAGAGGGAAATATATTATATTCAGAAGATCTTTAGTTCCAAATTTGTTATTGAGAAATAAATAAAATATATACAATTAAAGGCATGACATCATAAAAGGAAGGCCCGACTTTAAACAAAGCCAAAGATATAAGGTATATAATCAAACTGCCTTTAGTTCTTAAATCTATTCACTTTTTTTATTGTTAGAAAAAGCAAGGAAATGAGTAATGTCTTTTTATATATTCTTCTTTATATAAAAATTTGCAAATTTCACTTTTCATAAATCAATCTATTCGCTTTCCAACATTAATCATTTCTGAGATTCAGGTCAAATCTTCGGCATAAAAGAATATTAATTTTAAACAACGAAAATATTATTTTTCCATGAGAACGCATTTTTAGTGAATGAAATCAGGTGCAATTTTTGACTTGCTTTATCTTAATTCTAAAGATATTAAAGACTAAGTTAAAGATAGTTATATCTTATCCTACGGTCTTTAGTTCAGAAAAGGTAGAATGAGTAACGTGCCAGAAAAAGAACAAATGCTTACGTGCCATGGACAAGTTTTCTTGTTGTGTTTATATGCATATATTTATGTATATATCTTTTATACTTCCAGGCGAAATCGATTAGATCATCGACACGGCATTTTTCTAGACTTTGCCAATTTAGCACCAAAATATATAAACAATATTCGCATATATGCGATAAATTTGCATTCAAGTGCAAAACCCGAAATTAGCAACAAATGATAAGACGCCAGAAATGAGTTAATTCCACGGCTTCAGATAACTTGTCTTCATTGCTGCTTGGCAGTATAAGAAAGCTTAGATAACAGACAGCAAGTCATATGCCACCAATTTATATGTGACGTCATATCATATTGTTATTTTTAAAAATTTAAAAAGAAAGAAATTAAAAATTTTAATTTCGGGCGCTTTTAGTCAAGCAGTCCAAACTGCTTGCAGTATCTATCAGATTGTGGCAAGCAGTGCATGTTAGCCCCAAAGCTAGAAGCGTTAACCTTGAATTCTGCAGCGTGAGAGCGAACTTGAGAGAAAGAGCAACTGTCATTGTTTAGGAAGCTCTCCAAAAAATCTCACCTCTCATTCATTACTGCGTTCCCCTGTCCACTTTCATTGCTCTCATCTTGTAGTCCCCCCGTATCCGTAGGCCCCCCTTTTTTGGATGCTTTCTGCCCGGCCGGCGTCAACGACGTCTCTCGTTCACAGTTGCCCGCTAATTTTAGCCTTTTAGCTAAGTATTTCAGCCATTCGTTGTTGGTGTTGGCATTCCCTTTGTAGTTGTTGCGGTTTAACATTTAAAGATTAAGGCGTAGGCTGCAATGGGCAGCAAATCAAGCCGTTGGATTAGAAACAAGATCAGGAAAATGTTGTCATTGTTGAAATCTACAAATTATTTGTAAATGTTAATATATTTTAATCAATTCTTAAAGGCTATATATTTAATCTAATGGCAATTAAGTCTGTTAGTTATCCTCCTAAGAAGGCTTTACTGTATCGATCATTTCGAACCAGTTCACATAAAAACTCCTTGCTCAACGGCAGCCCTGGCCAAGACCTCTTCTGATCGGTTCAGATTCCTTTAATTCTCCTCTCATTTTAACACACCTGGATGGACCCTCGCTCTCCCCGCTCCCATCGAGGATCCCTTTACCTGTTCATGCTGCTTGACGAGCGTCTACCTAAACTGCATATGAAAATGTGTGCATGCTCGCGCTTGATAGGCGACAACTACATTAACAGCTACAACAAATGCGTGCTGGTTGACAATAAAAACGTGCAGCTCTCTCTCTCTCAATGTATCTGTATCTTTAGGCTCTCAGACAACCCTCTTTCTACCTTTCTCTCTGAAGCGTTCTATTTGCAATTCGCCATAAATAGGGGGAGAAAGACCCTCTGCCCCCGAGTTCCTGTATCTGTATCTCCTCTCACTGTCCCTTCAGGCTACAGCTATGGGCACAATGTTAGTAAAGACAATTAAAAGATATTATGAGATTATAAGATATTAACCATTTAAAAAAAAAGTATTATCTGCTCTTTGGGGAACTTTTTTATTGAGAAACTTGGCGAAGTTTTTATATATATATTTTAAATAAAATAATTATACATTCAATATTAAACTTAGCACATTTCTAATCGAATTAATCTTAACGTTCTTAAACCCTTGACCGCTGCTGTACTCTCAGTGGGTACCTGCGTGTGTATTTCGCTATGAAAGTGTGTTTGTGTGTAGGTATGAGTGTGTCGCTTCGCCCTGCGCCAAGCTGAGCGCATCTGAAATTAATTGTAGTTTAGTTGATGTACGGACTTTGACAACGTCACTTGCCCCCAGACGCGATCGAGAATCGAGATCGGGAAAACGAGAAGCGCGACAACGAACAAGGGTAAATCGCTAACTAAGTGCTCCCTTCAGCACCGCGAGTGTGCGTGGTGTGTGCACTGCAGATCGCTGTCAACTCAGCTGTTTGAACTCCTCGGATGACCTGCACTTGCAGCTGACAGAAAACACGGATCCGCGACTTTGTCATTGGCGCGGCGCAGCATCCAAATTTACCCCGCCACGCCCGCGGAATTTCTCTCGTGTTTTTTTTTCGTGCGGATACTTTTCTAATTATATAACTTGGATAGGTGCCCTAAACTTTCGGGATATTATAAATGTTGTAAATGTTTCGACAGTGGTTCTTCGGAAATTGGAAATTCCAGATATAAATATAACAAAGGATTTTATTGCTTTACCTCTGGAATTTTTCAGTTTTGTTGATCTTTCCAAGTGTAATATAATAGGAGAAGCTTAGAAAAATATTATAAATATAAATATTCCTAAAATTGTTATTTATACAAAACTTCTGCCAGCTAATTGTTCACCGAAATAGTTAGGAAATCCGAGTTAGTCTTATCAAAAACCCTACATGTTCAGGAATTTCCTTTACCCAAAGACCACTGTGTTCATATTCAATATCAAGACGTGCACCTAGACTCTACACCGGTTATCGCCTTCAAGTAAATAAATCGGGAGTGAATGAAATAATATTATTAATCCTATCCTATTATCTTTCCCCCGTCGTCGACTGGTATTTTCCATATCAGTTCCGCCCGCTGCGATTCCGATTGTAAGGAGGAGGAGTGCGAGGAACTGTCGACGGCGGCACTAGCGATTCTATATCTCTCGTCTAGGTCGGATCCGCCGCAATCGCAATCGGTTTTGGCTCGCGAACACCGCGATCGTTCAGTTGTACGCAGACGGTTAATGTTAATGCCCGGTGTCGTTGCATTCGCATTTCCTCGATCCGTGAACCGCTCGAAAGTACTTTCGCCTCAACAGATTCGATTCTTCTTTCTCTTGCAGTCGAGTGGCAGAAGGCTTTTAAAGTGATAGAATTTAAACCATATATACTCAGTTAGCGTAAACACAAACACACAATATATAATGGCTGCTGGTCTGGAAACTCTGCAGGGTCTGCTGCAATCGCTGGGCGAACTCAAAGATTTGCCTCTGAATCGCGAGTCGTGTAAGTAAATTGTTGAATAAAAATGAGATCAGAAAATATATTTCCATATATTTAAAGAACCATCAATCTTAAGTGGTTGAGATTTTTTTGAGAGTGAATATGAGGGCGACCGCATGGTCAGCTGAAAATTAAATAAAACATTGAATTTCCCTAGGGGGAAATTTCTTTTACTTTTGCTTTACTCTTTCTCTGCTTTTTGCCTCTCTTTTTATCACTCTCTTTGTGTCTCCTTGTGCTTTGTTTCTAATTGCAGCTATAATTTATTTATAAATATTCTTTTTTGTGTGTTGAGAACTATGGGAAAATGTGGGAAAAGTATTTCGTCTTTTAAGGCTGACACGTTGCCTTTCTTCGAATAATTGATAAGATTGGTGAAATTCTGAATTAAACCAAGGTTGATAAGCTCCTTTTGTATGATTAATAACTTTTAGTTGCAGTTTCATTTATGATTTAGCTAATAAAAAGCTTCGTCACTTGGCTATCAATAGTGATTTTTTACTTAGATTAACCTAAAGAGTGTTTGGAAGTGATTAAGTTTTTGGCCCTATAAAACTATTTCCCACTTGAGGGGTATGTTCTCCCTTATCAGGTCTAGTTTCCCCTGTGGTGACATTTGTTTTGATAAGAACACAAAGTCTTGAGTGATTTGTCATTTGTGGAACTTTGACTCTTTTTAAATTTTAGGGAGTGTTTCCTAACCTTTGCCTTGAAATATAAAATTAAATTCAATAGAGCTCTATTATTGTGACTGCATCTGTACTTCTACCTCCCCAATTCTCTTTTAATTATACAAATATTCCCTTGTTTTTGATAGTTTTTGTTTTGTTTTCTTTCTTGTTGGATATAATTCTGCATTTTCTTTATTTCTTTTAATTGTTTAATAACGTTTTGGCTTATGCAATTCTTCCTGACAATGTCAGGTGCACACAATTATTTATTTATTTGTGTATTAATTATTGGCCAACATTATGGGAATTATGTCAGCGGGAATTGCGCTCCCGCAGCGTGATATCATTTTAAGCAGAGCTTACTCATTCAAACGCGCCAAAAAAAGGCGAAAATAAAAACGCAAAATCGTTAAAGGTGATTGGGGTTGGGATTCAAGTGTATGTGGGGATGATGTCACACTACAAACGCTTTTCGCATTTCACCAAAACGCAGTTTATTGCGTTTTGAGCCTAGAATGGAAATGGCATACAGTTTGAATAGAACTGTGCCCATGACAACAAGCAGTGCATTGAACCGCCGCACGAGATAAGCTGTGTGTAAATCTCCGCATGGATTCTAGTGGAGATTTAATTTATTGATTTAAACTTGTATGTCTTAGCATTTCCCCATTGCTGGTCACGCTCCGGAGCCATGATTCACAGTCAGTCGAAGTCAAAGTCGCAGCCGCAGACCGCAACCTCACCCACTACGTCACGCGACGTAAGGCGGACAACGTAAGTCCAATCCCGCTATCTTCGGCTGGGGAGCCGAAACGCGAATCCCAAGTTCGTGTTCGAGGTTGACACGTTTGCTGACATATACGCCCGCTCCCGCCCACTACTTCAGCCCCTACAGACCGCTCGTACATTGTTGTTGTTATTGCGCCTTATCTTTTACTTTCAATGCGGATCGTCAACGCACTGCTCTCTCTCTCTACCACTCTCTCCGGATGTGAGGGGACTCTCTTTTTCTGTACAGTGGATTGAATAACTTAATTTTGTTTGAAATAATTTGGAATCAAAATATAAATTTATAAATTTCATTTTGTAATGATGTCAATGATGTCGGTGAAAGTCATACTTAAAAGGCATAATAAATCCTTTTAAAAACCCTCCTCAAATATGAACATTTTTATTACAAAACAAATCACTTCCAAAATCCCTAGAAATTAATTTCCCAAAGTTCCCCACTGTGCAACTGCTTGGCGCTCGCTCCCACTGCTTTTGCTATGGTTCCAGAAAACTTGTTTGCTGCCACTCTGCCCCACGTTCGCTTTCGCTCGCTCGCTCCCTATGGCTCCCCCACATTCGCTGTCCCGCTCGTGCTGCCCAAGCAAGCTCCCTAGCAAATTGGAGGCTTGTTGGTTTAATTTGTGCTCAAACTTCTTCCAGTTCTTTTGCTGCGCTCGTGTCAGACGGTCGGCCGAATCGTCTCCCCCGTGCTATAGTGTTGTGTGCGTGCTCAGCGACTAACTAACTTTCAGAGCTGTAATTAAGCCTAGACACGCGAATATTCGTCACTTTGCATACATTTTGGCGCCAAGCTAGTAACGGTTCCTACCAATTCGAATTAACCACAATGGCAGGCGGCAGCAAACGTTATTCTCGCAACAATTCCAATGGCAACTTCCAGCCACTGCCAGAGCGCGGACCAGGTAATACAATGGGAAAAAAAATCGGGAAAGCTATCTCTATCTCCTCCGCTGGCCGCTTATCATCCAGCCAGGTGATGATGATGATGATGGTCCACGTTGTCCACTTTGGTTTAGGGCGACGACAGCAAGCTTGCTAGCTTCTTATCTACCGAATAAAAAATATTTATGGGCCTCGTAGCAGTGATTGCTGCTGCTGGCAGCAACGTCAGCAGAAGAGCAGCGTCAGCAGCGCCAACGTGGCCGAAATATCAATTCAAAAAAAATAATAAGAAGCCCAAAACCTGACATAAACCCATTGCTGAACATCAAAGTTTTTTGCATATTCCCCCCATCGTCAGTCAGTGCTAATTTTTATATAAATTTCTTGATTTTTTGCCACGTTGAGAACTACGCTTGGCAACGAATTTTCACCTCATCATCATAATTCTAGCCTGCATTGGCAATTTAGTTTAGAAATAAATTAATATACACGGCAAGTACAAGTGTTATCAGCTTCCTCGAGGGGCTCTTATCTATGCAGTTTTTTCTGGTATATATTTTTGTATTCTTCGAAGGCTCCCCTGCTGCACTTCACTTTCGGCCAAAACTAGTTTCAAGGCAAAACGTAAACCAGTTCCCTACTCTCGATCATCGTCATCGTCATCATCATCATCGGCTCTTTTGTTCATCTCAAGTTGCAATTGTACCAATGTCTTGGAATCGTATCCAATTGATACTTTGGTAACTTTCTCTCGCGGGAGTACAAGAGAGAGAGCTCTTTAACTTTAACCCACTTCAGGGCTCAACATATTGTATGCCATCTCATCAACAGCAGTATGTCTCCTTTCTAATTTATTTTCCGGGTATTTACATAATTCCATTCAGATCGTGTCTGTGTCTGGGCCTGGCAACGTTAGACAAATTCGAATCTGAATCCGAATCCGAGCCTAAAACAAGTTTAACCAACTTTTTTGTTGCTGCAGCTCTCTTTCTTGTTATTTGTTTAGGTGTACATATAAATTCTATATTGAAATGTCACCACATGCGGATGTTATGAAATTAATAATTATGGTTTTAGCTAATAATTTGCAGGCTGGAGATTGAGGTAATCAAGATCTTAGATTTAGATTTAGATTTAAGGTAGAGCGAGCCATTACATTTTTGAAACTTTGAAGGAGGTTTGAAGACCAGAGGATAAAAACTGCTTTAAGAATGTGCATCGTAAACTGTAAAAAGTGTTGCAAAGGATATTTATATGCACCTAAGCTGTAATAAAAGTGTTGCAAAACTACAGATGAAGTTAAATTTTAAGCTGCAAGAAAAGTATTTGAAAGCCACTGCTTCATTTCTAAATTAACGCAACAAAATTTATTGCAGTGCTGTTTATAATTTCATAATTTTAATTTTCATATAAATAGCATTTGACAAATTAAAATAAAAGATTCCCTGATTGTTGATAATAAAGATAGCCTATCTTAATTACATTCTAGGCATTAAACCATCAATTAAAGGTAGCACCTTTGCCACTGTATTAATTGTTTCTCCCCTTACAAATCAGTTCCTATTAATCCCCACCTATCAATGGGCGGTCAACAAACAAATCCAATAGTTCCAACACTTGAAGGTGTATTTATAGATTCTTCGCTTGTTTGAGTATCTTAATTGGGTTAAACCCAGACGCCGTGGGGGCAGCGACTTCTTATCGCTAAATCCGAATGCCAAATAGTAGCGCCGATGAAAGCGAGAATGGAGCAAAGATGGCAAAGATATGGCGGCAAATGGAAGAAGTGTTTACGTCAGCGATTTTGTATATCCGCTGGATATAGTCCGGCACGAGCTGGAGGAGAATATTTAAATCGATTCTTAGGCGTGTTTCAATTCATTTCCGTTCCACACACTTGGAAACTCTTTTAGGCGCCGCCGCCGCTCTTTTCATTAGCATTCTTCTCTTCTAGTAGCTCTCTTTCGTTTTCCGGCTGGGTCCGGAAAATCTGAACTCTTCCTCTAGCCATTCTTTTATACGTTCCGCTAAATAATATTTCTCTAGTGTGTAGAACTTGGCAACGGACGTCAAACGTCGCACCGCGAACGAACCGCGATCCGCAGGAAAAACGGAAAAACCGAAAGAAGAAAAATGTCGAACAAATTGTGTGAGTGAACCCACCGAACACGAGTGCTGTTGGGCTGGTAGTTGGGGTTAGAATAATACGAAAAGCTATAGAGGTGCAGGCATAACATAAAATGAAAATGCCAACCGATAATTACCAGCTAAGCAGCTGGGGCAGCCGTGCAGCTCGAATCCATTGCAGAGATTCATCTATTTATCTCATAGATTGCATAATTGCCGCCAGCTGAAAAGATATATCTACACATATGCGTATGCCTGTGTATATTTTGGTATCTGCCTGCCGTCCACTTTATCTCTTTTTTGTCTTTTCTGTGAGTGTTTATGAGGGCTATAAATTGGGAAATGAAAAACCATATGTGTATCTCTAAGATTTTCCACCTTGAAAAGTAACTAATAATGATTCGAACCCTTTTCTTACCTTTCCAGTGGAGTCCCTGATCTACTGGCGCGATGTGAAGAAGTCCGGCATTGTTTTCGGCGCCGGCCTGATCACACTTCTGGCCATCTCCAGTTTCTCGGTGATCAGTGTCTTTGCCTACTTGTCGCTCCTCGCTCTCTTCGGAACTGTGGCCTTCAGAATCTACAAATCTGTGACACAGGCCGTGCAAAAGACAAACGACGGACACCCCTTCAAGTAAGTTAAATTAAATTAACTAATAAATAAAATATTAATTTAAATTTTCAACATTTTCAGAGAATACCTGGAACTGGATCTGACGCTGTCGCAGGAGAAGGTGCAGAACATTGCCGGCGTGGCTGTGGCACATATCAACGGCTTTACCGCGGAGCTGAGGCGTCTGTTTTTGGTTGAGGATCTCATCGATTCGATCAAGTTTGGCGGTCTCCTGTGGGTGTTCACCTACATCGGTGCCTGGTTCAATGGCATGACTCTGGTCATCTTGGGTGAGTTTCTAGATTAACTATACTCCCACAAGCCAGATTTATAATATTTTATTTATATTTACAGCCTTTGTGTCGCTGTTTACCTTGCCCAAGGTCTACGAGAACAACAAGCAATCGATCGACACCTACTTGGATCTGGTGCGCAGCAAATTGACAGAGATCACCGACAAGTAAGTGGTGGACCCTTAAAGATCCTTTATATATTTATACTAATAATTTAATTTCCATTTAATCCAGGATCCGGGTGGCCATTCCCATTGGCAACAAGAAGCCAGTGGCTGCAGCTGCCGAGTCTGAAAAGGACAAGTAAAGAGATCCCGCAATTAGCTACAGAAACAACAACAATAATACAATGTTTATTTATTTATTAAGCTTTAATTTTGAATGGTTTTAATATTCATCCAGGCATTAAATAAATAACAAGTCTTAGCGGCAATGTTTACATATTAATTGTATAATTGCAATCTACATCTACAATCGATAATTGTAAAGCAAATTTCAACCCAAACTTATCAACCAATAATAACTTGTAGCAGTTGCAAACATTGTCCAACGTGTCTTTAAGTTTTTAACGAACGAAACAAAACATAAAATAAAAAAACCAAGAAACATAGTGAAGAGTGAAAAAAAGATCATATATAGGCGCAGCAATGCAATTAAAACATTTTCCGAGTTCCAGTAATTTCCAATTCAAATCAAACATCATGATTTTTTTAGTTTTTCTATTATTCTGAACCTTCTTTAATTAATTAAATCTTTGCTTTAGTTTTAGTTTTACTATTGTGTTGATTTTTTTGTATAAAACAACAAGAAGAACTAAGAAGATTACTCTTAAAACAAACAACAAGAAAAAATCAAATAAAAAATGAAGTAAAAAAATCCACAACTAATGATTTTTGTGTTTTCTAGCATTTTTTAATAAAAAAAAAAGAACAAACTAAATATTTATACATACATAAAATAAGTAAGCTGATCCGTAAGTCATTAAGCACGCAACTCATCTCGACGATTGCAAAATGGTGGCCTAAATGGTGGACCAAAGGGAGGAGCTTGAAGTCTTTATTTCGGCGTGAAACATAAATTCAAATCTTAATCGTAAAATAATGATGAATTTCGAGCAGCTTTACCGCTTCATTTCGCATCAAATGGCCTTGTTTCATAATTGTACAATTAATTTGTAAGCATTTTAAATGGAATTAAATCAAATATTTAATGCAAATTTACATTTGTTGCTTCAAATGTTCATTATTACTATTAATTATTACTCTGTAACTCTTTGTTGCTTGATTGTTGAGAGATCTTTGAGTTTTGAGTCGAGTCCCCACATCTAGATATATGTGCATGTGCTGTACTGTATTTTAGGCGTTCTTCTAAACCAGACTAACATACATACATATATACCAATAGATATTTTTGCAAATTAATACACTCGAAATAAATATATATATATGTATACAAAATGTAAGTGAGAAAAAACCAAGACATCGCCTGAAGAGAGAACGAAATGACATTTTTAAGTGCAACCAACTTTTTCGAGGGTTTTTCTTTAGTTTAGTGCAACTTTACATACACACCTATGTAATCGCAAACAAAACAAAAATAAAAACAGGAAAGAAAGAAGAAACAGCAGCAACAGATAACACAAATATGTAAGTTTGCTATGAATAGAGATCGAGATATACAAAAACAAAAAAAGAAGCGCGCTCTAAAACGTATTTAATTCTATGAATGAGACAACACAACAGCAACAGCAGTTGGCTATGATCGTAAAGTTTCAATAAAAATAAACTCTTATAAAAGTATACTTCTTTTAACTATTGTTTTAATTGTAGTTTGTGGGTTTTAGGTTTTTAAGCTTAATTTTTATTGAGGGTAAAAACAGCTGCGAAGGAGTACACCTCTCCTTGGATAAATACCCCTTACATCATGGATAAGCTTGTCACACAGTGAAGGAGTCATTTTAGACCGTATAAATATTCTTGATCAGCGTTAACAGGTGAGCCGATCCAGCCATGTCCCTTAACTTCCTTTCTTGTTATCTCCGTTCCAAACCCAAATAAAAACACGACAGCAACATTTACATTTGAATATATTTGTAATATTTAATATGACTTCAATTTCTTTAGTTTCATTTCGCCTAGCTACAGATGAAAACTTTCGTATAATGTGTATAACAATCAATAATCGTTTTAGTTTAAGTTTCTGCTTTTCTTTTTCTTGTTAAACTTTTATAATACAAATACAAACATTTGTTCATTTACAATTCGAAATATATATATATGAAGACTTTTTATTTAAAATTTGTATACGCATGGCGCTACTGACTTGAGTTTATTTTTTGATTTTATTCAACATGGTACAGCATCTGATTTAATTTAAGTTTATATATAGTATAAGCAGACATATATAGCTTATAGGATGTTGTCTATATAACATTTTTGATTATGGTAATTATGTTTTTAGTATTTAGTTTTGATTAGTAATTGGTAGTTGAGAAGCAAACGATGATTGAGTCGATTGGAATGTGAATGTGAATGCGAATGCGAATACGAATTTCGAGAGAATACTATCAAGTTCCGATTATATAATAAATTTGGCCAAATATATCTTTTGCTAGCACACGATTACAACAACAACAACAACGGCAATGCATACACACACAGTTACTAGAATTCAGTTTTGATATGATCATGAATCACAACAATAGGTTCTATATATCCAAATATCCATGGAATTAGTGGAATAATATACACAATATATGTATATGTGAGTAGGCGCAATATCAATGACACATTAACTCTGTCTGTACATAGTTCCAGCTCTCTCGCTTTGATTATCATCTTGTAAAATAATTAACAATGGTGTTTTTTGGTTAAAAGTTTGCTTTCTAAAAAGATCAACATAAAAAACTTTCCAAAAGTTATCAAAATCAAATAAAAAAGACATTCTTTGGAACGATAGCAAGCTTAAAACCGATAAAAACAATATTTTCGTATAGTTATAGTTAAAGATTTAGCTTTCCGCGTGTATATATATATACGTATAGCTCTTTGTATAAGTGTAAGTATATAAGTATAAGTAAGTATGACGAACGGCAACGTGAAAAGTGTCCGTGTTCGATACGGCTCAGTCTTCTGCTAAACTCAAACTCAAAATCGAATGGCGATGATGTTGAGGAGGACGTCATGGGCATTTTATATATAGATATAGAGGTTTCTCTATCACGACTGACTATCGGCATACGTCGGCTTACGGGCTTAAGGCTAGGCATTGTTGTTCTCGCCGCAGCATTGTATGCAGTCCATGCAGTTATGCTACCTATTGCCATCACTCTTTCTGGTCATATTCGATGAGGTCAGTTGTACCTACAAGTAGTAAACAAGATATTTAGTAAGATCTAATTTAGACTGGGCTAAAAGACAAGCATAAAGCGTGTGAAAAGTTAGGCATGCTAGCAAGGCAAGGCTCAAGGCGTGCTTGGGCATTAACTGACCTTCGATCCTTGCATTATTATTATTATTTGTGGTGTTCTTAAGCTTAATGTGTCTCAACTTTACGCACACAATACAACGCAACAAACAGGAAGAAGGTGTTTTTAAAAAGGTGAACAATGATACATCCAACAAAGTTAGAGAGACAGTGAGAGAACAGTGAGAAAAAAGCACTGATATCTACTTCGCTTGATTTACCTGCAAGGAACGTATGGTGTCCAGTAGAGCCTTCTTCTCCTCCAACAGAATGCTGATGTCATCCTGGGCAGCCTTCAAATAAGAACGCAAAACATCTGTCTCCTGTTTGGTCCTTTGCCTATCGGGTTTAAAATTTTTTAGTATGAAATAAATCTTCTAAAAGCTAATGCTTTGCGGTAGTACCTATAGTTATCCGTATTCACTTTTGAGTCAACCAATTGCCTGCGCAACTGATCATTGTCCAGCTTCATTTGCTGCATCACCAGCTGCATGGATAGCAGCTCTCGGTCCCGTTCACGCGGTGCTCCAAATAAGGCACTGCCGAGAGCCTGATGCTGGGCGGCACTCATGTTTGTATCTGCCAAAAAAACAAAAATTATGTAACCATTCATATAACTTTTTAATTGTGTGGCTCACCTATAGGCTGAATGCTGAGCAGTCCCGTCTTGTCACGCTCAAGGCGCATGCGGCCAATGCACAGATTTATGGGCACGGGACCCGGTGAGGTAATATTAACGGGCGGACGGTCCTCCAGCAAGTTGATGCGAACGTTTTCCACATTTACCTAAAGACAGGGATTTACAAATAATAATAAATATTTCCTTTTGTATGAGAACTATTAAAATAGCAAACTTACTGTGATAGGCATTGGCGGTGAGATGACCTCATCCTCGGCCAGATCGCCCAAACCAATTACAGTGCTCATCGACAGATCCATATTGATGTCTTTCACTCGAATCTCGGCATGGTGAGTGATCCAGCTAGAATTTGAATTTAGAAAATAAATAAAATGATTTAGTTGTCTATTTTATTCCAGTAAAGATGGACAGGAAGCTTAATCTCTCTCACCTTTGGATGCGCTTGCGATCAATAAGGCCCTCAATTTCCTTGGGCATGTCCAGAGTCTCCTCCATGCGCAGACGGATGCAGGGCGGAGCCTCTGGATTGTAGGGTGCCAGATTCCAGGCCTTGCACCGTGCTCCGAACTTGGTCTGAGGTTTAGGGGTTAGAGAGTGAGAAACCATTATAGTTTAGGGTTCCATAAAGGCTGGAATCATGGTGATAGACTACGTTTGGAAACAGCTAGAGAACAACATGCAAAGCTGAAAGCACACACCCATGCAATGTAGGTAGGAGTAAGTAGAGTGTGTGAGTTGGATTAAGTCGATGTGTGATGTGGTGGGTGTGTTATGGGAGAGATGGCGTTATGCATCATATTTTAGAATTGTCTTTGGCAGAATGTTAATTTCTTTAAGCAGCCATGTGTGTGTTTTTAGGTGTTAAATTTAATTATTTTTAACAGTACTGTTGTTAGTAGTAGTTACTCTTGTGGTTGTCCCAAGTCAGTAGTTAGTAGTTAGTGCTTTGTGGTGACCATTGTTGTTGTTAGTGTTGTTCTACTGTACTTTGCCTAGACTTCTATGTCTCTGAATGAACCAATTTCGTTGCAAATCATAAGTCATCATCAACAAAGCAATACCAGCAAGGAAATCATAAAATCAAATGGAATTTTTTGGGATCTAAGCATGTACTTTTTGTGTGGGAGTCTGGATCATTCGTCGTTCTAACGCGCGTTTCATGCTCAAAAAACCATTATTCGGACTGAGAGAAATCCAGTTTCATTCGCGTTGAGCAACGTTATTCCCTCCGGCTAGCTAGCAACTACTCAACTAATGGCCAAGAACGCCCAAAAATGCGATTGCAAACAGGCCAAAAGTCAACTACAATATCAAATGATAAAATATATAATAAACGCACCAAAAAACCATTAATTTATAATAATCAATAGATAAATAATAATTCTGTTAGCTTAAACTCTGGATAGTATATGTACAAAGCGGATAAATTATAAATACAAAATCGTAGGCATTTAATTAAGTAAAGAATTTCAATTGTTGTATATTTTTGATACCTTGTTTGCTTGATGCGCGATCTATTTTTGGTTTGGAGTGTTGTTGTAGTTGTTGTTGTTGTTGTAGTTGTTGGTTTGTAGTTGTTGGTGATTGTTGAAATTCGTGTCATGGAAGGATTGTCATAGATCAATTTACAAGTGTTTTTTTTTCAAATTTTATGTTGATTATAATTTTTTGTTTTGAATTTTGTATTAGATTAGCACACATTGAGATCGATTTTGAGTATATATTTAATATTTGTTTTTATAAGAGAGAAAGAGAGAAAATATAATGAGAAATGATTATATGAGAAGTTATCTTACAGGAAGAGCTCACTTGCTTTCAAAATAAACGTTTAAATAATAAGAGAAAACCTAATAAAACTTTCAAAAGTGTTTATATTTAAAGTTCTTTGGATAAAAGATATCGAAACATGCAGAATGTTGAGAGAATTCGAAAGCGCAAAACATTTAATTGAGCAAAATCTTTGAGAAGGAACTGAAAAGTTATATTATTTTTCATATATTTACAAATTAAACGCAAAAACAAATTAATAAAACAAACAAATAACTGAAAAAAAGTATTTCTATTAAAAATAGTGCAAGAAGTATACCTGTAGCTCATCCCAAGGAATGGCGCCGCACTCGTCACAGGATACGGCAGCCACCTGCAGGCGAACCGAGGATTTCGGACCCTCCTGTTGGCGTATCAGCTCAACGGTGGTTAATCTGGAAAAATTGAAACAATAATTTAGTAAGAAATTATCATTAAAATTATCATAAATCAACCTGAAGGTGGCCATGGACACCAGATCGCGTCGCCGCCAGGTGCTGCCCTCCGAGGGTTCCGATGGCGAGGACATGTTCGTCTTGTAGCTGCTCGGCTGCTCCTCATACACCTCACTGGCCACCTCCACCGGCGAGGCCTTCATGTTGTTGTCGTTGGTGAAGGGATTCAGGCGGAACATCACATCCATACAATCCATGGTCTTGTCGTCGCCCATCACCGCCGCATAATTCTCCGAGTCGGAGCTAATGTCGCTCTGTATGGAGAACGTATCACTGGCATCGTCATTCGGCGTGCCTGACTTAATGGCCGAGTCAATGGAAGTCATGAAACTGGAGAAGCCCTTCTTCATGGACAGCAGTCCAGAGTTGATTTCCTTTGTTAAACTGGGTACGGTATCGCCGCCTCCAGATCGACTGCCGCCACTCTTGCCGCTCTTCGAGGCAGAGGAGATAGACTGGGACTGGGACTGCGATTGTGTGGAGATGCCCGTGTCCGGACGAGATCCCTGGCTGGGCGTGGAAGAGGCCATTGTGGGTGTGCTTTGTATCTGAACATTGTAGCTGCAGAGGAGAGAGCCTTAGCTTAATGGTTATTTTTAGTTAAGACCTATCTCACCCATGCGTATTGGGATTGGATATGTGTATGCCGCTGTCAAAAGGCGGCTCATTGGTCACTGGGGAAGGTGTCTCCACGCTGCCGAAGGTATTGCTCTTTAGCTGATCCAGCGGCGGTGGTGTGGGCCAGGTTATGTTGCCGCCTGGTTACGATTTATTAATAATGTCAATTAGAAATGTTTTTGGAAAAGAGTTTACGTTTCACTTTACAATATTAATTAGGCTCTGCTTGGGTTAGTAATTTAGAGTACAAAATAAACATGCGAGATATACATATCGAAAAAGAGTAATGTCGCTGAAGCCAAGTGAAAGAATAGGGATTTCAGACAATATAATTTTTAGTAGCTTTTTTATACACATTTCTCACTTGACTTCAGTTCAAAAGCTCCCAATAAGGACTAGTGTGTGTAAAGGTCCTAGGTGCCCAGCCTAAACGCATACAAGAATTGTTAAAGTTAATGATTTAGTTCGACTTTTAAGCGAGAATTACAGCAACAAGTGTTTAACTAGCTCCTGGGTTAGTTAGTCTGGTGATCAAAGTGAAGGAGCTTATTTATTATCTTAGGGTTAGAACAACACGAAATCGGTGAGAACTACTAGTGTGGGGTTAAGACATTAACTAGAGTCGTGTGGCAGGTAGATCTCACTGGACGTTCGAGGTTAGTTATCATACTTAGGCTATAAAACTAAAGAGAGTTGAAGAGAGACAACAAAAGATATATAAATTCTTACTATTCATGTGTAAATCGTCACCCAAACTAGCTGAGTCGGGAACGACACTTTCAGCATCACCACCACTTGATTCCTTACCAGGTGTTGGCGATGGCATCACGAGCGTCACCTCGATCTGCGGCACAACGCACCCAAATATTATTGATTTTTGTTCATTTTGCTGCGAATTAGAATATTATTATTATTTATTATTTTAACAGCACTCATCAGCACCCAATAAAAAAGAACACCTACCTTGTGCAAGATTCGCTCGGCATCCAGGTTCAGGAAGGTGGACATCTCATTAAGCTCCTCCGCCATGCGCAGCAGAAAGAGCAGCTGGTAGTGATCGATCTGGAGGCTCACCAAATTCGAAATGTGGGCAATGGCGTGCACATCAGCTGTGCGATCCGGGGCAGGAGCAGGCGGTGATGAATCCCCACTGCCGGCGAGACGGACATCCTCATCACTCATCAGGAAGGGATTGCACGCCTGAAGGGGCGGCAATGTGGGCAACGGTGGCAGACCCATGCTCTCCATACTGGCCGCCGCCGTTCCGCCTTTTCCCACATCCAATTGTGCTTGGGCGGAGCCGGAGTGCAGCCACAGGGTGATGGGCACCGCGTCCACGAACGGAATGGATTTGTTGGGGCCGAGCGAGCGGGCGCCCAGGAAATCCACCCACACCGGGTCCAGCTTGATGCACCACACATCCCGAGGCTCCAGCCACATGACATAACGGGACAGGTACTGCGTGGAGGCGGAACGGGGCAGTTGCTGACTGTCGCCGGGCGACATCATGCTCACATCCGAGGCAGCCACGTGCGACAGGATACGATCCGTAACAATGCACATGTCACCCTCAACGGAGGGAAAGCCAGAGCCAAAGACTAAGGATCCCTCTTGCAGTGAGTGCAGGGCTTGGGCCAAATCCGCCCTCGAGCTGCCCATTTCACGGATGTTGGTCAGCGCAAAGCGCGAAACCTGTATTTGCATGGTCTTTGGTCGATCCTTTTGGCTCGGCGAATCCACGGCCGCTTCCATTACGACACGCGGCATAATCGCTTCCACTTTGACATCCATGTACATCAGATTTGGCTCCTGATCCACATTCACGGCCGCCATCTGTGTGCCATTGGAGCCATTGGAGGCAATCGAGCCGCGTGCACTGCGCGGCTGCTGCTGCTGCTGAAGAGGATGCTGTGGCGTTTGATGTAAGCTGCTCTGAGATCCGACACTGGTGCGTAGCAGGCTTTCGTGTAAATTGAGGCCAAAGGAGTTGAGCCACAGAATGGAGCTGAGATCGAAGTGCATTTGAATAGGATTTACATGCACGAAGACCTTAGAGGGGGGTACTATCAAAGTGAAACAGGAAAGTGGTTAAATAAAAGCCATATAATCAAATAATCTAAATTCTGGAAACGTACATGGAAAGACAAAGTCGCCGGGGTAGTAGAAGTAGGTATATTCCGCATGGATAATGGGCATCTCGGCGGGAAACGAATACCGATCCTTGTCACCTGCAAAACGTATTAAAACTAGTTAAATCTAAACTAAATAGAATTTATGGGAAATTAAAACAAAAGCACAAATGATATCAGCGGAGTTAAGGACCCTGTGTGACATATTCACCTGAGGATTTGCTCTTCCTTTTATGTTGCGCTACACAATAGCAACGTTAACAACAATATAAAACAACAATAAAAGCGATTTACATGGTTTCATGGATGGAATGGAGTTAATCGGATTAAAAGCAACGAGAGAAAAAGAAATGCCAAATTGTTAAAATAGTTAAAGATGCCTGAGTTCCACTTTAATCAACTTATCTTTTAGATAAGTTTTGAATTTATGTAAAATATCATAAAGCAGAACTCTTATGAAGTGTGTCTTTGTGTTTATCTGGCAGTTATGTAGGCGTGGCTTGTTTATTGGCTTTTCTTGTAAAATATTATCTCAAAGCATACCCGAAACAAATTCCTTGGGCATCGCCTTCTTTCCAGAAGTAGTCACTCTGTACAGGGTAAAGTCCTCGATCCGTAGAATCACACAAGAGCTCATCAATTTGGCCAGATTCTCCAGCGTGCTCCTTTGCTGGGCAGCCTGCGATAACTGGCTATTGGCGGAGGCACTACCAGAACCCATACCCGATCCCCCTGCAAGTCCAGCTGCCGTGGGCGTGCTGCTGCCATTGGAAAAGCTACCCGCTCCGTGCTGTGAGCTCAGCATGCTGGGGTTCAGCATGACTGGCGAGGCTGGAGTGCTGCGTTCCAGCGGTGCATGCATTGCCGGTCGATTGGGCTGGCTCAGGTTAAGCACAGCCTCACGGAAAGCATTGAGCGATTCCTTGAGCCACAGTGCCGGTGCCACCGAGGCCTCCTTGTATTTGGCCCAATGCGAACGATCCGATTTGGCCAGGTGATAGGGATAATAGTCAACCTGAAAGGCGGTGACCGAGACCTGCAAGGCACCGCCCTTGTCCAGCTCCGGATAGCTGGAACGGCCATCGCCCTCGTCGTCGCACAAATGGAGATCGATGCGCTGGCTAAAGAAGTGATACGACGTCTCGCGGACATCGAAGGCGTTGAACATGCGTTGGGCGTTGGTCGTGTGAGCGGATTCGGACAGACGGTTCTGCTGCTGCTCCACCTGAGCCTTGTACTCGGGCAGTGTCTGTAATTATTGGAATCTGTATCAGTATTCTATACAACGAAAGGATAGTCCAACGTTACTCACCTGCATTTTGCGAGCCGCTTTCGACTTCTGCGTGGCATGTGTGGCCGCCTTGATCAGACCCGACAGGGAGTCCACAAAATGCAGAGCCGCCTTCAGCTGCGAGTCCGTGAGCACCCACAGCAGATCGTCCAAGATGAGGACCAGGCGGGAAGCGAGCAACGAACAGTCCGACAATCGCTTGCGGATTGTAATTCGGCATCTTGCGTGATTGGTGAGCAGGCGCAGCGGCGTCAAAGACTTGTCCTGCGTGGAACTGGCCTCGATGCGTACTGTTTGCCAGGAGAGCTCCTTGAAGATAAGGATAATACCCTTCTGGGCATCCTTGAGGCGTGTCATTCGTAGATCGGCATTGGCCCACTTTGGTGTCTTTGATTCCACTCGAATGCGGGACATCTGCACGGAGGCAGTAAAGGCCGCGCTCACAAAGTTCACGTTCACCGTGTTGACCACAATTGTGATGCCATCGACCACCTTGTGTATGAAGCTGTATTTACCCTGAGGCACTTGTGGCAGGGCAGCGGCCGCAGCGGTGGGAGATCCAGCTCCTCCGGGACCGGATCCACCTCCACCTCCACCTGCATCGCGTGTCGTTGGATTGCAGGTCTCGATGGTGATGCGCACCTCATCTAGGGTCTGGGGGATTTATTTAGGAATTAGTAATAAATAAGATAATAAAAAGAGTCGCTTATTGAATGTTTATGTAGCCATAGAAATTTCTGTGGCATCCTGTATATATTTTTATTATAAAAAATCTCTTCTAAATTAAAAATTAAGCACAATTTAACATATTGCTGTAAAAATACAGTTTATTTTGTCATAAAAGCAACAGTTTTAGACTGAACTTGAGTGCTTAAATATTTAATATTCATATTTTATTAAAACAATTCAAAATCATAGCTATTTTTACTGCTCTTAGGATATATAAACTTCTTTGACCCGTTCTCGTAACAAATTAAAATTTAATTTCAAAGAACTCATTCCTCAAACTGCCATAAAAAAAACCCCTTCACTAAAAACAGAACAGTTTGAAGAGGGATGCACAGCTGCACTCTGTACTAATTGGAGTGCAATTTCCTGTGTTGCTCGTCCTTTTTACTATTTCCTTTAATCCCTGGGATTACTACTCACCAGCGTTATGGGCACGCTCTTGAGCTTGGTCCAGCTAATCCGGAAGGAGACATGATTGCACCAGGCAGAGGTGAGGCGCAGCCAGCTAGGCAGTTCCAGTAGCTCGGTGAGCACCCGCTCGTCCAGCTCCAGGTTCGAGAGCTCTCCCTCGCCGCGGAAGGTGCTCAGGTTGATTTTGTCCGAGGATAGGTTCTTCGTGTAGCTACGTGGAGAACAAAAAACAAAGAGGAAACGTGAGTCGTCGTCGTCGTCGTCGTCTGCTTGTCTCGCCAATTAAATCAGCCTCGTCGCACATGTCACATTGCATTTGCAAAGTAGGGAAAAAACAAAAGGGGGACTGGCTGTTATGTTGCGGAACCCGGAGAGGAATAGAGATATAAACTGTCGGCGCCAGATGCTTGCCACCAATTGACCCATTTCCCTCTAATGGCTCTGAGTATAATTGAAATCGAATTGATTCGGTTATAGAGTCGGGGAAGAGAAGGTTTACGACGGCGGCAGCAAAATTCCAGCTCAACTTGCTACTTAAGAACTTTTTCTTGGCCATCTCCGAAATCCCCTGGCAATAAGAAATGCCGATCAGGTCGGGTAACTTTCCAACTTTCTGGCCGGATGAGAAAAATGATAACAACCCCCCAGCGGGTGGGTGCAGTAAAGAGATTTTTCTTTAACTTTTCGCCATCCCACAACTTGGGCAACAAGTTTGCTTTGCATTTACACTCTGGCTCTCTTTCCTCGGCCAGGTTATGTTATAAACTTGGCTTGTTTGCAGCCTAATTGCGTGGAAGGGCGGCGCAGGCAGGTGGCAGTGGAGGGCAAGGACAGAGTACGCGGTGGCAATAACGCACAAAAGATATCCACAAAGGGGCCAAGACAATGCCGCTGTGTATACGGGTAAATATGGCCTTTGTTTAAGCAGGTGGCCAGGCCAGGACTTGACATATTAAAGTTCGTATGTGGGGACAGATATATATATAGAAAGAATTACACGGAATCGGACCCGGTAATGGGGTATGGAGAATGGTAGCTTTGCGACATTATTTCCACTTGAAAGCTAATTAATGTTTTCACTAAAGTGCACTGGGAAACAAACTGAAATTAAACTAAAACTTTCATTTTTTTGGAAGTCTAAGTTTTAAATTTAAAGGAGTTTTAGAATTGGTTTTCTGGTTTTCTTGGTTATTATTTTCATGAGAAATAATACATAAAATGGTAATTTAAGCCAATATGAAGTAGAAATAATATTATTTCATATTATTATTTTATTATTTATTGTATAGCTAGAAATTTAACTAGTTTTTTGATTAAAAAAGTATATAAGGTTCGGAATTTAGTAAATATCAGTTTTCCAATTATTTAAATTCTATTTTAGTCAAATAACAAAGTTTTTCTTGGTTTTCTAACAAAAAATAACTTAAAAATGGTACTGAAAAAGTTTTTTTAAATTAGGATACATATTTACGTAATGTTTTATGGATTTGTAGAGCCATTATTTAAATTATTTACCAGAGCAGATAGTTAAAAAATTCAAGGCTTCGCCTTAAAAAAGGATTTAGCCCATGAAATGTATTTTTTATTCAGACTACCAGAATTTGTTTCTGTGTAATAACCTGGCAAAGCAATCGAAGAAGCTCCCTTGGGCCTGCATTGTTTATAATTATAAGAATACGAAAATAAGTATTTGATTTTTTTACCCTCTTTATAAATATGTGTTTACGGCCGCGGTGGCAAAGTCGTCAAAGGCTCCCCTGTTCCGGACAAGGTTATCGAGTAACCCAGCCATCAAATAAACCATATTGAGCCAAGGAAGAGACGGAAAATTGAATTTCACATGCAAATGCCGCTGGCGGCAGAAGGGGATGGGAGTAGAGTACGATGGGTATTCAATTCCAAGGAGACGGAGCCAACGTAAAAAGAAAAATAATAAACATTTACGGATGATGAGAAAATTGAAAGTGCGTGGAGGGCAGAAGAAAATTGGCAATCCACTTGTTACTTGACGCGGAAAGGGAACCCCCGGCCGGGGCCAGCGGAGGCTAGCAAATTAGCAATGGGGCAGCGGAAGCGATAAGCGATAAAGAAGGCATAAAAGCGGGGGTCCAGGACAGGTGACGGGAGTGAAAATACAAGAAGGGGGCGGCAGGGAAGCTGTGAAAAATACACGCACACACAAACACAGAGGCCGAGAGAGGCAAGCAACAATACTGGGAAAGCTGGGAAAAATCAATTCGAGCTCCAAGGGCTGCTCCGCCACCACTCGCAAGCTGGTCATGGGGCCAGTGGCCCACCCAAGTGCACCTAATTGAGTTTCGTAATTACATTTCCCACTGACACAGATTAAATCCTTTAACTAAACTAACCCCAGCCACACTTACATGGACAAATGTTTGAGCAATTGGTTCTTTATCAGCGAGACCATCTTGCGACGTCAGCAGCATTAACAATAAACAAATAAACAACAAACGGTGGCCGCGGAGTTGGAACAGCGGAGAGTTCAACTTGATCCGCGCAGCATAACGCGGACAGCTTGGGTAGGCACTCGGGCGGGAGGCAGCAAATGGCACTGGGGATCCGCAGATCCGATTTCAAATCACTGGGAATCACTTCTATTTTATTTTTTCTCTCTGATGCACCTGACGCACTCGGTTCTGATTGGGAAAACTGGCTTCGTTGGTCCCGGTACGCGGCGGTTCACATATTCACGGTCGCAGTAGGTGGGCAGATTTTTCAATTCACCAGTCCGCAGAGGTATTAGTCATGTTTTTTGGGGGACAACTCCACGGCAATTGCGAATCTTATCTTAATTTTTCGCGTATATAAAGACGCAAGACTTCTGCTGGTGCTACTGGCCAGTGTTGCTCAGCGACTGATGCAAAGTGCAGTACTGCCAACGCTGCGAAGCTCCCTTGGCGTATTTTTTGGTGATTAAAAAATATTTATAAAAAATTAAAAAGGTTATAATAATTTTAAAAATAAACAGTCTACGCCACAAAAAGTTTTAACGCTAAGTTCCTTGATATTATATTATTTTTCGTTACTTTCCAGAATGCAGATGGCTTAGTGCTAGCAAAATAATTAAACAAATTATTATTTAATTTAAAAAATATTTTTAAAAGGTTAGCAGTATACACTACATTTTCTTAAAATAAAATTCAAACATTTTAAGAAAATGTCGCCACTGACAAACAGCCTTTTTGAACACTGCTTCGGCGCCAGCTTGCGAACACTGATTTTCTCACAGCTGTGCGGACGCATTTTATCTGTCCCTGGAAAATAGCTCGTTTGGATTTCGTACTCGTTTTCCGTTTCTCCCAATTTTGTTAACGTTTCTGCGCGCCCAAGAACCTAAATCCTTACTCCGCGACCGCAGAGCCATGTCCAGTAGCGACACGCCGGACGCTCTGATTGAGCAGGTGGTCGAGGTGACCGCTTGCACGGCTGAGGAGGCCAAGCATTATTTGGGGGCCTGTGCCAACGATGTAGCCGCTGCTGTGGCGCTCTTCTTTGAGCAGGGAGGCGCTGCAGCAGCGGCGTCTACATCTTCGGCAGTGGCCCCCGCTGGAGCATCGCTTCCCCTGCTGGACGACGACGATGAGGTGCGTGCTCCGATCGCTCCGGTCCGAGAGCAGCTGATCCTGCCGGAGGACGACAACTTCTTCGCGTCCGGGAGCAGCAGCCGCCTGTCACGGGTCACGCAGCGTGTTAAAGTGTGTCCCTTGCGCGATTTTGCCAGGGAGGGAGCCCTAATGGAAGAGCAGTTGCAGGCCACCGGCGTCTATGCGGATCCCAGCGCTCATCGACGTCGACGGGAACGCTCTGCCCAGATGGTGGTGGCCGGCCAGGCAATGGCGCTCAACAGTCGCTCGACGGCGGCCACAGCTACCAGCACATCCCGCCTCGGAGACCTGTTCCGCCCGCCCACAGATATTCTCTACTCCGGCACACTGACGGCGGCCAGACAGTTTGCCACGAAGCGACAACGCTGGCTGCTGGTGAACGTGCAGGGCGATAACTTCCAGTCGCAGACCATGAACCGCGACGTGTGGTCGGACAAGGACCTTAAAAAGCTGGTGCGGCGTCAGTTTACCTTCTGGCAAGTGGACAATGACACATCAGAAGGCCGACGCTTCGTGGCCTTCTACCACTGCGCCACTCTGCCCTATCTGTGCGTTATCGATCCCCGGACGGGTGAGGAAGTCTGGCGCAGTCCAGAACCAAAGCAGGAGAATGTCCTGTCCGACTTGCGGCAGTTCCTGAAGGAGCATCGTGATTTTATCGCCGAGGATGCGCCCAGCACTTCGAAACGAACAGCCGTACAAATCGACGATGATGACGACGAAGGCGATCCGGAAGCATCGTGCTCCTCGACGGCCAGCTCGAGGGGAACGCCAAAGAAACGAGCCAAGGTGCTGGAGCTTACCGAGGAGGAGCAGCTGGAGCTGGCCATCAAGAATTCCATGAATGAGAACGGTGGCTCCATCGGCTCCAAGACCGATGATAATAATACCGAAGGAGGCAGCGACAACGAGAGCCTTGAGGGGTTCGACGACGAGGAGCTCAAGGGCGTTGTGGCCGCCTCGTACGAGAATCAGTTGGGCGAGGCCAAGGACGAGTTGACTGCCCTCAAGCTGCGTCTGCTCAATGTCGCCGGAACCGACGAAATGGTCCAGCTGCGCTGGCCCTCGGACACGAAACTGGCCACGCTGCGCCTCTACATCCGCCAAACGCACAAGCACATCCCCCACGAAGGCTACAAGCTAATCTGCGCCTTCCCTCGCAAATCCCTAGAGGCGGAGCACAACGACAGCTCGCTCAAGGAACTCGGCCTGCATCCGTCGGCCAATCTGCATCTCACACTGGATGACTAGGAGACACCACATCCAGGCCCAACTGGTCTCACTCGAGAAACCCAAGTTTGCGTACATATTTATTGCAAGTTCGTCCTTCGTATTTGTCAATCCCGCCCCACACCACAAAAAAGAAAAAGAAAGAAAAATCCATACAAATTAACACGCTGTCTTTAAATTTAAGTGAAAACATATTGAATAAAAAGAATACAAATATTTATATTTTTATGTTGTTGATACTCTTTAACTGCTTACCATCTGAAGCCGTAATTAATGAAATTTTAATTAGAATTTAAAGGGATAGAGCTTAAATAGTATCAATATTTGTATTAGAAAAAATTCAAATAATCTTTTGAGTGTTGAACAACCCTGTCTAAGCTATGGCGCCAAAACAGAAATCAGCTGATTGTGCCCGCATGCTCCACACGGGTGATTTGCTCTCTATTTACGGTAATTGTTTTGAATTGAATTTTGTAAATTAAATAGGGAAATCAGGTGCAGAATGTCAAAGCCAATTACCTTTGTGACTGGCAACGCCAAGAAGCTGGAGGAGCTGCTGGCCATCTTGGGCCCTAGCTTTCCACGGCCAATTGTGTCCAAAAAGATCGATCTGCCTGAGCTGCAAGGTAAATATTATAACAAAATCCCTTTAATAAAGTTCACAGTCTAATGATTATCCTTCAGGAGACATTGATGAGATTGCCATCAAGAAGTGCAAGGAGGCAGCGCGACAGGTAAATGGTCCCGTGCTTGTGGAGGACACCAGCTTGTGTTTCAACTCGCTAGAGGGATTGCCGGGTCCGTACATCAAGTGGTTCCTAGAGAAATTGCAACCGGAGGGCTTACATCGCCTGCTTCACGGCTGGGAGGACAAGTCCGCCCAAGCTATATGCACCTTTGGCTACTGCGACGGCGTTGGCGCTGAGCCTTTGATCTTTAAGGGCATCACCGACGGCGTCATCGTTGAGCCGCGCGGTCCCCGGGACTTTGGCTGGTGAGTCACTTGCGTAACTAACCTGATAAGAAGTCCAATTCTGATCTATTCTATGACTGTATCGGCAGGGATCCTGTATTCCAACCCAAGGGCTATGACAAGACTTACGCTGAACTGCCCAAGGCCGAGAAGAACACCATTTCGCATCGGTACCGCGCCCTGGCCCTGCTGCAGCAGCACTTCGAGAAGCAGGAAAAGGACAAGCAAATAAACTAGGAATCTATTTATTTAAACTTGCATATTTTTGTTCTACAATGTCGAGAAATAGTTGCAACCTAAGTTTGTTTCGTTTCGAGTTCAAGTCTCTCTCTGTTCTGGCGCTTTCCTTCGCCTAATCAACCTTCTTGCTCTTGGGCTTCTTTGCCTTTCCGTCACCCTTGCTACCCTTGACAGCGCCAGTGGGTGCCTTGTCCCAGTAGTAGATCAACTGGCCCAGAATGACGGCGTTGGCGAACGTGGAGGCGACAAAGGTGACAATGATCATTGTGTCGCCCGTTTCCTGGATGGAGGTAAAGATGCGGGCCACCGAGCCGGCAAACATCATGATCACTGTGGCGGCAGACAGCTGACCCGTGGATCCAGCCTTGAAATTGGTGTACGCCTGCGACAGCTTGCCCACCAGCAGGATGGGAATGTTGCAGCTCTGGATGGTGAACAATGCTGACATTGGCGTTAATCCAGAGTTGAGGATGTACATCAGGATTATGTAGCCCACGAGGAACAAGCCCGACTGCAGCTTGCGACCATTGAAGTAGAGAACGAGGACGGCAATCGCCACGGTCTGGATGGCCAGGAAGGTGCTGTCTCCCCAGGCACTGAACGGATAGCCATGCATAAAGTTGTACGACAGGTGGAATGAAATTGCCAGCAGGTCCAGCACAACGCCAACTATGTTAATGCCTTCGCCGGACTTGCTATTGAGGATCTTCAGCACCTGGGGCACCTTCACCAGCACCGAACCGGCGATAATGGCCAGGCCCAGGCCCTTGCTCAGCAGAGCCTTGAAGCAGGGAACTGCGAATGAAGACAAATTGATTGTTAATTGATTAATTTGGATTACCGTATTGCTGCTGCCCCAATACTCACTGTCTAAGAAATTGTGCTCGAGGAAGTAGTTATCATAGCACTTCTCGCTCATGAGGAACAGAGCTCCCTTCCTGATAAGATCCGTCATTTTGTGCTGCAGACAATTGCCTATTATTTATCACGGAGGTTGTGTCGTTAATTAAAGAGTGCCCTCAGGTTCTCAATGTGCAGTATCCGGTCTTCGCCCGGCGGTGTTATCACTGTTGATTTCTGCTGGACAGCCGACCGTATAATGAAATGGAAAGCCTGTGTACGCGCACACGTAATGCTGAAACCGAAGAAGACACTGCTGCGACCCAGTAGCAAATCGGGCGAGGGAGTGGAAATCAGTTGATAAGACTCGAGGTGGTTTTATCTTCTTTCTGTCGGCAGATTTCGCCTATAAGGTTAAAATCGCTACGTGGTTTTGCACGCTTTACAACACTGTTGCACAGTTGTACGGATAGCTTGCAAACGGGAATTTATAGGGAGAGCAATCATTTATTTTTAAGATTCTATCTATTTTCTTAAGAGCTTTTAGATTTAAAGCTTTATAATTTCACTGATATTAAACTATATATATTACCATTTTTAATTTATCTCCAGTAAATTTCCATTTTCTTTCCGCTTGCCCCACTGTCCCTCTCTCGGAGTGGCCACTTTTCGCAAGAGTGGCAACGCTCGTGCAAAAACTAAATTGTTTACTCTCCTCCGCCAACGTCGCCGTGAAAACCGGGAAATTAGGATTAGTACTGCTCCCACACTCGTCTATTTAACATGTCGACCTCCGAGGGGGCCACCGAAACCAAGAAGCCACGCACCGACAGCAGCAGCAACGGGAGCAGGGATCAGAATGGAACTACAGACGGTGCCGGAGACGCTCCGTGTACGACCCGTGATAAAGTGGCGCTGATAACCGGCATAACGGGCCAGGTGTGTAAACGAGTGTAAAGGCATTAGTCACAGTGTTTGTCGGGGGTGTACTGAATGGGACATCCATCATCCATCAAGCTCTTGCTTACGTGGTAAAAACAATAATACTTTATGCATACTCCGATCTACAGGATGGTTCCTATCTGGCCGAGTTCCTTCTCAAGAAGGACTACGAAGTGCATGGCATCATCAGGCGAGCCAGCACATTCAACACCACACGCATCGAGCATTTGTACGCAGATCCCAAAGCGCACAAGGGCGGCCGGATGAAGCTGCACTACGGCGACATGACTGACAGCAGCAGCCTGGTGAAAATTATCAACATGGTGAAGCCCACAGAGATCTACAATCTGGCGGCGCAGTCGCACGTCAAGGTCTCCTTCGACCTTAGCGAGTATACTGCCGAGGTGGATGCGGTGGGCACTCTGCGCATCCTGGACGCCATCCGTACGTGTGGCATAGAGAAGAGCGTGCGGTTCTATCAAGCCTCCACTTCGGAGCTGTACGGCAAGGTGGTGGAGACGCCGCAGAACGAACAGACACCGTTCTATCCAAGGTCGCCATATGGTGAGCCAGCTTAAACTCAGTAATTATTATATTAAAGCACTGACATACATATGTATCTCCCTTAGCTTGCGCCAAGATGTACGGCTTTTGGATCGTCATCAATTACCGGGAGGCCTACAATATGTACGCCTGCAACGGCATCCTCTTCAATCACGAGAGTCCGCGACGTGGCGAGAATTTTGTTACACGGAAAATCACCAGAAGTGTGGCCAAAATTCTATTGAAGCAGATGGAGTACTTTGAGCTGGGCAATCTGGACTCGAAGCGCGATTGGGGTCATGCCAGCGATTACGTGGAAGCCATGTGGATGATGCTGCAGCGGGATTCGCCCTCCGACTACGTCATTGCCACGGGGGAGACTCACAGTGTGCGTGAATTCGTGGAAGCGGCATTTAAGCACATCGGACGCGAGATAAAATGGCAAGGCAAGGGCGTGGACGAGGTGGGGGTGGAAAGCAGCACGGGCGAAGTGCGCGTACGCATAAATCCAAAGTATTTCAGGCCCACAGAGGTGGATCTTCTGTTGGGCGACGCCTCCAAGGCCAAGAGGGAACTTAACTGGACACCAAAAGTGAGCTTCCTGGAGCTGGTCAGCGATATGATGAAGGCCGACATAGAGTTGATGAAGAAAAACCCCATTGCATAGGGCATTTTGCATAGAAGCCCAAACTGGGGACACTTGAACATGGCACAAAGCTCTCTCCAAACGCTTTCTAAGCTATTTAGTACATTTAGTCGTAAGCGCGAATAGTGATCACTGTATTCTTCGTCGATTTGTCCACATCCGTGTATGTATTTTGGTATTCTCTTGGGAATTTGCAATCATTCCTTTTTATACTTTTTGTCGCGTACGTTTTGTTTGTTTTTTATACATTTTATCAATCTAACGAATATTTGCAATAAATATATGTTTTATCTTTTAACAAACAAAAAAATGCGAAGCCATTTAATGAGAACGAGAGGATGTTTCCGAAATTATGTTTATTCTTTCGAGGCTAAACACATAAATCAAAACAAACAAGGATAACTAGCTGGCTTAGGTCTCCTTCTTGCCGAAAGGATTGATCTTGGATAGCCAGTTGGAGGAGGGTGAAGATTCCCTGTAAAAAATATATAAATTGATTAAGAAAAGCACCTTAACTATAGGGAAATAATCTAAGCAAAAGCGGAACTGAATACAATACGGAAAAGTAAGACTTACAGCTTAGTTAGGGCCTCGATGTCCGAATCCTTGTGCTCCGCCGATGACTCCGACAGCGCATCTCCTGGTTTCTCCAGCTTTCCCGCCTCGCTGATGCCCGCTTGGCGAAGCTGCTCGATCAGCTTGCTACGGAACTCAACCTTGTGGGGCTTCACCTTCTCGGCGTCGCGCAGCTGCTTCTGGAGCTTTCGAATGGCCTCCACGTAGGTGTGTCCGTACCAATCGATTTCCTCCGGCGTGTATGTCTCCAGATAGCGCGAGTACTCCTTGAGTACCTCCCTCTGGCGATCGGGCTCAGCGTCCAGAGCTGGAACACCGTTCTGCAAAGCTTTGAGCACTTCCCGCTTCAATTTCAAGGCCAGAGCGGACCGCAGATCGCAGGCCCTGTTCTTGAGGAGATAGTGATCAAAGCCGTGGCACTCGTGAATCTGTTCCAGCGTGCGCTCCGTCACCACCACGGACATGTAGGAGTCCAACACATGGCTGTGCACCACCGAACGCCGCAGATTGGGCACCCAGAAGTGTGGGACACGGCGCTTTGTTTGCTCTCGCTTCTGAAAGCCCTTAATCACAGCCTCGCCACCCCAGATGCCCTGATGGGATTCCGGAGTGTCGATCAGAGGCAGCGGGATGTTTTGCACCGGCTTGATGGCGTGCGTCACCGGATCGCGTTCCCACTGATGATCCTTGGGGATGTAGTGAACGGCGGCCGGGGTTGTCAGCTTCCATTCGCGCCAGAACTTCTTGTAGGCCTCGGGCAGCTGGGCTCCCAAGCCCTTGTCAAAGCGGCCCGGACGCTTCCATCCGTTCAACAGCTTAACGCCCTGCCAGAGGATTAAAAGAGAGTTTGTTATCCCTTCGTTTACGAAAGTTAGCGTAGCTATTGCGTCACAGAAACGCGGCGCGATCCGTGTTGCCCTCGACATTGAGCTTCTACTCACCTGAGGTGTGGCGTGCGCCATTTTATGAGGTACCAACTATTTGTATATTGTTTATTTTTATTAAATACTACGGTTGGCAGTCTAGATTAAGCAATTTAACTATATTTTCCCCTGATTTTGGCCAGGCCAACAATTTGGTTTCCGTTCTTCCTCTTCCCGTTTGGAAGAAACAGCTGTCAGCTGATTGCTTGTGAATGGCAAACGAGTAGAGTTGCCGCCTTCTTTAAAGAGGATTTCAAAAAAGAAACTAGACGAATTTATTTGTTTATAAGGTTTTTTTTATAATTCAATAAATATTTTTACTGGTAAAATTTAAAATATTTTGAGTAAAAATAAACAAATAAAATCTTTAAATTAAATCAAATATGCTGTCAACACTGTCCACCAGAAAGTAATAGATAACCCTGAGAATTGTGATTCAGAGGATTTACAAGTAAACAAAGAACGAAATTAAAGGAAAATCAAAATATAATGTCGAAACCATCAAAATCGGGTCCAACAAATGGGGAAAGTGCCCCCGCGTACGATTATAGCACTTCCGGGCAGTCCATGGCCATGGTGAGTAACATACAGCCAATGAGAAGTCTCGACTTATACAAATGTATTTCTTTTAGCGAGCTCCTCCGCCATCTTACGAGGAGAGCCAGCGGAGTGGCGGTGCCGTGGGATACCCGCAGCCAGGCGCTGTTCCCACAAGCCAGAACCAGTACTATGGCATGATAAGCCACCATCAACAACAGATGCCATTTAACGGGCAGCCACAATACGGAATGCATCATGGAACTGGTTACGGTTTGGCTGGGCCCAGCACTTCCGCAGGAGCAGCCGCCTCACAGGTCCTACACTTGGACTCGCGAGCCGAGGCGAGGACAAATGCCGCCGGATCCGTTGTCATTCCGCCTCCGCCGCCGGGCTGTCTGCCAACCCCGGCTCAGTGGGCGGCCATGCAGGGTCAGCCCGTGGTCCTCAAGCAGAAGAAGCGCTCCTTCTTCTAGAAATACTGTACACATACCATTCATTCGAATATAAAATCCTGTTACTCTCTAAATGTTATAAAAAAATAAACGATGCGACTAGCTTCGTTTCGTTCTCGCGTATATTTGAAAGTTCCCTAAGCAAACGAACATGGCGCCAGTGAAATGGATCGGTTGCTGTCCAGTCCACCGGCTCCGATCACCCCACAACAGACTACTGGACGTCGTGGACTACTCGAAGATGTTCTCGAAGTATGTACTATCAAAGGTCTGGACACGCACGAAACCGTCTTCTCCGCCCGAGGCGTAACTCTTGCCGTCCGGATGGAAGGCCAAACTGTTGATGGGTCCGAAATGGCCCTTAAGGCGGGCGAACTCCTCCTCGTAGATCAGGTGGAAGAAGCGCGAGTCGAACTTGCCGGCCTTCGTCGACGTGGTGGTCACCTCCATGGCATCCTGACCGCCGCCCAGTACCACATGATCCAGGATGGGACTGATGGCCGCCGAGTTCAC
The DNA here is from genome assembly GCA_008042515.1 of Drosophila truncata. Taxonomy (NCBI): domain Eukaryota; kingdom Metazoa; phylum Arthropoda; class Insecta; order Diptera; family Drosophilidae; genus Drosophila; species Drosophila truncata. The sequence continues at coordinate 21,342 of VNJQ01005526.1, read as the reverse complement.
GGGACGCTCCGTCTTGTAGGCCTTCAGGCACATCAGAGACTCGGAGTCGAAGAGCTTGGCGGTGGTGTCCTTGGAGGCCGTGACAAACATGGTGCCGTCCTTGCTCAGCTGCATGTCGTTGATGCCGGCGGTGTGATCGCTGCCCGAGTCGACAACCTTTTGGCCCTTGCGGATGTCCCAGATAGCAATGTTTCCGTTGTCGTGGCCTGGAATTAGTCGCAGTTATTGCTGGATTTATTGCGAAATCTGTATTCTGTATGCTTACCTGTGATGATCGTCTCATCAAGGGGACCCCACAGCATCGAGGTGATTTTGGACTCGGTCATTGGGATGCGCAGCGTAGGCGTCTGGTCGGCTAGCGTGGAGTCGGCGTTGCGGACATCGATGATGAACAGCTCGCAGCTCTGTCCCATAGCCTTGTCCGTGGAGTAGGCGGCCTGGTTGCCCGAGAAGCTGAAGTTGCTGGTACGCACCGACGACTTGGTGGGGATGGAGGCGATAATTGTGCCATATTCGACGTCCCAGATCTTGGTGGTCATGTCGCCGGCGCCGGTGATCAGCTTACGGCTCTCCCAGTCCACATCCAGGCACCACACGGCACCCTGGTGACCATCGTACGTGCCCAAGCGCTCGCCATTCAGCGAGTACCAAACATTGGGCTTCTGATCCTTGGAGCAGGAGAAGAGTAGGTCACCCTCCCGGTTGTATTTGATTTGCGTTATGGAACGCTCGTGCCCCTGCAGCATCAACGGACGCTGTGGAAAAAACGCAACAATGCGAAATATTAGCACAAATAAAAACCGCCTTTTAGGTTATGTTTGGCCTGGAACTCCCACAAGACTTGAACACATCACAAATCCTCGTCGTTCCAGCTAAACACTTGGCAAAACCCTAGGGAGTACCGAGGAGTCTGCATTGATTAGCTATACACGCACCATTTTGTATTTGATTGTTATTTGTTGCGAGAAAACAATTCTTTTTGCAACAAAAATCCTCCACGCAGCACTACACGCCGAAAAAGAGCTGCCAACCCGAGCCAATGCAATAATCCCGAATTTCGTGGCGACGCTGCCAACCCGTTGGTAAATTTTAACCAAATTTGAAAATGTTTAATTTATTTCTTTTTTTTGCTATATTTCTACAGCTAAACGTTTATACGTAAAAGTAAAATACAACGAATCAACATTTGTGAAGTTAAGCAGCAGCCACCTAGCCGAACCAGCCCTTTTTGTTCAGCGAGTTCCACTTGGCGATGTTAACCATAATCGAGGCCACACACTGATCCTTGTCGCGATTCTGGCCATAATAATCGACGAACTCTCCGTCCGGGTTGACCAGGTACATGATGATGGTGTGGTCCACGATGTAGTCATTGTCATTGTCACGCGGTCCGGCGCTAAAGTAAACGCGGAAGGCCTTGCAGACGTTGCGGATCTGATCCACAGTACCCGTGAGTCCCAGGAGTTTGGGGGAGAACTCCTTCACGTACTTGCCCACGATCTCCTTAGAGTCGCGCTCTGGGTCCACAGTGATGAATATGGGTTGCACGGCCGGCGTTTGAGGGGATTTTTCTGTGAAAGATTAGGATTACATAGTCTTATTCCAGTTATTCCTGTTGCAGAGCCAAAACAAACCGATTTCGTCCACCACGGCGGCCATCTTCTCCAGCTCGTCGGGACAAATGTCCGGACAGTGGGTGAAGCCAAAGTAGATAAGCAGCCACTTGCCGAGGAAATCCTCAGATTTGCGTACAGCGCCCTCTGAGTCCACCAGTTCCCACCGGCCACCGATGGCAGCTTTGCCCAGTTGTCGCTTGCGCTCCTTCATGCGTGCCTCGTCCTTCTCGCTCTTCACGTAGAGCATAAATCCCAGGCCTCCAGCTCCCATAGCTCCAATCACGGCCAGACTTCGCCATGAAATCGGGCCCTTGCCTTTTGTGGGATCTGCAGGCGCGGCAAAGTGACGGACGGCCGGCTGTTGCGTCCAGCGACGACAGCTGCCCAGTAAGCGTTGTAGGGAACGGGACATTTTACGGCCAGGTTCCCGGAATTTTGGGGCTTTACGTAAATGTTCTGGAGAATAAAAATCTCGCCGGTGCCCTGCTTCTTCTTCTTCTTCGTGTGCGACTGCCAGTCACAGGAATGTTTTGAATCGCCCTGCCAACTCGAGTAACAAAACATGCAGAAGTTATTCGAAATCCAACACGTGCGGTTCTTGATTTCGGGTTATTTGTTTATTAAAAGAAACGAGGATCATGACGAGCCGGGAGCGCAATGAACCTCTGCTGTACATGGAGGAGTACCGTGTCAAACAGGACCCGCAGGACTACGGCCTGGCAGATGAGGTGTTCAACATGCAGGTGTTTAAAGACAAACTGCAAATATCCATTATCAAGTGTGTTTATTTTTCTTTGAAAAGATGATTTGGAGGGGATTAACCATCTTAACCTTCTAGGAACGACGAGGATGGGCTGGAGTTTGACCTAATTGGAGTTTATCCCGCCATAGCCAACGCCTTCCGTCGTCTGATGCTAAGCGAAGTGCCCAGCATGGCCATCGAGAAGGTCTACATCTACAACAACACTTCGATAATCCAGGATGAGGTCCTGGCCCATCGGATGGGACTGCTGCCGCTGCGAGCCGATCCCCGGCTGTTCGCTTATCGCACCGAGGAGAGCCCCGAAGCGGGCACGGAACAGGACACGCTGGAATTCGAACTGAAGGTGAAGTGCAGCCGCCGTCGGGACGCCGGAAAGGATCAGTCGAACTTCGATGATATCTACAAAAACCACAAAGTCTACTCTGGCCACTTGAAGTGGCTACCCAAGGGCAAGCAGGCGCAGATCTACACCGAAAGCGCCGTAAGCTGCATCCACGAAGACATTCTGATTGCCCAACTGCGACCGGGCCACGAGCTGGATCTGCGATTGGTGGCCGTCAAGGGGCTGGGCCGAGATCATGCCAAGTTTTCGCCTGTGGCCACAGCCACGTACCGATTACTGCCACGGATCATACTTAATCGCGAAGTCTCCGGCAAAGATGCCTATCTTCTGCAGAGCTGCTTCTCGCCCGGAGTGATAGGGATCAACGAGAACGAGTGCGCGTACGTGAAGGAAGCGCGGTACGATAGCTGCAGCCGGAATGTGTATCGTTATCCGCAGCTTAACGATGCCGTAACCTTGGCGAGAGTGCGCGATCACTACATATTTACGGTGGAGTCCGTGGGTGCGCTGAAGCCCGAGGTTATCTTTCTGGAGGCAGTCAAGGTGTTGAAGAAAAAGTGTCGTGCGTTTATTGACGAAATTGAAGAGGAATAGTTGATTATTTAGTCGTTTAATGGAATATAAACCTATTTTATATACATAAGAGAACGAAAAGTGTTAAAAGTCTAAACGTAAATTAGTGAATAAACCTAAGAACTGCGCATGGCCTCTCGCTTTCGTTTGAGAATCTTTAGGCGGAACTCGGTAAGCACCACTTGCAAACGCTCCTGGCAGAGCAACGCATCCTCAAGGTCCATGTTGTTAAGCTGGAGAGCCAAGCTCTTGCCAAACAGATCGAATTCGCTTATGATTATATCCTCAGACATGTTGTCGTCGATTAGTTCCGGCATCAGCTCTTCATACGCATCCTCGCAGTGTTCCGTTTCTAAAACATTTTCATCCATCAGCTCCGCCTCGGTTTCAACTTCATACTCTTCCGGCATAGTCACCATGGGCTCGGTGCCGAGTAGATCGTCCAGGATAGAGTCGTTCGAGTTGATATCGTGCTCCACCAACTCTATGCGTTCAATCTTTGGTTCCCGCTTCACCACCTTGGGTTCGCGCTTCACCTTAACGACTGGTTTGGGTTTGGGTCTCGCCTTCGGCTTGCTACTTGCAGTGGCTCTACCCATATGTAGCTGTGCCTTCGAATCTCCTTTGTTCTTGCCCGCATTTGCTCTGCACATTTGCTTCACTGCATCTGACTCGCCTTTGATCATGTTCTACAAGTGAAAATATAAAAAAACAGATTTTTAGGGGATTTCTCCAGGTTCTCTTCAGGTTTCCCTCCTTACCTGCGACAGAAAACCGTTGCACCGAGCGGCGTCCTGGTGCTTCCGTGTGATGAGATGCTGCTTGATAGATGCCAGCCGGGCTAGGACACTCACTTCGCAGATCCGGCAGTGAGCCGAGTATCCGTCATTGGTGGAACTCAGCCAGTTGGCGAACGCGGGAAATTTCTCCCATTCGGGTCGGTACCGTTGGTGGTACAGTCGCTTCACCTTCTTATCGCTGGAGTCCGGGTCGAGCTTGATCTTCTGCATAGTACAATCCTTGGGTGGAGCAGTTCGTCCTATTGGCGAGTGGAGATCCTTTGAAATGTGAGCGCCAAAGACACCAGTTTTAACTGCTCTTTGATCTAGTAATAATTCTGGTATTTGCGATGTGAAAAAAATCTGGAAAACAATGTTGTGTGACTGCAGCTAGATACGGAAGAATACCGAGAATACTGGCTGAACTCAGCAGGATAGCGTTGCCAGACTTTTCAGCCTTCTCCAGCTGCTTTCTGCTCTTCCCGAAGAACTTTTGGTATTATAAGGGAAACAGCCGGCGGTCACACTGCTGACAACAAAAATAATGACTAAATAGGCGACGAAATATTGGAAAAAGTAAAGAACTATTTCCGATTTTCCCCAAAGCGATTCTAACACGTTCTCCTCCCAGCAGTATACGTAGACATGGTTATTCCCAAAGAGATTCTGAGCGACTACAAGGAGCTCTACGAGAAGGCCAACCGGCTGGTGGAGGAAGAGAGTCGCAACGATCCACCAACGGATCCCTTTCGGTCCCACTACAAAGCCCGCGATGTTCTGGCCGATTTGAAAAAGCAGCTGGACGATCAACTTGTGTCCGTCCAGGCCAGCGAAGAGGATGGCGGGCAGGATGACCTCTGCTACCGCTCCCTGCTCGCCTTCGTTTGTCGGGATCTTGGTCGGATCTATGTGTACACAGAGGAACAGTCCAAGGGCGAGGAACTCCTCAATCGGTGTTTGGAAATCATCACGCCGCTGAAGGAGCGTTCAGAAGCTATAATTCCCTACATAGGCGCTATCAACGAGGTCAGCATTGTCCTGGCCGCCAAGGAGGAGTACAAAAACGGCTTGGAACAGCTTCTTCTGGCCGAAAAGAGCTACGAGGAGTTCAAAGCCAGTGGCTTGGAACCCCTGGCCATACAGGATATCTTCAGTCCAACCGAAGAGGGGCAGGAAACCGCTCCAGCAGGTGTGAAGGAGCTGGAATCTCTCTACACTCTGGTGTGTTTTTATCTCGCCCAGATGTATGGCCACCTGGGGGAGACGGAGAAGTCTGCGAAATGCTGCCATCGCACGCTGCACCGTCAGTTGCAGTACAAGTCGTATGATGCCATTGATTTTGCTCTGAATACTGCGACTTTGTCGCAATTCTACATCGGAGAGGAGCGATTCGCTGAGGCCCGTCATCACCTGGCAGCCGCCACTCTCATCATGGCCGAGTACGAGGCACACATGCTGGAGCCGGAAGGAATGAGCGAGCAGCAGCGCCAGGATGTGACGGAGACCTTCAAGCATCGCTACGCCGATGTGGCTCGTTGTTGGGCCAAATATGGCTTGCATTTGATGCAAACCTCCAGGGAGCGACTGCTGCGGGACGAGGACGACAGTGAGGAGGCCAAGCGGCTGGAGAAGGCCATAAATGCGCTTCGACTGGCCGAAGCGGAAGAGTCGCGGTTTCCCGGTCTAGATCTCACCGCCTGTGAGAATCGCATCAGCTGCGACTATTGCCTGACCTTCGACGACGCCAAGCTGGTCTTTCACTTTGTCAACGAGTGGCTGGACGTGGCCAAGGACTACTACAAGGCGGAGAACGAGGCCACCGAGTACTGTAAAATCATGCAGGACTATGCAGAGGCTTATGAGCGCATTGCCTTTTTCGAGGAGAATCCGGAGAATCAGGCTAAAATGCAGAAGCGTCGGGCCAAGTACCTGGAGGACCTGCTCGATCTAATCGATCCCATTTTCTACATGAAGATCTGCCGCGAGTGTTGGTACGGCGCGGGCACAGCTCACGCCGCCGTTCTGGATGTCCGTCTCGATGCCATCCGGGCCAAGAGCTCCCCGACGCCGGATGAGATCAAGAAGGTCAACCAGAGCTGCCAGAAGGCTATTAAGCACTTTGAGAGCTTCATCAAATCGTACACGGTGAAGCCGCCGAGCGAGGAGTGGCGTCCCAACATGGATGAGGAGGAGCAACGCCTCATGCTCTATGCCCACTTTCACATTGGACGCATCTACTACAAGCTGATCAGTCCCCATCCTCTACAGCAGCTGCAGCAACTCACCAATTGTCAAACGTATTACAAGAAGTTTGACGAAGGCTGTGAGCTGCACAAGGAGGCCGCCAAGACGCTGCAGGCCGAGGTCGGGGTTGTGCGTGAGATGCTGCAGCTGCTGCCCCTCAAGATGAACACTGTGAAGGCGAGGTTGGGCTAGAATTAGATGGCACTTTTTTAAAGAAGTTTTTTCCAGCAGGAGAACCCAATTATTGATCAAACTTGGTTGGTTAGTTAAAAAAAAAACACACAAACAGATAACATTACTAAAACATGTAAAATTGTTTGCATTTGCCGAAAGCTTTACACTCCAAATAATAATAAAAATAAATTATATTGTTAACGCTAAAAGGAAAAGCCACAGCTGCTGCCTCCCACCATTCATTACTTTTTGCTGGCAATCCGTACCGACATCTGCGGCGGGCAGCCGCCCATTGGCCTGTAAGCGCGCCGCTTGAGCAGGTCCCGTTGTATGTTGCTTCCCAGCTTGCGCACCGGCACAGCCGTAATCCCATCCAGCAGATTATCCAGGGCATACTGCAGCGTGCTGTCAATAAGCTTGTCCACATCAATGGCGCGGGGATCCACCATGGGTTCACGCTCTAGCACGTCCACGATCATGCGAGTTGTCTCTTCGGACTGAAAGTCCTCCAGGGGCAGCACCTCGATGAGCTCTTTGAACATGTGCCCCACAATGAAGTGGGTACGGTTAACCACATCTGCGTCGCCCACCTGAAGGTGAGCACACAGCGAGTCCTTGGCGTGGTCGAAGATGCCTGAGATTAGCTCCTCGGTGTTTATATCGGAGCGTTCGTAGTCAAAGACGGACACCACGTCGTTGAAGAGCTTCTTTAGGTCGTCGGCACTGATGTGGATGAAGTACTTTTTGGGTACAATGGTCTGCAGGTGCTCGGTGATGCACTCGGCTATGCGGTCCGTATAGCGGCCCTGAATGAGTTTAGCAGTCAGGAGAACTCTTCAAATATCTATCAAAAAACATAATTCTAACCTGGAAACTGTAGGCGGCCTGGCAAAGGTAGAGAGCAGATCGCAGGGCAAACTTGCGCACGTTATCCGGCGTGGTGTGGCGTCCAAAGAACTGGTTGAAGCTCTTTTGCACAATTGTCTGAACGCGTTCCATGATAAACTCATCGGGCATGGGCGGCAGCAAGTAGGCATCTACATTGAGGATGGCGGGGCAGACCATGGCGTCGTCATTGGGGAATACTTCGGTGGTTACTTCCGGTGGGACATTAGGATCCAGCTCGAATTCGTTGTTAATCTGCAGTGGCTTTGATTTGAGACGCAGGGCGCAGATTTCCCGCTCCAGGCACTATTATGGGCAATGGATTTGTTAAGATGGGATAACTTTTATGGCAGGATACCCTCCCTTTCAGGTTAATACCCACCTCTATTTGCTGCAGCAAGGAGTTCTCGACACCTCTGAGCTTCTCAATGTCGTAGGATAGATTCAGCGCACTAGGATTGGCCCACTTGGCATAGTTGCGATCCTGAATGACCAACAGAGTACAAAGGATGTTCTTCTCCTCCCGCAGCACTGTCAATATGTTGACCTTTTCCGTATTGTTTTGGGTCTCCATAACCAGGGTCTCCTCGCACCGCGATAGCTCTTTCTAAAGATTGAAACGTTTCATTAAAACCTAAACTTTCAATGAGCCCGTGACTTTCACCTCCTTCTCCTTAAACTCCTTTTCGAGGGCCTTTAGCTCGTCCTCGGCACTGGTTTCCAGTTCAAAGATATAGCGCCGCAAAACCTCCTCCTCAAGCTCATCAAGATTGACAATCAGCCCAAACTTCTTCATCATGGCCTGACGAATTTCCTCCTCCAGGCGGGTGATCTCGAATCGCATGAACTTGATGTCCGTGTTCATGCGTCGCAGGTGAATGAAGTTGATGCGGTGCCAGCGCTTTGTGGCCTTGGTCTCCTCGCTGAGCTGATCAGCCCGCCGACGGAGATCCACCAGCATGTCAGCGTCGAAGAGAACAGCATTGGACAGGTCGCGGTAGTCGTCGCCCTCGTAAAAATGCTGTAATTGGTCCATGCGGAGAATGGCGCTAATGCCGACCTTGTTGACTTCCTGCTGGCGGTTGCGCTGGAAAAGGATAAAGATTTATATTGACCTGCATTTGCAAGGATCAGTTAACGGGTCCTACCCGAAACTGCATGAGGGCATTCTTCTCCCGCTGATAGACTTCCTCATGGTACTTCATCTTGATGTGCATCTCGGCGATCTCCTTGCGCTTATTCTCCACATCCCGCTGCAGATCCCGAACACTGCGCTCCAGTTCATGGCGATCGGACCGCATGGCGAAGGCCAGGTCGTAGAGAGAGCGATCGAGCCCGGTGGGACAGGTGGTCTCGTCCAGTCGAATGGTGGTCATGTCCATGGAGTCCAGACTCTTGTCGTCTGCTTCTTCGTCCTCGCTGGATGATGAGGAGGAGGAGGAAGAGGACTCGTCGTCATCGCCCCTAGCGACCTTTGGTGGACGCCATTTTTTCTTGAAGATACGACGCAGAAAGTCGAAGAACTTGTGACCCTTCACCGTGCTCATGAAGAGCAGCTGAACGCCCACGATTTGCTCGTTAAGCTTATCAATGTTTCGCCGCAGGTCGTCCAATTGACGGTTGGTTGTATTGATGACCACCTGCAGCTCGTTTCGGGTGCTCATCGCCGTCTTGGCATTCAGCATCAGCTGCAGCTCGATCTCCTCGCTGTCGCGCAGGATATACAGCTCCTGGTTGAGGCTGATCAGGAACGCGGACATAAACTCGGCATCCAGCTTGACGTGGAATCGAGTCACCTGCAGCTTGGACAGCGCCCTGTCAAACTGCTGCACCTCCTCCTGGACCTCCGCTCGGATTGCTAGCTGCTCACGCACCATGTTTCGCACCCACCGGTGTCGCATCTCCAACGTTATAGGCGTCTCATCCTCGGAGTTCACCTCGAAGTAGGCAGGGTCACTGACAGCCGGCAGATTATTCATGGTATCGATTAGAGAACTATTCGCCAGGCAGCGTTCCAGCTTGGAGATTTGTAACATTACAAAGCCGGAGTACTCGTGCAGTTCGGGAGTCTCCAGGCCCTTCAAGTTGAACAGGCTGTGGCTTGCCTCCCTTTTGAACTTTGGCGTCTTGGCGGCAATTACCTGCGAATCGATGATGTATTCTTGTTACTTGCGTTAGAATTCTTACACAAGCGGCGACACCACTTACATCATCCACACTCTGCTCCAATGTGAGAATATTATCTATCTCCACACCGCAGCCGGGCGTGTGGTGCTCAATGAGATTGAGCTCGGGAAACTCCAAGTCCATGTCTATTTCCTGTATAGGTATTAGGAATAGGCGATCCTCCACGGGTAGATAGCTGTTAATAACATCCAAGCGTGTTCGTTTGGCGTTGATGAACTGCATCAGCTCCTGCTTGCGTGTGCGCATTTCCGCCACCGATTGATTGAAGTTGTTCACTGTCTTATAGTATTGCTCACGGCACTTGACGATCTCAATGTACTTCTGTGTCAGCGTCTCCGAGGACTTGGGCTCATAGTCTTCGCCAATTTTTAGCTTGTAGTCACCCAGGTTGCGTTTGGCCTCCTCAATTTTGGCATCGTCATCCGGATGATTGCGATTGGGATCCGGTTTCTGGCGCTCCAGTTTATCCCAGTCGAAAATGCGACGCACTTCGTAAAGTTGGCGCTTCCTATAGCGGACCAGCAGACGCATCATCTTCCTGCTGAAGCGCGGCTCGATGCTACGCGGATCACGGCCAAAGAAAAACATTTCCGGTGGGGGTTGGCCAATGGATTCGTCTGACGGTTCGGCCACCACAAGGTCTTGAAGACTATGGAGAAGTCATAAAGACAAAAATGTTTACAGAGCGAAAAGTTAAAGGATCGGAAAGGAAAGGAAAATGTGGAGGGAGGGTGCAGGGAGTACATGTTGCTGAGTTAGATTAAGTACTTTAGGACTTATCAGGCTTACACTTCCGGTTGTTCTGCCACTCGATCCACCCTGTAAAGGCTGCTTGTCGTGGATTTGGATATAAATATATGTTGTGTAGTCAAGTGTTGATAGCTTAAGTGTCTGATGTCTTAGTTCCCCAACATACCCCATGTCGTGCTCTTGCTGCAGACGCAATTGAATGTCACGCTTGATCTGCTCGAACTCCTCGCCCAGCTCCTGCAGGCGAAATGTGGCCACACCCGGCACATTAGCACTAAACATGAGATGGCTTAGCTTTGGGAGGACAGGATTCCATTATGCCACATTTACTCACTTGAGGGGGTTCACCGTGAAGGGAATTTCGACTAGCTTCTTAACGAAGTGTTTGTACAGCTTCTGGTGCCCCACCTGGGCAAATTCCAGGTCGTAGGCCAAGTCCTCACGCACGTCATCCAGCTCCGCCTGCAACTCATCCCGTATCTGTTGCTTAATGCGTGGATCCAACAGCAAATCCGTATCCGTGGCCCGTAGATCCGGCGGCAGATCCTCGTTTAATTTGATTATCTTAAAGTATTCGCTCTGCAACGCTCCGATCTTTGCCAGGACATCGCGATCGTGTGCCTCAGCCGCTTCTTGCTGGCGGCGCAGCTCTGCATTGATCTTCTCCTGTTCCAGTGTTGGTTCCTCTGGATCGTCTATATCGGGAGCCTCATGGACGCCGTCAGGAAGGGACATGTGATTTTCCCGACGGGCGTTCTTGACAACCCTCGGACCATACCAGTTGTGAAGGAACATATTGCCATCGTAGCCAACGGTGAGGAGGTGCTGGCCATTGTAGCTGGTCTGGATGCTGGGAATAACGCCCCTGAGAGCATCGTGCATGGGGTAGATGCGGTATTCGGAGAGGTCCGTGAAGTCGTCCGGATTGATGCGGTTGATGCGAAGGCGTCCGTTGATCATGCCAAAAATGAGGTATTCTTCGCTGTAATGAAGGGAGATTAAGAGTTTTAGGGAATCTCCCGCAACTGGAGCTCGCATACTCACATAATGCAGTACGAGCGGATCTCCATGTCATCCGCATCCTTTATAATGGTGGAATTCGTGGGTTCCGCCGCCTGGAAGTTCAGTTCATAGATGTAGCCCGCATCATAGCCACCCATGGACACCCAGATGGTATTCCGATCGGTGTAGCGCAGCCAGATGATTGGATTAGGCACGGGAGGTGTAAACAGCGGCTCCTCCTCCTCTTCTGGCTCTGAGTCGGCCAGGGCCGACTCCATGTCGATCTGCAGACCCGGATTGGCCTTCTTTACCTTATCGATCTCGTTCATCTTGCGCTCCCGCTTACGTTCCTTGCGCTTCTTTGTCTGTTCCCGTTTGATGTCTCGCCGGATCCGGCTTTTCACGGAAGTAAACTTGACAAAGCGCTGTCGCGCTGGCTCCGTGATATTGTAGGACAGGTAGGTCTCCTCCTCGGTGACCTGGGTGCGCACATTGTACTCGTACACCTCGCCGGACTTGCAGCCCACAAGGACCACGGTGGGTTCCGTCTCATGCCAGTAGAAACAGTTGGGAACCGCTTTGAACTGCACGAATCCTAGGGGATGGATGTCCACCAACTGGTTCTCGCTGCGTGCCAAAGTGTAGATAAATATGCTCTGGTCGCGGCTGCCGGTGAGGAGCAGAGTGCTCGTTCGGTTCACTGTTATCCTGGAAATGGGCTTCGTGTGTGCCTTGAAGGCTCTCACCCGGGTCATGGTTGGCCGCTTGGGATTGCTCAAATCTAAAAACAGTTGCCGCAAAATGCCGTCCGCAAACCCGGCTACCATTTCGGTACCACTGGCCGATATCTGCGTGTCCAGCCACAAAATATCGACGCCATTCGCCGGGAACTGCTTCTCCAGGATGAGCTTCTGCTCCTCATAGTCGTACACGAACATCTTGCCGCTCTCGGACATGCAGAGGAAGTGCGGAGACACCGGGGACATCTGGGAGGAGATTACCTTGCCGCCGATGCAGGAGTAGAGCTTTCGAGGCTTCTGGGGCACGTCGAAGGTGTTGATGTCGCAGAACCAAATTCCGCCGTTGCCATCCTGGGCGTAGTGGGTGAAGTCCATCTCGTCGTACAGATGAATCTTCTGCATGCAGCGCAGCTCCACGTCTGCGATCTTAAACTCATAGATCGGATCGATCTCCACAAACAGATCATCCTCTGGCGGGTCGGCCAAGTCCACTGTTTCCCAGTACCAGACGCGCACGTAGCCATCCATGCCCACTGTGGTCACCTCTCCGTTCTTCATAGTGATTCGTGTGATGGGCTTGGTGTGGCACGGCTTGCGGCCCTTGCGGCACACCTCGAACTTGATGAGGCCCGCCTGCCAGAGCAGCATGTTGCCCCAGTCGCTGCCCGAAATTACATTCTCATCGCCCAGCATGTACATGGCGCAGATGTCACTGAAATCCGTCTTGCCAAAGCGCCCCAGATCGCCCTTCAGCTTGAGCCCGGTAAAGGTGTTGGCCATCTTCCAGAACTTGATGTGACTCAGGCCCGAAGAGCAGAGCAGTATGGGATTGTGCTCCGAGAAGTGAACGAAGAGGATGTCGCTCTGAAAGGACTTGGCACGCAGCACCACCTCAGCTTTCTCCCAGCGCCAGATGGTGATGATGAAGTCCGGATAGCCGGCCTGTGAGGCGAACAGTTCACCCGTTTTGTTGTAGGATCCGGCCGTAAAGCAAGCCTTTGCCGCATTCAGCAGTTTGACACGGATATTCATGGAGGGATACTCGTAGATGAACACCGTAGGTTGTGGTCCATTTTCCGCTACCGTGAACAGGCCCTGGAAGTCGGGATGCTCGTTTTTCTAAGAGTCCAACAATGAGATTTATAAGGTAATTATAAAGAAGAAAAGTCATTGATACAGACCGTAATGAAACCTATGCCGCAGCCGTAGGTTGTAGGCTGGAAGGTAATCTCCTGCCGGGAAATGCTAAAAAATTCCAAAAAGTTACCCGAGGCAAACGCCAAGGTATCCTCATCCACCAGCACCAGGTTGAAGAGCTTTTTACAATCGTAGCCGTACGAGTGCTCAATGTCTATGATTTCCTGGATGAACGAATCGTGAAAGAGAACTTCGGTCTCCTCCTCTTCGACCATCAGCTCAGTATCTCCCTGCGTATCGGCCATGGCTTTATCTTTCTGTATTTTTAGCCAAGTTTGTGTATTTTATTTTATATATTTGAAACAAGTGAAAAGGTTTGCTAATGCTAGAGTGTTTGTTTGTTGTTTTGTTGCCAGGACAGGCAACACTGGCTTCCCACCGTGTGAGACGTGGAGCATGCGCAAAGACTAGACACACAATTAACTACAATTTATTGACATAATTCAACAGGAGTTTTAGGACATAAAACTAAATATCTAAATCCAGCAATGCCTCATCTTCATCATCGTCGAAAAAGGCTGCCATATCCGACTTGAGAGTAGCTTCTTTGGGTTTCTCTTTTACATTATTATTGGTTTCACTGGGTGCCGGCGATAGAAACTGCCTAATGGTGCCTCTATCCGGATGGGCTGAAGACGTTTTCGCGGGCGAGAAGAATTCCTCGATTTTGTGGGACTTTAAAATAGTTTTCACCTTAGTCAATAATACGAAATAAAGTAAAGTTACGCTTACCGAAGTGGGCGCCGCTGTGTGCGTTGCCTTTTGAAGATTCTCTGCGAAGATGCCAACCTTACTGAGAACCTCCTGCTTGTTTTTTAACATATTCCAAATAGTATCATCCGCTGTATTGGTGGCCATTAGGTAGCGACACATCACCTCTTTTGTTTGACCTATGCGATGGGCACGACTCTCGGCCTGGGCAAGGGTCTGTAACGATTTAATACAGTTGTATTTACAGGAGATTTCCCCCAGTTAACGATCCACTTAAACCCACACTTGGATTCCAGTCCAGTTCAGCAAACACTATAATCTCCGCGGCTGTAAGAGTGATCCCTGAATTGCAAGCTTTCAGGGAGAGCAGGGCCACCTTGCAGCTACTCTTCTTCTGGAAAGTGTCCACAAAGTCAGACCTGAGATCACTGCGTGTTTGTCCATCAATCCGTATGTAGTGTACCTTCATCTGAGCCAGGCAATCGCTTATGGCATCCATCATGACCCGATGATGGGCAAAAATGATAAATTTCTTATTCTCCTTAAGCAAGGTTTTTACATAGGCACTGGAATTGGAGATAGTTTTTAATTATTAATTTAATTTGCAATTAATTAAAAATATTTACCAAACGGCTCGGGTCTTAACCTCAGCTGTGCGTGCATAGAAACGCAGGAGAATCTCCTCAGATGCCCTGCCCTTGCTAGTTTTTAGCTCCCTGCTAAAGGCATCCAGGCTGTCCTTGGTCTCCTCATTGGTCCAGACCAAGGAAGGATCCAGAACTACTGTTTCCCTAAGAATTAAAAAGGAAAAATGTATAAACTTACTCTAAATTATTAAATTACTGCTTTAATAAATACCTATTCTTGTCAGCCAGCTGCGGCAGCACCTCTGTCTTGGTTCGCCTTAGCATATACTTTAAAGTAAGAATCACCTTCAGCTCCTCCAGGTTCGATTGGCCATTGGCATCCCAGCCAAACGTGGACTGTTTGCCATCACAATAACGAGTAGCTGAATGTTAAGCAGTTATTAAAAAAATCATTTTAGGAGACTCGCCCATTCACTTACTAAACTCCATGAAATTCATGAACTTTCCATCGACCAGCTGCAGTTGCGTAAACAACTCCAAGGGCCTGGAGAGAGCTGGTGTACCCGAGAGCAAGACCACACGCTTGGCCTGATCCGTGAGCCTCTTGGCCACCGCCGTGCACTTGGCTTTGCTGTTCTTTAGCGTGTGTGACTCGTCGAAGATGATGAAACCGTACTTCCGCTGCAGCAGCTTGTCCATGTGCCGCTCCATCATGTTGTAGCTGGTTATAAGCACCTGGGCCTCGCCCACATATTGCTGATTATTGTTAAGCACCTGGACATAGTGGACGGGCACTCTGGGCAGCAGTTCCACAATGTGCTTGGCCCAGCTGTCGCGCGTGGAGGCCGTGGTGCATACAAGCAAAGGCCAGTCATCCTTGAAATAGTCAGCCACGGCGAGGGCTTGATAGGTCTTGCCCAGACCCATTTCATCACAGATCATAATACGTCCCTTCTGGCCAATGGCGAAGCTGGGAACGATAATAATTGTAATCATTTCACGAAATTCTACAAGAAAACACCTACCACACGCCATCCTGCTGGAAGGGCATCAGCTTGTCCGCCAACTTGGGCTCTATGGAGGCCAAGACACTCCGCTCCGAGACCACCGGTGGTTGCCCGCACAAGTCCAACACCTTCTTGGGCACTCCATTCACATGGACACTTGGCTGAAGATCAGCTGCATGCAATTGCAGCGCTTGATAGTCCGTCAGGTCAAAGTTCCAGATGCGGCTGTTGCTGTCGTAGGATCTGGTGGGCATGTTCTTGAACACGGCAACAAGTTTTTCGTGATATCCGGATGTGTGGGCTGCAAACCGATTTGCGCTGATCATGTAAAGGTTGCAGGTAATAGAGTTCCGAAATACCGGCGCCACCGCTGACTGTTTGTCCTTCTCCGGAGCCAACGATAGCGTGGGCCTACTCCTGACCTCCTTGTCCCCGCCATTAGGTCGCTGGTAAGGATGTGCTGCACTGCGGGACAATTCCCTGGCGGATGTTTGCTTTATTGCCTTCAAGGCATTCAGGAAAGAGGAGCTCTTGTTGTCCCTGTTGGAGGGTCCAGACCTGCTGATCTTCCCCTGCTCTGCTGCTGGCGGCGAGCGGTAGAAATTCAAAGGTGACTTGGCCTGCGGTTGATTCGGATTTCCATGGCTTCCACTGCGAACTTGTTGCTGCGCTGTTGGAGTCGTCGGCGCTGGTCTCCCGCCATTCCCGTTGGCCAGGAGCTGGGATTTCTTGGCCTGTAGTTTGGACAACGCAATGCGCTTCTTCTCCGCTATTTCCGACGCACTGCAGGTGGACATGCTGCGACAAATTGCGACGAAATTTGGCGGAAAATAGAAAACAAACCAATGCGGAGCGCGGTGTGACCAGCCTAATTAAATATATATTTATCTTGCATCGATATTGCGCGCCTAGTTTAAAAACAGGAAGTTACAAAATGATCATCCTATTTATTGATCAAAAAAGAATTAAAATTCTTTTTGCTTTTCAAATAATCGCTTTATTTAAGGAAATTAGTAAGAGATGCCAGTGTGGTCACGGATCCAGTCCAAGTGGTAGGTGACGCGCTGGAAGCCAGCAGGAGCTCCCGACTGGCAGCCGTTGCTGGAGACGAAGTTGCTGACGCCGACCAGCTTGTTGCCGTCGTGTGTGACCAGGGGACCGCCGGAGTCACCTCCGCAGATGGACTTGCCGTCGACGGTGCGGGTGCAGATGGTGTTGTCGCCAACGCTGCCGTATGTCCAGTTGCACTCGTCGTTGTGGACGATCTGCAGGTCGACGCACTGCAGCCAGTCGGGCAGCGGGCTGCCGTCGTAGGTGCCGCCCCATCCGCAGGCCACGGCCCACCACTCGTTGTAGTTGTTGTAGCGGTCGTTGTAGCTGGGCAGCTCCACCTTGTTGACCATGTGCCAGAAGTCCACATGGGGGATGCGGATCAGGGCGATGTCGGCGTTGGAGTGCTTGATGAAGTCGCCGTTGCCCACGGTGTGCGTGTACTGGGCGTTGGTGCGCCAGGTGGCGCCGAAGTAGACGGTCACGGAGCCGGCATCTCCGATGCAGTGCTCGGCGGTCAGGACCCAGGTGTTTCCGATGATGGAGCCACCGCACCACCAGCCTCCGCTGAAGCCGAGACCCACGGTGTAGGGGGCCTTGCCCTCGGGGGCGGCGTATCCGTTGGTGATACGACCCTCGATCTTCATGGGCTTGGGCAGGTCCTTCACGAAGACCTTCTCGTCGAAGGCGGCGGCCGAAGCCACGGCCAGAGCCAGGATAGTTAGGAACACCTTCATGTTGATGTCGACACTGGATTCTGCTACCCAGGGAGCAGTCTTTTATAGCTGGTTCCCACTATCCGTATCGGGAACGTGAATGGGTTCGTAAATATTAATCGAGACTACCATAAATCCCGTGAACGATGACAGCGATAAGCGCCTAAAGGAACTACTTGACCGGGTTCTCGTAGGCGGAAGAAACTCATGAATCCTCAAATAAATGTGGGCTTCGGTGGGGTAAAAATTAATTTTAATCTTAATTTTATATTAATTATCATAATAATTATATTTTTATTTTGTATTAGAAAATATTATATTATTGGAAAGAGGGCTGGGCTTTATAGGATCAATCTATACCTAATTTGTAAAACATTATGTTTGGGTTTTTCTCAGCCTGTTTTAAATAGTGTTATCAATATTTATAGCAGTGTTTGTCCGTTCTTAGAGCTTTCTATCTAATCATACCTTTAAATTTTCAAACAATTTACAATGATCATTCATGCCGGGAATGATTTTCCACTTAGTGGTTTGTTTGTTAATCAGAAACTTGTAAGGGAGCACTTTTGCAGCTTGCTAACAATTATAGTACTATACGTCATTTGTTTACAATTAAAATACTTCAATTAGTACTTCATTGAGTACTTGGTTTCGTTTAATAAGCTTTACAAATGACACACAAATGTGCTCAAAAAGTGCCTGATTTTGATTGGCGAGGTGCATGCTTTTGAGTAATACGATAGAACTACCTTTAGTAAACATTTTCCCTTTCTAATTCAATTTAATTCAAGATGAACTGGCTGTTGCCACGCTAGACAATTGATTCCTCTTCAAAGTTCATTTTAATGTCTCTCCTTAAATATCAATGTAAATAAATAGTATTATCAATAGAAAAATAAATAAAAAGGCTTTGACTGAAGATGTTATATATTTATGCAGTGTTTGTTGTTTCTATGCCAGATGTAGAATATCTAAAGTTTCCCTATTCGGAGAGATTTTTAAGATTTTTCTGCTTACAACTTAACTCAGTTTAGCAATGTGTTAATACTGATTATTTTGCTTAATTTGAATTAAATCAATGTAATAAAAAATAAAATAATTAACAAATAAATATAAACACTGAGTATACAACTTTTTCAATCTCCCCTATTTGTAGGTCGCTGCGGTTTGTAAATATTTCTCAAGAGGACCATAAACGATGTCAGTGATAAGAAACTGAGACAGGAACCAACGAAGCAAGTAAAATTAAGTATTGGAAACAGAGATTGTGGGTTAATTAGTGATGTCTTTAATATATGACAGGATCTTTACTAACTGTTAGATTACTCACGGTGGTCGCTATTAATTAGAATGCACCGAAGTCGCTGCGAAAAATAGACTGCCATGAGCGATAAGATTAGAAGAGTTGCCTGGGTTTACGATTTAATAAAAAATATCATATCTATTATTTAAAGGGTTAAGATTTGTAGACAAAAATGGATTTATATACCTTAAATTGTGAATAGTACTTCTTTCTATACTTTGGTGCAAAATTGTGACACTCTTATCGAATTTATTAAGTTAGAATTATCTACATACTTCAAATAATTAAAACTTTATAGGAAAAGTTTATTATATACTAAAAAAATAATTTCTTCGATATATATTTTAACAAATTTTAATACGCAAAACCCTTAATCTTATCAGAGCATTAAACCCCCGTCAAAGGGGATCAAATCACTTAGGTTCACTCCCATAGCCACCGATAAATATTTATTTCGTAGAATAATTCCTTGATAACTTTATAACTTTAAAACTTTTAAAGAAATTAAAACAGCATCAAAATATATGCAAATAGATTTATTTCAAAAACGAAATGACGCTTAGTAGTAGGCAATGCCGGTGTGGTCGCGGATCCAGTCCAGGTAGCCGGTGACACGGGTGAAGCCATCGGGAAGACCCGAGGTGCATCCGCTGGAGGCCACAAAGGAGGTGACTCCGACCAGCTTGTTGCCGTCGTGGATGACCAGGGGGCCGCCAGAGTCGCCAGAGCAGGTGGACCTGCCGTCGGGAGTGGAGGTGCAGATGACGTTGTCGTTGACCACATCGGATCCGTAGACGCCGGCGCAGGCATCGCGGCTGATGATCTGGGAGTCGACGCAGTTCAGGTAGTCAGAGACGCCGCAGCTGTCGCAAGGCTTGCCCCATCCGGAGGCCAGAGCCCACCAGCCGTCGTAGGAGTTGTAGCGGTCGTTGTAGCTAGGCAGCTCCACGCGGTTCACATGGCTCCAGAAGTCGACGTGGGGGGTGTTGATCAGGGAGATGTCGTTGTTCAGGTTGTTCGTGTTGTAGTTCGAGTGCTGGCGGAAGCTGCCGCTGCCGACGGTGTGGGTGTACTGGGCCTGCAGGCGCCACAGGGCACCGTAGTAGATGGTCACAGAGTCAGCGCCGTGGGTGCAGTGGGCGGCGGTCACCACCCAGGTGTTGCCGATGATGGAGCCACCGCACCACCAACCGCCACCACCGCTGCTGAAGCCCAGACCGACGATGTAGGGCACCTTGCCCTCGGAAGCCGGGTAGCCGTTGGTGATGCGACCCTCGATCGAGCCGGCTCCCTGGACGGCATCCTTCAGGGGCACGGGCTTCACCTTCTCGGGCATAGCGGTGGCACAGGCCACGGCCACGGCCAGGACAGTTAGGAACAGCTTCATGTTGATACTTGGTTGTGAGCTCAACTGGTCACTTCACTCCCGGGCAGTGATTTATATACCTCCGGTTGGGTGGCATATCGGAGATCTTCCTCGATACTCGAAAGTTCAATCCACTTGCCGGCAGGCAATCTTATCGAGCTAATTTCGCACGCCTCCATGCCTCCGTTCAGTGATAGGCTCGTCTACCACCGCACAAGGTACTCCTCCAATGTTTGATCGGAGAGATTCACTCACTTTCCGGCTCATGACTTGCCACTCAATTCGAGTTGACACCTCCTTCCCACCTTCACCCATTCATTAAAAGATTATGGACGCACTGCCGCCCCTTGGGGCAGATCTGTTGATAAGTCCCGATAAGCCACCCATTCATGCCGAAAGCCACAACCGAAAAGGCATCTCGAGCAAAAGCGTAGAAAAAATTGGCAACAAGTCCATGACAAGGCCACCATTTTTTTGGGCAAAATAGGTCTGAAATATGGGATGTAATGATAGTATTATTATGTGGAATATAGGGAATAAAGGATTGTCTTTCTCAATAGGATTAACTTAAAAATATTTACCAAGCTTTTGGTCAACAACAAGACAATCCTTGCATCATGTTTTCTCTCCAGCAATAATAGTAAAACAACAGAGATATTAAATAATATATTCACAAATAAAAATATTTTGAACCTCACTTACAGATTATAAATTAATATAAATAAATTTAGTATACCATAAAATATCAAGACAATGGTTTAAGTTCATTTATCTCTTTAAAAATAGGATTTTCCCATGTTATCAGCACCCTTTGGTATTTTGGCTCTCGCCCAGGGTACATTCTACCAACAGTTAAAAGCTATCTAGAATCTAGATGTTCCCAGGCTATCTATTAATTTCCATTGCTATCGACGGACTCTCGTCTGCGGCTAATGATGAACGCGTGCAGATAGGATGAGACCAAGTGAGGGATACTCCAGACGACGATAAGGAAGCACTATAAAAGCGGCAGGAGCACTGGAGAAGCCACATTCAATCACCATGAAAGTGTTCGTTGTACTGGCTCTGGCTCTGGCAGCCGTCTCTGCTGAGACCATCGAACAGGTGCATCCTAAGGACCTGACCGGCAACACCAAGCTCAATGGCCGCATCGTGAACGGCTACCCGGCGTACGAGGGCAAGGCCCCCTACACCGTTGGTCTGGGCTTCAGCGGAAACGGAGGCTGGTGGTGCGGTGGTTCCATCATCGCTCACGACTGGGTGCTGACTGCTGCTCACTGCACCAACAACGCCGCTCAGGTGACCATCTACTACGGAGCCTCCTGGCGCACCAACGCCCAGTTCACCCA